>CM053759.1:1605998-1690369 GCA_028658305.1 Pachyuromys duprasi | reverse complement strand
TGTGCCCTGCTCAGTTTGGTCTTTGTGGAGCTCTTGTTCTCCCCCAGTCTCAACAACCTCCCCCAGATCTATCATTACTTCTCGCCCTCTGTCAGAGGCTTGATCTCGAGTCTTAATATCCGCTCTGATACATCACTACATTGACCCCCCCCCCCCCAGAGCTCCTCTTTGGCATGCTCCTGTTCTGTTGCTTGTTTTCTCCTCCACTCAATGCCCATAAAACATTTATTACATGCTGACTGTGAACCGGCACTGGGGTTGTGAAACTATACTTGGTCCCTAAACTCACAGGATTTCTGTCCTAGCATGTGGATCAGTCAAATCTGTGAGTTGTTAGTGTGCACTAAACAGGCAGCAGGGGGAGAAAGGAAGAGTCACGGCCTAAGGAAGGTCTGTGAACATCAAGGAACAGCCTCCCCCATCCAGGGCAGCACAGGTCTGAGCTGTTGGCTCTCAGGGACACTGGCAGGGCTGGAAGCCTCCCTGTGGAATGGGCTTCTCTCCACAGCTGCTTCTCTTTGACCTTATTTTCCTCTTACATTTTGTCTGAGGACGGAAAAGGGAGGCAGAAGAGCAATGGACATAATGAGCTGCTGAGGAGGAAGGGGAAATGACAGTGAACAGGAAGAACCAGCTGGCTGAGAAATCAGAGTCAGAACAGCAAAAGCACAGCACATGTCAAGGTCCTGGGGTGGGAAGGAGATGTATTTCTGAAGAGGTGCAGGAAGGTGGCAGAAGGGTGCTTGACAAGGACAGAGAGACAGGAGACATTCCTAGCCCAAGGCTGGAGGACGGACAGTGGAATGTCTGACAGGAGGACAGTGAGAGGGAACAGCAGGAATAACAGGAATGGGAGGACAGGCTGGCACACAGGCACAATCAATACGGACAAGCCACTTTGGTATTGATTTGTCTTGAACAATATGGCCTCTCCGAAGGGCCTGGCCATGGGCTTCCCACACCGTGTCCTGGTCCACACTGTTCCCAGGGCCGGAGAGAGGCTTGTATTTTAGCTTGAGCTGGCTCTTTGATGTCTCTCCCCCAAGCACCCTGCCTATCCAGGTCTGTGAAGGACCCCTCGGTGAGAGCTCTCTGTACCAGCAGACAGGGCACTGGCCTAACACGCCGGGGTGTGCCCTCATAGAGCAGAACTCTGAAGGGTAGGAGCATGTTTCTGTGGACGTGCTTCCATCGTGTCCCAGGAGAATTTCCACACAGCCCTGGAATCTGAAGGATCAAATGAAAACCAAGAATGAGAGTTTTCTAGAGTGTGACACCGTGAGCCTTGGGAGAGGGCTGCCTGTGACAGGGTCTCCCATGGGCACCCGTGTCTTTTCATTCTCCCAGATTATCCCACAGTCTACAGAGAGCTGAGCGCTGAGTGTGGCCTCAGCTAGACCTTCCTTTCTCCTCCCCCCCTCTCCTTCATCCTACTCACCCTTTTCCTTCCACCCTCCCTGCTTCTCTCAGGATTTATAAAGCATTCCCATCGCCCTGTGAGCTGAGGCCTAAACTGAGGAGCGTGTATGAGGTGGTGAGCATCCCTCCACGCTCATCTTGGACCTGTACTGAGGTCTACTGCCTTTGTGACTGGGTGACCCCAGTGACCCTGGCATCTGGACCTCTAAGGTCTGCTCTGGCCCCGCTAGCTCCTATGAGAGGACCTGCTCTCCGTCCCTGTCAGGATGGAGGGACTCTCCTCCTCTGTGAAAACCCTGAGCAGCATTGATGCGTATAGTCACAGCTGGAGCTCTGAAGAGAAGTGAGGAAGGAGCAATGACTCTCCAGTGAGTGACCTTGAAGTGTGTGTTGTGTGTATGTGTTGTATGTATGTTGTGAGTGTGTGTGGTGTATGAGTGAGTGTTATGTGTGTGTTCTGAGTGTGTGTATGTGTGGTGTATGAGTGAGTGTTGTGTGTGTGTTCTGAGTGTGTGTATGTGTTTTGTGTGCGTGTTGGTGGTGGTATTATTGGTGGTGGTGGCTGGCAGTGTGGGGCCATGGAGAGACCCTCCCTCATTCAGACTTTATCATGACTACTTACCGAGTCTCACCCAGCCACACGGGGCTTCCATCTTTCTTGTTTTTCTCTAATGCTTCAGAAAATGGACAGGCAGAAGAGGGAGTGGCCTGGGTGGGGGTGGAGGGGCGACAGAGGGAGAGTCACTCTCCCAGGTTTAACCTCAGCATTGCAGACCTGGGTTGGTCCTGAGGGGACTCAGTCTGTCCCCTGGGCAACACTCTTAGCTGGGTTGCCAGGGAGGAGTGTAAGTCTCAGGAGTCTTCCTTTCCTTGTGTGAGAACCTGGGCGGCAGAGCAGTGCATTGTCATCATCACATTACACAGAAGGCCCTGTGCACAGGGCCTTGGAGCCCCCTCCCTGGGGAAGCTTGCCCTGGGGCGCATCCTGGCTGATTCCACCTCCCAGCGAGCTGCACTGCCCTCTAGTGGCGCTGGGCGGCACAGCGTTTTCCTGGTCTGGTTGCTTCTGGCTAGCCACCTGCCTTCCCCAAGGTCTCCATACTTCTGAGCTGGGTGTGTGCCGAGAGTCCAGGGCAGGACAGGTTGCCAGCCGCAGCCTCTGCCCCGATTTTCATTTAGTCTCACTTTCCGCAGGAGGGAATATCTAAGCTAGTCACTGCCCGGGCCTCTGCCTTTCAAAAATCCCAGGTGACTGAGCCTAAAGCTGCTACCCCTCATCTGTAAAGAGCCCAGCGGTACCACAGGGACTTCGGGTAGTCTTCTCTGCCCCCTGCAGCACCCAGCACAGAGCAGGCACGCCGGGAAGACTGCTTAGTTAATCTTCACCGGTACGTTCTCTAGATAGACCCCAAATGAAAATCAGCTCAGTGAGAGGGGAAGAATTACAATGGAGGGCTGACTTTGGGGATTCTGGACTGCTTTGCTATGGCAATGACACCCTCAGTTTCTTTTTAAGAACCTTTCTACTATTTAAAAGTGTGTTTTGTTGTCTGTGTGGGTGTATACACACTAGCACAGGTGTCCACAGGCCCAGAAGGGGGCGTCTGATCTCCTGGGGCTGGAGATACAGGCAGCTGGGTACTGCCCAGCACAAGAACTGGGAACTAAATTTGGGTCCTCTGGAATTGCACGGTGTGGTCTTAGCTGCTAAGGAGTCTCGTGAGCCCCTCAGTGAGAATCTTGGTGTTTCTCATTTTCTTCAAGAAGGGAGCCCAGCGATTTAATGAGGTAAAGAGATAAAAAGCACACAGGAAGAGGCCACTTTGTGGGCAGGAATCAGTGTGAGTTCGTGAACCACAGAGAGACCAGGAAGAGGGTGTCTGCAGGTCTGACAGCCTGGTGTTCCCAGACAGCAAGGTCTTGGCATGTGGCTCTCTAAGGTAGGGGTGATGGGCAGTCTCCCCTCCAGGGATGACTGTTGTGGTGGCTGGAATAAGAATGGCCTCCACAGGCTCATATATTTGAATGCTTAGTCACCAGGGAGTGGCACTCCTTGAGAAGGATTAGGAGGTGTGGTCTTATTGGAGGAAATGTGTCACTGGGGCTGGACTTTGAGGTTTCAGAAGTCCATGCCAGGCCTAGAGATGCTCTCCCTGTGCCCGTGGATGGGGCATGTAGCACTCAGCTACTGCTCCAGTGACTGTCTGCATACCCCTATGCTTCCCACCACCATGATAACAGACAAAACCCCTGAAACCGTAAGCCAGCCCCCAAGGAGATGCTTTTGATTCTTATAGTTGCCTTGGGCATGGTGTCTCTTCTTAGTAATAGAACAGAGAGTAAGGCAAATCAAGATAGAGAGATCCTGAGTTCTGAGCCCTCTAATACTAACACAGGAAGTCTGAGCCACGCCCTGTTCAGTTCAGAGGCAGAGCAGTGGGCTGGAGAATTCGAACGTGACTCTACTTGCTAGTAGTTTGGGAAGGTGATGATTCTTGAATAGCTCTGATTCCTAGGACCTGGAATCCAGCCTTGTAGGGATGCTTGTACTGCCCAGTGGTGCTGGAAGAAGGCAGAGCCACGAAACCCTCTTCCTAGGTGCCTACTGCCTAGACTCCCTGAAGGGGGATGAGCCCAATTCTCTCACTCTAGGCCTCCTTCCCTTCCCCATTTCTGGCTTTCAGGAGGTCCCAGGTTCTGAGGCCACCAGAGCCTTCCTCGTAAGCTCAGTAAACAGTGCTCCTGAGATAGAACATTTACATAACAGAACTGAGGGTAAGCGGAAAGCCAAAGACACAGGCAATCTCTGAGGAAGAAACAATTGCTTGATTTAGTCACCAGACCTCTGGACTCAGTGTTCTCAGTGCGTCGGTCCAAATGTGACCTTCAGAGATGGATTGAAAGAGCCCACTGTAGAGAGGGAGGGCCTGGGCACACCGCCTCAGGTCTACAGACTGAGAACAATGGCTGTTTCCCTGCCGCACGGAAGCCAGCACTACGGGCGCTCCATATCTGAGGTGTTCTTTTATTGTCACTCTTCAGCCAAGGCCCATAGCAGCATGAGGACAGAGCACACCACCCCTTCTCATGGATTATTTTGATCTCAGCATCAGCACTCACCCCCAACAGGTGGGAGGAAACAGAAAGAACGTTCTGTACAGCTCTGTAAAACCTTGGGAGAGAAAAAAACAGCACAGGAAGCATTGCAAAGAGGCTGGTTATATAGACTTCCAGGAGTGGCAAGGCCAGTGCTGAGCACACCAGAAATTACCCATGGATGGCAGGGCCTAAAACAGTCCCAGACAAGCTGTCAGCCCTGTGTTTGGGTAGCAGGTCTACAAGAGGGATTGGTAGAGACAGGGTGGCGTGTGGGGGTGTGGGCACACTGTGCTTTGTTTGGACTAGGCCACAAGAGTGCAGCAAACATGTGCCAGGGCTCTGCTTCAAGGACATGCAGGCCTCACTCTGAAAGCCTCCATAGCAAATGAATCTTTCTCTGCAACACTGGGCAATATTTGGCTTTCTTCGTATTCAAAACTTTAAAGTTTATTTCTGTGAAAACCCAAGCTTCTAGAGTACATACTGTGTTCAAGCACATAAAAAATAATCATTATCTCACTGAGCAAAGGAATACAGAGTCAGGCAAGTGCCAGGTTGTGGCTTGAGGTTGAGGTTTGGTGGGAGAATTCAGGCCGAAGGCTGTCAAGGCAGCATCCTGCACACCCCAGCAGAGAGGCAGAGTTCTGATGCAAGGGACCTGCGCTGGGAATGAGGCTGCTGGAAGACATCTGAGAGCAGAGCTGAGGTCAAGAGCAGCCTCACTAAAGTTGCTTCTGGGCGTCTTGATGGGACCATCTGCATCAGCTGCTAAGCTGTAGACCTCACTGCAGCTGGAGGACTGAGGGTGTATGAGTCCAGTCAGTCAGCCAGACTCTCCCCCACTGTCAGCCAGATCCCCACTGTCAGTAAACCCTCCCCCACTGTCAGCCAGACCCCCACTGTCAGCAGACCCTCCCCCACTGTAGCAGACCCTCCCCCACTCTCAGCAGACCCTCCCCCATTCTCATTACCTCTTCAGAGTGAACTCAGAGACATACCTGAAGCATCTCAGGACGGCTCTGGTTCTGGGCTGTAACTTGATGGACTGTAGGTCACCTAGGACAGGAGTCTGTGCATGCATGGGGAATTACCTTGCTGAGGTTGAGGCAGGAAGACAAGCCCACTGCAGGTGGCACCATTCCCTGGGCTGAGGCCTTGGACTGTATGAGAGAAAGTGAGCTGAGCCCTTGTGTGCTTTTCTCTCTTCCTTCTGCTTGTGAATGTGATGTGACCAGCTCCTTCAAGCTCCTGCTGCCTTGACTTTCTTGTCATTGGTGACTGCATCCTTGAATTGTGAGCTAGAACACACCCTTTCTCTCTTCGGTTGCTTTTGTCAGAGTGCCTTCTCATGGCAAGAAGAAAGGGCACATGCCCCCACCTCCTCTGTGCTGGATTACAAGCATGTGCCACCACACTTAGCTCTACTCAGTGCCAGGGTTGGAGCCCAGAGCTTCATTCTGAACAATCACTCTGTCACTTAAGCCACCATCTCCAGATGCAAATGTCAAATTGTTTGAACAACTGGGACTGTGTAAAACCCATCTTCATTGCCTTAGGTCCCAGAATGTGACTGTAACTCAACAGATGCTTAACCCAAGGTAAATATTAGAAAGATCGCATTATTCCTGGCCTTCCTGGGAGGCTGGAGAGGAGGGCTGCAGGGTGCTCTGAGCAGGGTCTGGGGAAGAAGCTCAGTGCAAGCTCACTGTTAGGTTCAGATAAAACCATCTGCTTCCTATGGACAGAATCCACCAACGTGCAAGCCAAATGGCTGTCTTGGAGAAGTCCTTGAGGTGTAGTCATCCTAACTCTGGAGAAGACTGTGGGTAAGAGGGGACCTCGTTTAGAATCATGGCCATGGAACAGAAGTGAGTTGAATTCAGATGATGTTATACTGGAGAAAGGTTCATATTTGGACATTTGGACACAGTCCTATACACGGGAGGTGGTTGCATATGCCTATGACAGAGATGCTGCATTGCTTCTGGAAGCCAAAGGCACCAAAGACTGCAAGCAAACCCACCAGAAACTAAGCAAACTCTCTCGAATTCCCTGAGGGCTGCAGCTCTGCCAGCTCCTCGATCTCAGTCTATGGTGCTTGGTGATGGCAGCTCTGTCCTTGCTCCACCCTACAGGAGGAAGGAAGGAAACAGTCAGCAGCTCTGCCACACCCAGGAAGGCGATCACAGAAGACCTTGTTCCCCCTGGTTACCCAGCCAGGGGGTGCTGGTATTGTCGAATCCTCCGTTCTTCTGTGGTGTTGGGCTATATGGCGTTTATTGTAATTATTGTGGCAGTAGTATTTAATCCACTATCACAGACAATAAGGCGCAGACACCTGTTAGGTTTTATAATTGCCTTATTACCTTGGGCTGAACAGGTATTTCTATCTACGCCGTCTCAATAACTTCACTATCCACCTCCCATCCAACGCCTTCCACCTTAACCATCCTTATCTGGGCTACCTTCCATCTTAGGAATACTTGCTTATATTTGGTGATTTTTCCATCCATGCCATATTTGGAGTCCTTCCTCCCTGCCCACGTGGTTTCTTCTCCATGCTAACCCATTATGGTGTCCTCCTTACTCCTCTCTTCCTGTCTATTTCCTGTGATTCTCTTGGGAACCTTAGCTATGCCCAGCCCATTCTGCCCTGCCCAGGTTTTAGGCCTTTAATCAGCCAATAAGGTATAATGTCTTAGGCGGGTTTATACAACAAGGATAGGTGTATCCAGGCAGTAACCAGCTCTTGAGGGCCTGCAATCAGCATCAATATACAAGGAACATCCCAACCCCCACCACTCCTGTTTTTGTTCTCCGTCTGGAGCCTCCCCATCCCTGGCAAGCTGTGTGCAGAATGCAGTGTGTCAGGATTCAGCAGGGGCAGCATCACTGCCTTGTAATGCACAATTCCCACTTCTGGTCCATCTGACAGGCATATTTGCAAGAAAGGAAAGATCTGTTTTGTGCTTTTAACCACCTAGACACATGTTCATAAGAACTGCTTTGGCCACAAGCACACCCCTAAGCTGGCCTGAGACCCTCACACTCTAGACCTACACAGAGTGACTGACTGGAGACTGAAATTAACACCCAGACACTTCTCTCAGCAGAATCCCAGTGGTAGAGGTGGCTTTGAGTTATCAACAAGAAGACGCCAGTGAAATGTGGGTGGGTGGGGCTGACCTAGCTGCTTAAACACAACAGCAGCACAAATGTCCATGTGTCAGTGCTGGGAGGAAAGGGTTTGCTTCAGCCTCTAGTTCCACACCACAGTTGACTGCTGGGGAGGCCAGGGCAGAAACCTGGAGGCAAGAGCTCATGCAGAAGCTGTGGCGGCAGTGGCACTCACTGGCCTGCTCCTCACGGCTTCCTTAGCTGCTTTCTTTTTCCTTCTTTCTTTCTTTCTTTCTTTCTTTCTTTCTTTCTTTCTTTCTTTCTTTCTTTCTTTCTTTCTTTCTAAATGTAATTTATTTATTTTATATTAATCACAGGTTATGTACTTTGTATCCCAGCTGTAGCCCCCTCCCTCATTCCCTCCCACTCTCCCCATCCCTCCCTCATCTCCTCCCTGCCCCCCTCCAAGTCCTCTGATGGGGGAAGACCTCCTCCCCTTCCATCCAACCCTAGTTTATCTTGTCTCTTCAGGCCTGGCTGCAATGTCCTCTTCTGGGATCTAGCTAGAGCTGCTTTCTGACAGCCCAGGACCACCAGCCCAGGTGACACCACCCACTGTGAGCTGGACCTTCCCACATCAGTCATCAGTTAAGAAAATGCCTCACAGGCTTGCCTGCAGGCCAGTCTTGTGCAGATTCTTTCTCAGTTAAGGTTCCATCTTTTCAGATGATCCTACCTTGCATCAAGTTGACAAAAACAACAAACAAACATCCACCTGAGACAAATGAAAAGTAGTTTGTGAGGAGACTTTGGACTGTCACAAGAAAACCAAGAAATGGGGTGGCCTAATCCCAGGGAAGGGTGATCTTCAGAAGCTGATGGCTCATTCCCTGAGGTGCTCTAACAAGGATCCTGAGGAATTATTCTGTGTTTGGGTTAGTAGCCGTGATGAGAAGCTCTTAGAGATCTCAGGGAGGGCGTGGCAAGGCTGAGCGGCAGTTCAGGTTTCTGATGCTGGTCCAGAGTCCTCTGATGGCCATCGAGGACTGAGCCAGGGCTCTGTGGAAGACCCACTCCATCAATGAGATCACAATTCAGCTGTTGGGGTGCAGGAACTGTTCTCCCCCACCCCTCATCTATGTTTCCCAGTTCCGTTCTCCAGGGTTTGTTTGTTTGTTTGTTTTTGTTGGGGTTGAGTCACTGGTGAGACAGAATAAAGGAGCATTTTCATTGCAGTTACAGAAGACTGCCACTGTGGGTCAGCTCCCCCAAGTGTCTGTCTCTCTCTCCGTCTCTCTGTCTCTGTCTCTCTTTCTCCTCTAGTCAGTACTTCACCCCACTCTAGGGCAGAGTGGAGCAGATGTTAGATGTTGGGATGGGAGCGCCCAGTTTACAGTGTCTCTCCAGGTAGACATGCCCCCCACTCCCCCAGGGAAGGGAAAGGGAGGAGGGAAGGGAGGGAGAGTGAGAAGATCCCAGGCTCATCATTTACAGGTGACCCGTGTGGCCAGGGCACAACTCTAAACCTGTTTTGTGTTCTGTTCTTACCGTCAGATAAGTTGCTAAGAAATTACGTTTTTGTAGGGAGGGTGGCAGACACTGGCTGGAGGGGTTTTCAGCCAGGGTCAGGGCATGGAGAAGGACCCTGGAAGACCATCCCCTAGAGCTGGGTCTCACTTTAAACAGCTCCCTGTGTGCGGGCATTTTCTCTGTGGAACTGTTTGTAATTACATTATCTGGGTTTGCCTCGTTACCTTACCCAGAAAGCAGACCTGTCTGCTTTGCGAAGTTAGAAGTAGCATCACAGGGATGAAGCTGAACATGGTGCTTTCTAGTACCAGACTAGTTGGATTACGATCCTGGCTCTCTCACTAGCTCTGTGATTTCAGCAAGCTGCACACCTGTGCTGTGCCTCAGTTCCCTCATTTACGAAATGTGGATGTAAGGGTCAGCAAACAGTGCGAGCTTGGCAACTTGAATCCAATGCCGGGGGCTCAGGGAGGAGAGGACTGATTTCATAAAGTTATCTTCTGACTGCCACACACCTGCCTTTCCTACCATACACACAATCGTGAAAATAAAATAGAATTGAAATGGGGCTGTAAATGGCGCTTCCCACACAAAGTTGTTTTGAGGGTTAGGAAAGCACTGGACACAGCTATTGGAGAATATGCAATAGTCGCCACCTATCACCACCACCGTCATCACCACACCACCACCAAAACCCACCATTATTGCCACCATGATATCCTTATCATTTTAAGCACCATCATTACCATAACAATCGTCACCATGACCACCGTGGCCATGGGTGCTGTGAAGTGCGTGAGGAAGTGCTTGTCTGCTTCACCCCTTCCAGCAGCGCTCAGCACTCCTACCTGTAGTCAGTAGATTGAGGGTGGGTGTGGCTGATGTCACAGCTTCTGGGGGGACATTATCTGCCCAGATTCTTTAATTCCTTCTCCTTGGCCATAGGAGCTGCCACTGTAAGGGACCAGGGCATTTGTTGGCTTGGTTTCCCCAGTGTCTGTGTTGAGCAGAGCTGTACTGCTGAGGAGGCGTCAGCAATCACATTTCTTACAACCACCTCAGAAGATTCTGATACGTCTCAGGGTTGAGAGGGCAAGAGAAAGGCCAAGTGGAAGGGAGTACCCTCATCTCCGGGTCCTGTAGTGGCCTGCACACGGGCTGGTACTGTTTGAGACTGTGAGTTCTTCTGTACTCCTTCCCCTTGGTAAAGAGACCGAAGTGTCAGTTTGCTTATAATATTTGACAACCATATCCAGGAAGTCAACTCATCACCTGGAATGCTGATCAGTTACTGTTTAAAAGTTACTGCGGTATAGCTGTGAGCCCCTGAGTTCAGATCCCAGTGCCCAGGGGAGAAGCTGAACAGGGCCACCTGTGTGCCTGTGACCCCAGTGCTGGGGCCCAGGTGGCAGATGCAGGAGGACCGCTGGGCTCACTGGCCACCAGCCTAGCCAACAAGCTGACACAATCAACAAAACCCACCCAATATCTGCATCTTCCTCTGGCCTTAGTGTGTGTATCTCACACACACACACACACACACACACACACACACACACACACACACACACACACACAGGAGTTTTTAGTTGCTGGTGTGTCTGAGCCACTGGTTCATCACACACCAGCTCACTCCTTGCTTTATCACACCTCCTTCCCCCATGAAATAGCATCCCTCTTCACCAAAGCTCCCAGGGCTCCACACACACCACCTCAGCCCTCTGCTTCCCTGGCGGAGGCTCAGCAAACAGCTACAGGACAGTGAAGCTGCAAAGACGCTGGCCGACCTGGCACGCCGTCTGGGCTCTGCTAGCTTCAGGCTGGAGTCCCTTCCTATGTCTGTAAGGAAACCTGAGGAGACTGTTAGAACAAAGGGAGCAAAAGGGAGGCGAAGTGCAGGGCTAGTAGAAAACTAGTTAACTGGAGCCCTTTGCTGGGCAGAGCTGTTTCAGAGACAGGGGGATTTGTGGTCACTAGAGGGCAGTGTTGCCTCAGCAAATATTTTAATAGCTGCTTGCCAGGCTCTGGCTGGCTCTCCAGAGCTTTGGCAGGATTGCTGGACTGGACAGAGGCCAGCCGGGCTGTCCATTTGAACAAAAGCAATAAAGAAGATGGACACCTGTGTGCTTACAGTCCATGTCCCACATTTCCTGTGTAAAGCTTTGGCTGCTCTGTCCACGTCCCACTGCTGCGGGGAGCCCACCCACCTCGGGCCAGGCCTGTGGCCACTGCAAGCAATGGAATCTTTGTTCAGTAAAGCACATCCTTCATTTTTGCACTGTTTTGATTTTAGCTTCTGAGACAGGGCTTTACTGGCCTGAGGCTTGTGATTCTTTTGCCTCTCGGAGCGCCAGGGTTGCTGCGTGCCTCAGTGCACCTGGCCGCATCTCTCCCCACGTCTGTGAAGATGTGTCCCCAGAGCTTCTGCCTCATTAGTGCTTTCCTTCCAGGCCTTCCTCTCCCATGCGGCTCACCCCTGCCTCCACGTCTGGGAGAGAGTGTGAGTGTCTGGTTTCTGGGTTAGGCAATGAGGATGAGTTGAGCAAATCTACCCATGAGATTTTCCTGTCTCAGGGGACAAACTCACAGCCGCAGCACCCAGAGGAGCAAAGTGGAAGAAAGAGCCTTGGCCACACTCTGGCCAGAGTGTGAAGGCAGCTTGAGTCACAGACTCAAAGCTTGGCACTAGGCTCTGCCATTCTTCATGGTTTCCTTAGAGCTCTGTAAAAACATCTGCTTCACATCTCCAAACATCCTGCAGGTATTTCCAAGGCTCATTTTTTGGTTTCCCTGTTTGGGACTCTTCAGCCCCTTCAAGATATCTCAGAAATGCCAGAGGCAGTCCTTCACTTGGGGACAGATGCCCAAGGCTCTGGAACCACTTGGTTTAACCAGGCTCATCCAGGTCCTCATTCTGGCCCCCTTCCAGGATGGAGGCCATTTCTCATTGGTAGAATTATAGGAGCCAGCATGTAGGTATGGAAGAAGCGAGGACAGCCAGTAGCCCAGCTATGCTGACATTAAGAGATTAATGAGGCTGTTCGGATGAGGAATGTTTCGTCAGCCAGCTGCTGGCCCTTAGTCAGAGCAGAGCCCGACGTGTTCCGGCCTGTCAGCTGGGTCGTGGAGAGGAGCACCTCACCAGTGAGCTAGCACAGAAGGAGGGGCCCGCAGCTCAACCCTGGCCTCAAGGCAGCTGCGGGTCTGCAGCGGCCTCGGCCTCGAACTAAGCCTTCTCAAAAGCACCAAGCTGACACTGCTTCCATAGCGGGGCTCCTAGCAGGGCCTGTGCTCACCCGTCACTTTGATGCTTTGCTCCCAGAGAAGACTGGCTATTGACAAACAGCAAGGACCCTAGTGGGGAGAAAGGAGGGAGGGAAGAACTGAAAAAGAGGAGGAAAAATATGAAGAAAGGAGAGAAACACAGAGAGAAGTAGGGACAGTAGTACATTATGTATGTGTGTTGTATGTGGGTATGTGAGTGTGTATGTATATGTGAGAATGTGTGGTGAGTATATGTGTGAGAATGTGTGTGTGTGTGTGTGTGTGAGTGTGTGTATATGTGTCAGTGACCATGCATGTCCTTGTGTAGAAGACTGAGTGTGTGCGTTGGTGATTCATGTCAGGGGTTCCATTTAAGTGCTGACAATCTTCAGCTTCTAGTCCTATCTGGCCTCCTTCACCCACTCCAGGGCAGGAAGGGCAGCTTCTCGGCACTCCTTCCTGCAGGAAGAGACACTTGGCTGCCTGCGAGAAGCATCCCTTCAGCTGGCCTTTGCACCGTCGCCAGCCAGCACCTGTCCCCTCCCAGGCCTGGCCTTCTCTTTCTATTCTTCCTTCCCTAACACCAGTGAAGTATGGCGAAGACAGAACAGGTGACACACAGCAGAGTCCGGGGCTGGGCTCCAAAGAGCCCCAGGCTGGGCAGCTTTCTGGATCTTGGGCTAGAGTGAGGACTGTCAAACTCTGTCCCAAGTAGCAGTCGGGGGGAAGCCCCATCTCGGCGAGGCCTGATGCTCCTTCCCTGCCGATCAGGGCTGGCCCTGACTGGCTCCTTCCCACACTTGCTGTCCTCACAAGTCTGTCCCTGCCTCCGATCCTCTGTCTATTACCCCTGCATCTTACATTATCTGCAGTTATAGTTCCCCAAATAGAAACTGGGACACCCCAGGAACATGCAGATGATGTAGAGCATGGACACTGAGGGCCCCCTGGGGCATATAAACTTTCCACATGCCCGTCCGCAGGCAGCTTCCTGGTCCTTGGTCAGGTTTTAGGCTGTAGCTCTCTGCCCCGAGACCGGCAGGCAGGGTCACCATGATGCGGAACATCCAGATGTTTGGGAATGCCCAGATGGAGGATCTAATATTTGTAGTTGTTTGTCTGACTGCCTGTGGACATGCTTTAGTGAAAACAAACAGACATGTGAATAAAGCCTGGCATAGCTTGTTGTACCACACGAATGGGCTTTCTCTTGCTCTTTCCCCTTCCTGCAGGCATTATTCTGATGCTCTGTAGAGCTGATACAAACCAGCACTGGCCACACTCAGCCCACCCTCCCCAGAGGCTCCTCAGTGGAAACGACACCATGGTGTAGCTTCCTGTGCCATAGAGAGCAGAGCTGGTGCAGCCCTCTTCACCTCTGTCCTTCTACACACCTCCCTACACCCCTCCTCTTCACCCCTTCTCCCTCCCTCCACATCTCTTCTCCACCCCATCTTCCTTGCCTAGCTCCCATGTGCCCTGTACTGTGTGCTGTAGTCTTCACCGGCTGTGGCTTGTTCACGGGGTGAGACACGTACACACCAGGCTTGTGTGTGTTTCTTCCCGGGCCATCCCTGGCCAGTCTCACCTCTTCTTAGCCTCATTTTCCCTTCACTGCTTTCCTAGGGTGGGGCTGGGGCCTTCTAGGGGTTCAGGATCACCAGGAAAGGCCATTCCTACAAGCAGGGGAGCTGTGTACACAGAAACTTGTAGGTGCCCTTTCCTAATCTGAAACTCTACATGAGCACCTCTCTCCAGAATGGCTCCCCCGCACTGCACCCCGGAAGACCAGCTGTGTGCCTCCTCCTTGGTGAGTCCTTCCTTGGCATCCCACCCCAGGTGGCAGCAGATGGGCAGGGGCAGGGCTGCTGGCTTCGTTCCTTCAGCCGTCTTCCCTCCTGGTGGGAGAAGGTAGCCTTGGGAAGGGAAGGGCTGTGGCTCTTGGAGCTTAATTAAACATATTTACAAAGTTGAGGCCCAGTTAGCCAGTGAGGGACGGCGAGCTCTGTACCGCAAGATTAATAAACCAATTAAATAAAGACGGAGGTGGCTTGGTGGCCCCACAGGGGCAGAAGGCAGCTTTGACAGCTGCTCTTTCCTGGTGATTGCCACACGTTCCAGAGGCTCAGACAGCCTGGGCTCTCCTCATTCTGGGAGAGAATACCCCAGGCTCTTGTCCTGTCTAATCTCTCACACAGCTAGTGAAGTTGTTTGCTCAGCCTGCGGGTTGGATGTCATGTTTAGTCAACTGGGAAGAAAAGAAAACAAAAGCGATTTCCTCCCCCTCTAATGAAAAATAAAAACAAAACCACAAAAGCACCCATGTGAGTCCATTTGTCTTCTCGAGGCACACCATTCCCACAGCAGTGGAAAAGGCAAGGCAGGGAATTATGGGGGCTCAGAAAACTGCCTGTGCAGGAGCCTTCCCAGGGTACCCCCCTTCTGCAGACTGACAGTTTTCTGGTGTCTCTTGTGCTTTTCATCGATGCTAATGCCCAGTTCTGCGCCTCCCATATGGAATTCCTTCTTCCTGTTAGCAGTGTTGTGAAAATATGTGGAGCTGACAGAGCCAGCGGTGGCCATGCTCTCTGCCCATTGTCCTTAGAGGCTCGTCCATGGAAGGAGCACCCATGTACAGCTTTCGGGAGCCATAATGTCTGTCCCTGATCTGCTCGCTACGGTTACACTTCTGTTCCTCCCTGTTGCCTAGGGCATAGCTAATCGACACTGACCCCGATGCCACTAAAACCACAAAACAAGGCGCCAACTGAGGCAGAGGTAGAGGAGACAGAAACCCCCCTCCTACTCAGAACCCAGAGTGACAGAGTGGAAAAATACCCACAGTTCCCACAGGATGGAAGGTGCTAAGTGAGAACCTGCACCTCCAGAGACATAAATGTGGGTAGTTGGGGAGTCTTATGGTTTAGATCTCATCTCCCAGAAATTTGTATATGAAGGCTTAGTCCCTGAAGGTGCTGTTGAGAAGCGGTGGAAATTTCCAAACAAAGTGGGTCATAACCCTTGAAGGGTTATGGGGACTCATACCTCTCTTGTTTCCTGGCTACTCTTGTTCCAACACACATCCGATCGTGGTGTTCTGCCCCTTGCAGGCCCCAGACAATGGGGCCAAATCACTATGGACTGCCTCTTGTGACACGGGGGGGGGGGCAAATTTACCCCCTTTGTGCTGTTTATCTTGAGCCTTTTGTTCCAGTGATGGACCATTGTCAGGCTTGTTACCCTCTCCTCCGAGCAGGCCCTGGGAGCTCAGGGCACCGGGGTTGTGTCATCTGCCCTGTCTTGGTTTCAACAGCTGTCAGATTGCTTCCATACAGACAACGGTGAACACCAGGGGCCTGCCAGCTTGAAGGGGAAGTTCTTGGGAATCTTTCTTTCCTCATTCAGAGGAAAAGATGAAGAAACAGAGGAGATAGTCACCAAGGCAGTTATGCCCACTCCATGAACGTGTCAGAGATTCGATGAGAATGATATTACAAGGCGAGTTCCAGATAAACATAAATGTAGGCCGGTATGACACACATGCCTTACTTCCTGTCTGGAAGAAAAGTGGATCAGGCTTTGATGGTTCATCAGGTGCTGATCTCTTCAGCGCCTCCTCATTGGGCAGCACTGGGCTCAGGACTGCGCTCTTCAGAATCCTGTCAAACTTGGGCCCCTCCCAGCTGTTAATCCTGAACATGATTAGTGCTTCTTTTTTCTCTCCTCTGCAAAGGGAGGCTGATATGCTGCTCGCTGCAGGACGGTTAAGACACAAGGAGCTCATGTAAGTCCTGGCTGGCTGGCAGCAAGCTAGTGCTGGGCCATCTTCAAGCTCGTATCACACGGGCATTGCTCCTACATGTGGCAGATGGTCTCCTGTTCCTCTCCTTCCCAAAGGACCCAGCCAGTGTGTCTGCTACATGGGGCAGACAGTGTGTGAATGTCACATGGCCTCGGCATCTGCTGCAAGGGGAAAGTTCCTGCAAAGCAGCGCAGGGAGACATGAGGCGAGGAGCAAGTTCAGCAGGTCTCGGCTAGCTCTGGGCTGGGTGCAGACTGCACCGTCATCCCTGTTTGCTCCTGGAGCATCCTGAAACCCATCGAAGTCACTTCAGAGGAAGCAACCTCAAGGTTCTACAACTGTGGACCCTTCTGAGATGTGCAGAGTCAGACTGTCACATGGATCTGTCACAGTCCATGACCAGCTGCACCAGACTCCAGGAGCACAGCGTTTTTTCGGGGAACTTTAGCTGAACCTGGTGGTTTATATGTGAAATCCCAGCATCCAGGACACTTGAGATAGGATCACACAAACCTGAAACTAGCCTGGGTTTCCGAGTAAGACGCTGTCTTAAAAAAAGATATTTTAATATTCTATTTTATTTGCTAATCTTCCAAACTTGTCTTTGTTTTGTTTTCTATCTCCATGTTTTCATGCTTAATCATGTTGTACTGACCAACTCATGCATTTTTCTTAATATTATAATATTTACGTAGGAAAAAAGTTTGAAGAATTTATTTATTTTATGAGTATAGGTGATTTGCATGTCATGTGAGTCTGTGCTCCAAGTGCACTCGGTACACATGGAGGCCAAAGAGGGCTCTGAGTCCCTGGAACAGCGATCACAGATGGCTGTGGGCTCACCTATGGGTGCTGAGAATTGCACTCAGGTCTTCTACCAGCATAGCTAGTGCTCTGAAGTGCTGAGCCATATCTTCTTTCCTAGAATTTTTAAAAATTATTTTTGGTAAACAAAAAAACAAACCTGAATAAAATTATTTTTGGTACACAAACACAAAAGCGACATTTCAGCACTGGGGAGCACACTTCATTGTTGTATGTAACCAGACACTCTGATAACATGTGGTTCCATGGGTTCTAAATGCTGAACTTAGGTCTCCAGGGAATGATCGTATCAACAGTAACCGATGTGCAAGTGGTCACATCGCGCATTCTGTCAGCTCTAAAGCAAACACTGACACTCCCCGGGACTGCCCATCTATGTTGGTTTTCTCATTGTCGTGGCCAAATGCTGACAAGGTGACTGCTAGGACCAATGGAATGATGATGTCCACAACAGATTTTATATGAAAGGTTTATGGGATGGCCATGAAGACAGAGAAGGAGAGAGCAAGACATGATAGGGGAAAGGGTGCGGTGCCCCAACAGACAAAGGGGAGAGAACAGGAGAGGGCAAGAGAGCCACAAAGTGGAGGTTGATCCTTTTAAGGAGCCACTTAACCACACCTGCCAGGTGTGGCTACCTGGCGGGCATCGCATGATGACATCATAGGTTGCTAGGCAGCCCAAAGCAGGCTACCTGAATGCTAACAGTGGGTTAAGGAGGAAAGGTCTGTGGTGGCTCCTGGTTTGAGCTGATGGAGCCCATCATGGCGGCAGGGTGAGCCACTGGGGCTCCTCCTTCTTCACGGCTGAGTGGAACAGGAAGCAGCGGTCCACTTCCTCAGTGAGGTCCTCCCCCTCAGAAAGGCCCCACAACCTCTCCAGCTGGGAGCAGGTGTCCAAACACACATTTCACCACCATGGCAGCTTTAAGTGAAATTAGTACCGTCCCCCAGCTACGTAATCAGTGTGGCTTCTTGCCAGAATGTTCCAGCCTCTATCCCTCATCAGATCTTAGATTTCTCTAGATGTCCTGCTCACAACACTTACCTAGTGAGCTAATGGGAACAGCACATTTGGTTATGGGGACTCACCAGTTACTTCACCTCTGAGTTCAAGTGCACACACCACACACTAAAGTATCATTGAAGACTATGTTCTCTTGCAATTTTGTTAAAAGAGAAAAGGCTTCCTAAGGGATTTGTGCCCATAATTAGAACCACTCATTTTCCTGATTTCTGGGATATACAAAAAGCCATTTCCAAAATTTATTCAAAGATTATTAATTACAGCACTTAGCAGCAATGTCTCATTGAATCCGTTTATAAAGGATTGGGAAATTAAAATACTGTAGATTTCAATACAATTTCCCCAGTGCATTTTTTTGGGGGGAAAAACCATTTACTTTATTACACACTTTAAGTGTCAAAACCCGCAAGCTGAGGTTTAACTCCTTCGACCTGTGGGAAAGCCGTGCACACAGGCGGCATCTCTTCAGGAGGGCTTGTCTTCCTCGCTAAGCCAGTCTGAGATCTGCCTTATTTTCCATGACAAAAAGCCTGACTTAAATTTTTAATTCATGCTGAAATTACAATATATGTTTTCAGGACTATTATAAGACCCGATGTAAGAGGGATTACTTCTAATCTTGTAAAAAAGATTACTGAAAGTAAAATCCAAAATCAAGAATGACATGATGGAAATAGTCCATTTTATAATAGATTATAAAAGCCAGGATAAATTTACAGCCTTTTCTCAACATCTAGTTTGTCACAGTTAAATGGCCAGAGCAGCCCCAATAGAAAGTTATTTACAATAAACAGAACATAATCAAAAACTTAAAAAAAAACCCTCTGCACTTTTCTTTAAATTAGGCAGGAACATGTATTGTTCTGAATTTTAAGATTAGCTTCTGGGAATAATAAGAATCATTGTAAAAAGAAATAGAAATAATTTCTTTCTACCTAGCAGTGTATCAAAGCAGATATTGAGACTCATAACCAAACCTTTGGCAGAGTGCAGGGAATCATATGAAAGAAGGGGGAGTTAGTATGACCTGGAGAGGACAGGAGCTCCACAAGGACCAAATATATCTGGGAACAGGGGTCTTTTGTGCGACTGTATCTCCAACCAAGGACCATGCATGGATATAACCTAGAACCTCTGCTCGGATGTAACCAATGGTATCTCAGTATCCAAGTGGGTACCCTAGTAAGGGGAACAGGGACTATTTCTGACATGACCTTCCCCCCACCCCCAAGTCAGATGAAAGGGGAGGAGGTCCTCCCCTATCAGTGGACTTGGAAAGGGGTAGGGAGAAGATGAGGGAAGGAGTGTGGGATTGAGAGGGAATGAGGGAACGGGATACAGCTGGGATATAAAGCTAATAAACTGTAACTAACATTAAAAAAATAAAAATTTAAAAATATTAAAAACTTAAAAAAAGAAACAATTTCTTCTTTTTGATCAGACACTGAGATAAACTCTCCAAGTAATTTAATGAAACAGGAAGGTATGCATTGCTTGGAATAAGTGGATCCAGAACTGGCACTTAATTTTATTGTTGGATTAGTAAGAGGGTAGAAAGGCACATTTTAAACATTTTCTAAGCTTAAACACCTCAGGACCATTACAGCTGGAAAGCACCTTATTATACTATTTGGTAAAATAGATGTTAATTGCGTATTGGATACTGCACAGTGAACTGAGAAACTCCATAAAGGTTTTACCTCAGTCTTGGCACAGCTTGAGGACTGGCGTTCCGGCAAGGCCTGAGCTTGAGTTAGCATTCTGAGACAACCGTGCTGTGCCGGCTGCTGGGAAAGTCTTCCTCCCTCCTTCCCTCTGTCCTTCCCTCCGTCCTTCCCTCCCTTCTCCCTCTGCCGCCTCCACTTCCCTCCCTACTAAGGCTGCAGTCCCAGGTGTGCTCTGTGACCCAGAAGAAATAGCAACATCTCTGTCTCTCTCCACTCTCTGCAAGGTGTGTGTGTGTGGTATATACAGGAGTGTGAAAGGGGTGTGTGTGTGTGTGTGTGTGTGTCTGTCTGGTATACACAGGCGTGCGTAAGGTGTGTGCGGGTATGTGGTGTACACAGGCGTGTGTGTGTGTGTGTGTGATATACAAGGCCTGTGTGAGGTAGGTGGGTGTGTGGCTTGCTCCCCATGGCTTGTTCAGGCTGCTTTCTTAGAGAACCCAGGACCACCAGCCCAGGGATGGCTTTACCCACAGTGGGCTAGGCCTCCCCCATCAACCAGTAATTAAGAAAATGCCCTACAGGCCTGCCTGCAGCCTGATCTGAGGTAGGCATCTTCTTAATTGAAGTTCCCTTTTCTCAGATAGCTTTAGCTTGTGTCAAGTTGACATAAAACTGGCCAGTACAGGGACCTTCACCAGACCTCAAGCCTGCTGCACACATGATCTCCACTAGCCAGGAGAGAGTTTTCCCAGTGTGTATGTGGTGGCCTGTGGTGGGCCTATGAGAGCTAAGATAGACTGCTAGAGCAGGAAGAGGACACATCTGGGCATGTGCAAAACGCTGGCTGCAGAAGAGGCCGTCCTGCCCTGCTCTGTCCAGCGCAGAAGCCTTGGCCATAGCTGTCTGTCTGGGGAGTCCTTATTCCAAGTTTGTGTGCTGGGTTTGTATAATACGTACTAGGTTTTGAAGACAGCATGAGAAAGGATGCAAGCTCATTTGATAAGGGTCAGATAATAAAATAGGAGCCTCTGGGAAAGGCAGAGCTTTAAAAGGTATTGTTAACCAGAAGCTCACCCGTTTCTTTTGCTTCCTTTCTTTAAGGGTAGCTCCCAGCAAACCCAGATGCACTCTTGTTCTCCTTCTATTGGCCAGCACCACCCAGGGTGATGAGAGGGGCCCACACAGAGCTCAGACAGGTAGGGGCTCCCCAGGCATCGTGGAATGAAGGGGTGTTTCCCGGCTGAGCGTGAGGTTTGGGGGAAGGTTGGTAAGAGCTAAGGCTGTTGGGGCTCCAGGCTGCATCCTGTCTCAGTACCCTCTAATGGAGCCTGCTGAGTCCTGAGGTCTCAGGAAAGGACTTGAAAGGGGGTGTGACCTGGTGGGACTGTACTGTCGATAGTCTGGCTTCTCTGCGAAAAATAGAGTGAGAAACATGAGCAGGACTAAAGCAGAAGACCAGGCAGAAGGTTCAGGTTGTCTTGGTGAGGAGACAGTTATGGCCTGGCTGCTGTCAGTGTGTGTGGGGAGCTGAGGACCGTGTGGACCAGGACATCATTTAGAAGGAACTCGAAGGAACAGAGCTCTTTGGCTCTGAAGCTCACGGAATCCTGGTAGAGGGGCAGGAAGGAGGCTGTTCCATCTCGACCTTCACTCTGGGGAGCTCTGGAGAGCCAAGGCTCAGGATGCAGAGAGAGCTGCTGATGATAGAAACCTGTCACTGAGCTAGTACGCCCTGGCAGGCAGTCCTGCAGCCTCTGTCCACCTAGGTGCCATACCTAGTGATATTCTTGGAGACTGCTGCCCTGTGAAGTGTCTGTCCAGTGGGTTCCTTTTCCTCAGAGGCTGGTGTTTGGCTGATGCGGTGAGGAAGGTGCCTGCCACTCTGAGGCCTGTGTGTTGCCCGCTTTCCCAGCCTGTGGCACAGCAGCCTCTAGCCTTTGATGCACCAGACTTTCAAAATCAGATGTGACGCAGGAGCTGTTCCTCAGCCTTCCACCTGCTCCCCTCAGGTGATCTTGTTCACGGCTCAATTTTGGACTTTTTGCTTAGGATGTGAAATCAAATGACTTTCCTCCCTGGCCTCAGACTCTTCTAAGATATTAGCCTGTGACTATCTAAGAGGGTGTTCAAGGCTCTCCTCCCCTGGTCCTCCTTGTCCCAGCCTCAGCTCCAGTTGCTTCTTTTGGATCTTCAAGCCTGCACTGCTGCCCAGCTGCCTGCTGCCCTCACACGCTCCTCAGCTGGCCCAGGCTGACTTCTGCCTGCTGTTCGTGCCCAGTTCTCTTTCCTTTATCACCTGTGTGCTCCCCACCGCCTAGGTAAAATGGCCACTTTCTTCCTGAGTTCTTCTCTTCCCATCTCTCACTGTAGTGCGGCCCAGCCTCCTTTGCCCTTTACATGGGCCTCTGTCCTAACTCAAAACAGCCTTGTATCTCTACTTCTTGCTCACAGGTTTATCTTCCCCTCCGTGTTGTTGAGTTTTCCTGGGTTTAGTGTTTTGTCACCTGATGATACACAAGTAGGATTTATGGGGCCCTTTGGGTTGAGGGTGTCCTCGTTTTGTATGGGGACTAGGTGCTCACAGCAGACTGGGGCAGGAGTAAGGGTGGAGGGTGTGAGAAGTAAGGGGTATGTGTGACAGAGCTTCAGAAGATGCTAGCTCTGCCCCTGGGCTGCTCCTGACAGAAGTATTTCCGGGGCTCCTCACATGCCTAACCCTGCTCTAGCAGGAAGGAGCAGTTGAAAAGTTAGAAATGAGTTTACCCTGGGAACTTACAGGACCAACAGTGTTCCCTTTCACTCTGATGGGTGATTGGATGTTCGTAAGAGCTCTCACTGTGCAAAGCTCCCCAGCATGATAACAACTCTGGCAGAAAGGCAGGGGGTTCTGGAACAGTTGGTGTTTGGGACATTCTGCAGACAGACCAAAGGCTGACCCTCACATGGTGTCTTTGTAAGGGTGCAGGACTGCAGCATGCTGGCTGAGGTATAGAAGCAGGCAATGGTCTAAGGATGCTCAGCTAGTGAAAGTATGGAGATGATCAAGGCACTGGCTACAGACCAGGATGCCACTGGCCCTACAGGGATCTGGGGTACAAAATAACTAAATGGAACTTCTAAGAGAGGTCATATATCCATATTTGACCAACTCGGGTTGATGGGATAGGAGGAACAGAAGTGGCTATATCACAGAGGCAGTGCATCCATTAGCCAACGTTGCCAAATCCAGGCACACTGTATACTGTGTTTGATAACTTTACAGATATTCAGGGAAATTGTATAGGACCTAACACCATCCCCGGAGAACTCCTTGGAGGATATGAGCCTCCTTCCTGGTTCATCTGAGGAAGAAGGGAAGGGGGCTGAAGCAGAGGCTATTTAAGTGTGTCTGGGGCATATCAGCTGGGGTTGGGAATAGGGTAGTGTTGAGCTTTAAGTTCACAGGCTAGACTTTCAGGCTCCATAAGTGATGTCATGCACTGGCTGAGTCAGAACACCCAGGGGATTTGCTAAGAATTATTTAGTGCGGATTCTGGCTCAGCAGGTCTAAAGTCATTTTCAATTATCTCCCAGAACATCTTGTAGTCTGGCATGGGAGAAGAGTTAAAGGAGGGCAGAAGGCTGGCACCTCACGTGGACTTGGTGTCATTTTGTCTTTTAGACCTCACTGAAGGCATGTGAGGCCCAATATAAAGCGTCACTGAAATGCAGGCAGAAACCAACGGCAAATTTTCCAGGCCCACAAATGTTCCCAGTGGCCAAAGCTTTCCTTTTCTCTGTCATCTCTGTGGCTTCCTATATAGCTCAGGGTCACTGTCACACTTCAGCTAACAGTTTTCAGACATCTGCAAGAAAAATAAGTACAGACCGGCTGGTTCCAGAGTCAGGGTCTGGGCTGGGTTTAAGGCCAGGTTATCTGTGGTTCATGCCTTCCCAGATGATGGTGCCTCAAGTGCTGGACCTCGCTGTGATAGAACTTATGTGTGTCAAGAGACCAAGAAGTAAAGAAAGGAGGGAGGGTCAGAGGGATGTATGACTCCAACACAGGCCAGAACTTGCTGAAATTAGTGACAATGCCAAGCCCCAGATCTGGGAAACTCAGACAATACCAGGTGGGCTAAATCGCCAAAAGTGCACACATAGGTGCAGCAGATTAAAAAACACTAAGGGCCAAAGGGAAAAAAATTCTTCAAAGATGCCAGAGGGAAGTTACCACATTTAGCAAAGGGCAAAGGTCGAAACACAGCAGGGTCATTGCCACTTGTGGAAATCACAACAGCAAAGAAGAGAAGGGTCAACTATTTAAAGTGTTAACATAAGGACCAGCTAAGAATCTGTACCAGGGAATGATCCTGCAGAAGAGAAGAGATACTGCCTCAGGCAGACACAGGGTAAGACACCCATTGCCCTTTACAGAATGCTAGAAGCTCTTCAGAGAGAAGAAAACTGTCAGGTCTGGGACTCAGATTTACATGAAGACAGGAGGAGAACCAGGCAGGGATGACTAAAGGCAGCAGGAGATGTTTTGAATCCTTATTCTTCATTGATCTGACAGACAAATGCTCAAAGGACAGGTGATGAGTGGAGGTGTGGCTCCATGCCACAGGTCTTGCCCACCTGTGGCATGTGTGATGCCCTGGAGTAGGTAGGAGGCTGTAGCTCAGTTGGTAGAGTGCTTGCCCAGCAAGGACAAACTCCTGATCCTCAGTGGAATCAACTGGGCATGGCAGCATGTATCTCGTAGTCCCAGGGATCAGGAGATCCAAGCAGGAGGACCAGCTTTGAAAGGTTGAGGCCAGCCTGGGATACAAGAGACCCTGTCTCCAAGCTAATGAATTAACTAACTGCATAAACGAATAGCAATGGTAATAATGGCAACAGAGCTTGTTCTGCTAAGTCATGTGACTATAATGTGTGACTAGGTGAAATAGAAGTCAGAGGATGTCAGAGCAGATTGAAACATGGCGTCTTGGAGGCTCAGGAAAGTCACATGACTTACTCGGTCCCTTCCCTGCCCTGTTTTTGGCACAGCTGCTTCCAAGCAATCCAGGGGACTCCATGGACTCAGCTTCCACTAGCCACCATCTGTGGTGGTGTGGGCTTCTTGCCGATGCAGTTTTCTGTAAGTAGCCCTGATGAAGTCATGGGTTCACCAGTCTGCTCCATGGTGGAGCTGTGTTTTCCTTCTGTGGTTGGTGTCTTATCTGGGGTAAGTTGACATTTGATCACATCTCCATAATGCAACAGTTGTTTATAAAACTCCATATTATATATGAAGAAGATGAGCCAAGAATATAGGCAAGGAAGGCCATTTTGATACAGTTATCCTCAGGAGAAAGCAGTAGCCATTGGTACCGCCAAGAATTCATTAGTGTTTCTCTCAACAGGAGTTTAAGCTCCTGTTGGCAGGGTCGTGGGGACCCTGATGGTTGTGCACCAGGGGGGGTCTCAGCTTTGTTCTGCTGCAGACTCTCCACAGGAGATGGTAAAGTCTGCTGGGCTTCTGTGTCCAGCCAGGCCTCTTACTAGCAAATTCCTGGGCACTTTGGCTTTTGTTTGTATCCCTAGAAGCCCTGCAGGAGGGCTAGAGGGGACATAACTAAGCACAGGGTGTGGGAAGATCAGTGCAGAAGAGAGACCCCAGAGTGGTGGTAGCTGGAGAGCCGCACTCTGCAGGCCTGAGGAGCGTGTGTGCCTCTGTGCTTGGCTCTCACGCCTTCACCTCTCGTGAGCGACAGCATCTAAACGGAAAGTACAATTGTTGTGTCACCTGTGATATTAAACACGTGATTGATGGTTCGGGCTGAACAACTCAGGTGCTCACATTCTGGAGTTTCAATCAGTGGCGGCTTATGAGTTTATGTCAGACGTGCTCAGAAGCACCTTGAAGAATGTGGTTTCATGAGGTGTGAAAAGATGCTTTCTGCTGTGTCTGTGCTTGAACATGCATGTGCTGTGGCCCGTGGGGGGAGTGGGGGTTCTGAAGTACCAGGTAAGAGAAGGTCGGGCCAGGCTTCTCTGCTAGGGACCATTAATATGTGTGTTGCTGACAGGCGAGGTAGAAAACTATACAGTGTTTTTGCAGTGTTTTGCAAATTTATTTGGATACGGAGATTTGAGAAAACAAATATGAGACCACACATGTGTGCACACATACACACAGAAGAAATGGCATTAGGACCTTTGTGTCTTCAGTATGCTCTGTGAGTTATTCCATGGCTCCTGTGGCTGTTTGGTCAGACCTAGAATAGTGTATCCCCTAGAAGCGGCAGATGTGCTCTTATGCTCCCCCAGAGGCCAGGCTAGGGACTGCAGCTTGTTTATTTAACCTTGGACACCCATCTGCTACCCTTGGCACAAGGATGGTTCCAGCTGGGAGCAAGCTGGACGTGGACTGCAGCTTCTGGACTCTGGAGCACGCTGCTGCCTCACAGGCTTTTCTGAGTGATGGCGGCTCTTCTTCCAGCCTTCCTCCTAAGCCACAGTCCGTATCTTCTCCAGCCCAGGGCTCAGGCTCATGTGGCCTCTACTGTAGAATGCTGTCCTCCAGACATGAGCTGGTTTTTCCCTCTTGGCCGTGCAGCATCTCTGATTACACAAAAGAGAGTCATTTACTTTCCCTCATGGAACAGAGAAATGGCTCCAGAGACCCCTCCCTCCCCAGACGATGGCCAGACAGTAACAGCTGCTGGGAGAGTATTTCCTTCATGGTGCAACAACATGAGTTGATGTAGCAACCCCTCCCTTGTGCTTCCATAAGTAACCCTAACTCAGCTCATCATCCGCAGGGCAGACTTGAATGGAACCCATTCTTTGGTCTTTGCTTGGTTCCCTATCTGAGCTAAGCAGACCTTTGCTCACATCTCCCCAGGAAATGTCATGTGACATCTTTCTAGGACCTTTGTAACTAGAGTCAGTGTCCTGATTCAAGAGAAGGAGTCCAAGTTAGAACAACTCTGAGGGGCAGAGGGCACGGCAGAGGGCACTCCTGGAGAAAGTGTGGTCAGCTCAGAGGGTTTCTGACAGTGGTGGGACTGTCTGTGTGCGGGCCTGAATCTCAGGTAGTCCTGGGCCAGAGGTCGACTCTGAACCTGGGGCTCTCACTTAGCCCTCTCTGCAGAGGTGCAGGAGGCTAGCTTCTTCCCTCAGGTCTTGGAGAGGGTGGTTGGCCATGGGGCTCAAGCTGCTCTCACTCTCAGAGCCTGAGGTTTTAAAGAATGTTCGCTCTCTTTCCTCTCTCAACTGGGATCTCTCCGCCAGCAGCCCCAGAGGGAACAATTAGGTTGTTTATCCAAACCTCAGCCACTTTGCTATGTAATTGATTTTTCATTGAGTGTATTTAGGAGAGGTTATTTACATGAATGCAGTCCCACCAGGGACAACAGCATCCTTGTAAGGAAAGGGAAAAGCCTGGATCAAAGGGTCAGAGAGAAGAGAGCAGGGTAGATTGAGCTTCTCAGCCTCCAGAACATGGGCTGATATTCTGGGCAAATGCTTAACCCTTCAAACCCTGTCTTCATTTAAAAGGTAAACAGAGTTTCCTTTAAACAGGGCTGGAAAGGTGCCAGCCACTGAGTGTCCAGGCCCTGGGTGTCATGATTGCTGTCACAACCATTGCTCCCATGCTGTGGGAGCTTCCCCAGCCTCAGCTTGCCATGGGGCTTGCTTTCCACGGCCCAGCCTTATTTTAAAGGCTCCTCCTTTCCCAAAGCCTCCTCCACAAGCCTCAGTCCTTCTGCAGGCACCCCCACCTTCCACAAACAGCTTTGAGGATTAGCTGCAGCACCCTATCTTTAAAAATGTTTTAAGTCAAATATAGTTACATTTCCTTCCTCCAACCCCTCCTATTTCTCCTTTCTTTCCTCCCTCTCAAATTCATGGCCTCTTTTCCTCCTCTTTAATTATTATTGATATTAGGGCCTAAGCCACTGAAAGGACTTTTTTTTTTTTTCAGCAATCATTCATTGCCTGTGATTCTTTGTCTGGGGAGGGGACCTGGTGAGGCATCGCCTTTCAACTTTAGTTTATTACTGTTGTAGGCCATCATATTGTGTAGCCTCCTGGTCACCGTGGCTCTCACAATCTCTCCACCACCTGTTCTACAGTGTCCTTGGATCTTAGACACAGGAGTTGGGTTACAGATGATCAGCTGTTCTCTGCGTTTTGTTTGTAATGGTCTCCATCTGCTGCAAAGAGAAGCTACTCTGACGAATTATGAAGTAGCACCGTATTTTAAACCTTAGGCATGAGCCACAGGGTTTTACTCTTCTTTATTCCCTTGTAGATCAGAAGTCAGTCAACCACATATGGCCCATTGGTATTTATATAGTTTGTAAGTTAAGAATCATTTCCATGTTTAAAATGGTTGAGAAAGATCAATATAATATTTTGTGATACATTGTAATTGTTAGATCCTAAAGTGGCCCCCACAAACAGCAGTGGTGCTGACTATCTCCTAAAGATGGCAGCCTGGACCTAACCCAGGCTGGATTCTTACCATCTGGTAAGCAGAAACCTAAACTCAGCATTCCTCAAAAATCTCTTAAGGAAGCTTTTGTTTGTCAGGAAAGCCGCACTATCCTGCTCTACCTCCTAAAGCCAAGTAGCCAGCAAAGGGCATCTAGTTCCCAATTAGCCCAAATGGCCTGTAACGGCTCAAAGTCCCCTAGCTAACCCCCTGGCTGCTCTAGCTGGCAGGCCATGTCTCACTGCTGCCTGCCCCATAAAACTGCCTTTGCCCTGCTCCTCGTCAAGACACTGTTCTTTGCCACCCAGGGCAGCCTGGCATTTTACCTCCCAATAATCTATTTATCCGTGGGGCAGTCTACTTTAGTAGTTTTGTTCTGCTTACAGCTATTATGTGAGAGTCAAAGTTCAGTGCCCACACAGTTGGCGAGTGCAGCCCTCCAAGTTCATTTGGCTGTTGCCTGAAGCTGCCTGTTGCTTTGGTGTGGACTGGCAGCACACGCCAGTTTTCTTGGGTGTTTAGGAATTCTGGACCTTAAATTGGGAGACCGGAAGCTTCACTGGAGCTATTTGAGCAAAGCCTGAGGGTGTGAGGCATATGAACCCTGTTTGGAGAATAAAGAATTTACTGACAGCAGGAGCAGTAGGTGCAAAGGCCCTGAGACAGAGGCTGGAGGCAGCAAGGGTGGGAAGTGGGGGAGTGATGGGGAGAGACAAGGAAGGAGAAGGGGTAGTCTGAAAGGTTCTTCCTTCGTTGTGAGGGCTCCTTCTTTTTCCTTGAAATGTTGAGTCATTTAGGGTTTTCACATGGAACAGAAGCGGTCTGATTTCTGTTTGTAGTAACAACGGTGGAGGTGTTCTAAAATGAGAACACCAACTTCAGAACCAGCATGGCGACACTCCTCTGTAGTCCCAGCACTGTGGAGGTGGAGGCTGGGGGTTTTGAGGTTGAAGGTTGCCTGAACTTCTCAACTAGATCTCACCTAAAGATCCAAACCTGGGCTGGTGAAGTAGGCAGCTACCAGAATGCTTGCTTAGTATACAGAAAAGCCTGAGGTCCATTCCCAACACTGCACTAACCTGACCTGGCAATGTGCACCTGTAATCCAGGAGGTGGAAGCAAGAGAATCCACAGTTCAAGGTCATCCTTGTATTTGAGGCTAGCCTGGCCTACACAAAAACTTGTCTCAATTGTTATGTTTGAAAGAAAGCCAAGCCAGGCCAAATCAAGCCAAGTAAAATAGGGAACCTTCAGAAAGGCTAGGGTGACACAGGGAAGTCTGAGAAGAAAGAGGCAGAGGCGGGGTGTGTCCCAGTCTTGACCAGGTCCCCTATTACCTGTCTTCTTGGCCTTCCTGGCAGGCATCACACAGAGCCTCAGCGATTTTCCAGTAAGTGAATTCACAGTGACTTGAGGGGCTTGGCTGGAGAAGGGAGCCACCCAGCCCACGAGCCCATCTGCTGTGCTCTGCCTGGTTGCTGAGAACAGTGAGTGGGGCTGGCCAGGCCTGGCCAGCAGGCCCTTCTGTTTCCCTTCGCCTTGGCCCCTCCATGCAGCAGCCTGGGCGACAGACATTAATTAAAGTGTGAGGGAATGACTTCATTAGCTTCTAATGGTCACATGCTGCCAATTACACACCTTGATGACTAGCTTCCTCTGGAGCTTAATTAGCTAGTTCTCAATAAATCCAGCCCATGTGCCACCACCTGTCAGGTTAGGAGCCAAGACGTGTCTTGGATGTGCCCTCTTCTTCTTCCTTGGGAGCCAGTAGCTTCGGGACGAGTCACGTTGCACATGGGAGATCGTCCTGGCATCCTGCTGAGCATTTGAAGCTTGGTGGGAATTCCCTGGTGGGTAATATTTTACTGGCTGGCTGTGTGCCTTCCATACCTTGGGAATGGGATCCCTCAGCTAAGGAAGCCTGTGAGAAGGGAAAACCTGAGTATACATGGCAGCTTCTCCCTTCTGCAGGTCACAGGAAGTTCTGCTTTTTAGTCTCCTCTAATAGCTACAGAGCTGAATTTGTTTGGAATGAAGGGCAGAGTTTGACAGTACCTCAGGGGGCCCACTTTGTGTCCTGCAAACTCAGTCTGGGTCGACAGAATGGAGAGGGTGCAGCAGACCCTGGGCCTAAAGAGTTGACATAGTAGACGAGTGCTGGGTGCGATTCTAGGACACTTGGATGCAGGGTCAGAGGATAGACATTGCATGGGGACACTGGCCAGCTTGAGGAGGATACCCCAAAATGAGAGTGGTAAACGGAGGACCTGGGAAGTTTCGAGTGCTTTCTGGGGCTGACTAGGAACCATGGTCACTGTTCAGCCCGCTCCAAGCTCCCTCCTGAAGTTGTGGGCTCCATGAGGCTGTGCAGCGTACTGCAGGGCCTGCTGCTCTGACCTGCGCTGCTAAGTAAGGTTCCTCTGGAGGCAGGGCTGTGCAGCGAGGCCCATAGACCCCTATACATTCCTTTCACTCTCTCGGCTCTCATCTTGTCTCAGCTTCCAGGTCACGCTGCTCTTTTGATTTTGTTTATTTCCTTTTGTTTTCAGAGAGGGTCTCATTCTGTGGACCATGCTGGCTTCAAACTTGTGATCCTCCTGCCTCAGCCTCCTCAGTGCCCTGCCCCTTGGAGTCCTGTAGCCCCTCCCTGAAGCACGTGTTCCATGGCTACTTCACCACTAGATGGGAAGAAACAAAGTTGTCAGATCTGCTCTGGACCCGGAGAAGCCAGCAGCTGCCACCTCTCTCCGGGGCTCCCTCCTGAAACCCAGCCCCCACACCATGGGAAGCAAGCAGGCACTGACAGCTCCAGCTGAGTCCCAGCCAGCTGCCAACAGCAACTGCCAGACACACGTGCAAGCCTTCAAACAACCGTCTGCTCAGAGTGGAGAGGGGCTGTCCCCACTGACCCCAGCCATAGAGCACAAAGATAAACAGACAGATGTCAGAAGACTGAGCTCAGGCCAGTGCAGGCTCTCCAGACTCTCAGATAACTGCAGCAGCCCGGAAACATGACCCTGACTCACTTCCCAGAGCACAGGGCACCTCACAGTGTTGGCATGAAGGAGCTTGCATGCACATTCCAATCAAGAAAACAAGGACTCCGCCTTTGCTCCAAGACCCTGTCTTCTGCTGGTGCCTTACTTCAGTGTTTTTTACAAACTTTGATTTTGTTAACAATGGTGTTCCTCTTTTCTAGTACAATTAGGGATTTCAAAATATGGAAAAAAATTCTATGTGAAGTGCCTCTGTGTGAGCTGAGAGTGCCCGGTGCTACCGGCACAGCGCTTACCACCTCACAGAAGCCCCAAAGGGCTCATTTTCTGTGGAGATGTGTGTGTGTGTGTGTGTGTGTGTGTGTGTCCTTTAAGTTGTTCAGGTGTTTGTAGCAGCAATGAGAAGCAAGGAGCATACCTCGAGCATGCCCCCTTCTCTCCTGAGGACAGTAGGAAGCCTCTGGGGTAAGAGGAATGTTTTTCCCCTGGAAAGGTGTTAGAATGGGCGGTTGTGGCCCTCCTTGCCACAGTAGGTAAGAGTTGGGCTTAGCAGAGGGTCCAGGAGTTCTGGCTTCTGCTGGAAGAGAGATCCAGGAGCAGTCAGCTGGGAGGGAGGCTGTGCTGCCCAGGCTGGGGAAGGAAGTCAGACTGCAAACAGAGGCCCGAGGGTGATTGATGGGTGGGGTCTGAGGCAGCACTGCCCACGGCATGTTCTTGGAGCCCACAGTGAGGACTAAGAGGGGGGTTGCCTTGGAGCTGACCTGGGCTTGAGACTGAGCCACTGCACTCCGGAGCATCGGTCAGAAGCTAAGGACATGATGAGTGAGATTGGCTAGATCTAAAGACAGGCAGGGCCTGGTGGGGAAAGTGGCTTGCTCCCTTGGAAGGGGCCTGAGAACAAGAACAACTATGTTTGAGGAGGGGGTTAGTCAGCCTAGATTTTCAGAAAACTCTAGGAACTTCTTGGAGTCCTCTGTGGCCCTCAAGGTTTTAGCTTCTTTAGGGAGCTGGTGGAGTTGCAGCCTAGCTCAGGAGTGAGAGGAATGACCTCCCAACTTGGGTGCTGGCAACCATCACAGCCTTCAGAGCCTTCCCACTCACTCTTGTCTGTAAAACGGAAGCATTGGCTGCGGTGGACATGTCCTTTGGGTGCTAGAGATAGCACGATTCAGAGCACACTAGGGGCCGAGAAACCAGGCTTCTAGAGGTAAACCATGGCTTTTCCTTGGCCCGTTTGGCTCTGTTGGAGTTTGAGAAAGTCTACACCCAGGGCTGGCTTCTCCAGGGACGTCGCTCACACTGGCTCAGAGGCAGAAGTGCTCAAATCCATCTTGTTTCTCTGAGTATTTGTTTCTTGCAGTATTGATTTTCATTATAGAGAAATTAGAAAATCAAAAAAGAAATGATTCATAAGGTCAGCAACGTGACTTAGCATCCACTTATTGTTGCCTTTTCTAGCTGTGCGGTATTAGACTGAACCACAATCCCTTGATGATGTACTTGAACTCTCTCCTTTTTGATAAGTACAGACCGACTTCATCATCTTTAATGGCTTCCTGATAATCTCATCGTGTGAACATTACATAAATTATTTAACAATTCCCTACTTGTTTGAACTTTAAATTTCTCTTCTTTTTTGTTTTGCTGTTGCAGGCAGGGCTGTGATGCTTCTAAACACAGATCTTCTGCACTTACTTAATTATTTCCTCCAGTATGAAGATTTTTATGGCTCCTAATGTGTATTAGCCCATTACTTTCTCCAAGGTTTACTCCTCTTTGGTCCCATATTTACCACCCCTGCCAATGCCAGACATTAAAATTCTTTGAAATCTTTGCTGTAGAAAAAAGTAGCTGTAGTCACATTTGTTTTGTTACCGCTGAAACTGAATGCCGCCATCTGCATTTCTTCTCTGTGGTTTGCCTTTTTTCTTACTTTGCCATTTTACCCCTGTGGTGTATATATTTGTTTCTTACTGTCTCTGTAACAAATTTACTATAAACTGTATGATTTAAAACAGCAGTTAGGCCAGGCACAGTGGTGCACCCTGTAATCCCAGCACTTGGGGAGGCAAAGGCAGTCGGATCTCTGTGTGTTTGAGGCCAGCTTGGTCTACAAACCAAGTACAGGATAGCCAAGGCTACTCAGAGAAAACTTGCTCGAAAAAACAAAAGTCAAACAAACAAAATCAACCAGCAGAGATGTATTCTCTTCTGGTTCTGAAGGCCAGTCTGAAATTAAGGGTGAGCAGAACCACACTCCCTTTGAAGCTGCTGAAGGCAACCATGACTTGCTTCTTTCTAGCTTCAGAGTGCCCCGCTTTCTCTGTGACCTCACTCTCTGTCTCCACATGGCTGTCTTTGTGTAAGGACAGCGGTCACTTTGTTTAGGATGCATTCTAATCTACTGACTCATTTTAGCTGGGTTATTTGGCCTCAGCTTCAGGTCCTAGGGTGCCAGGATTTTAGTGTCTTCGCTGGTGACATGACTCAGGCCTCACCGTTGTGCTGTCTTTTCTTACCAGCTGGAATCCTTTCCCTCATCTCTTTTCAGATCCTTTGGCTCACACCTGCCATTCTGTCCAGGCCAGAAAAGTCCAAGGAAGGGGAGGCAGTGAGGTGAGCCTGAAGGCATGAGGGCTTCATAGGCCTGGCACTGCCCTCTGTTCTGGGAAGAAGAGAGGAACGGGGACAAGGAGAGGGAGCTGTCTGCTGAGAGCCTCTCTCCCAGTAGCTCTGAGGGTCAGTGTGGAAGGCTGATGACTATCAGGGTAGGAGAGGCGTGGCCTGCAGAGCCATGGGTGGTTCCCAGGCAGGTAAGTGGAGGCTAGTTGGGGGAGCTGGAGGTGAAGTAGGTGGCTGGCATGCATGAGGCTTTGGGTTTAATCTCTAGGACTGAAGAAAGGAAAGGTTAAACAAATGATCTCTTTAGCTATGAAGGGGGTTCTAAGCTCATCAGGATGTCCTGAGCTCATATGAGGCTGTTTTGAGTAATCATTTCCTTCCTTCCTTCCTTCTTTCCTTCCTTCCTTCCTTCCTTCTTTCCTTTTTGACCATGTCTCATGGAGCTGGCCTCAAACTTAGTAGGTATGTGAGGAAGACGTTGAACTCCTGCTCCTCCTGCCTCTGTGATTATTGGCATGTACCAGCATGCCTGTATTTATGCAGTTTTACCCATGCATACCAGGTGAACACTATTGACTGAGCCTTCATAATCACCTCTTAAAATCATCTCATGCCATGCACATGGGCACTACAATAGATATTTAGTCCAGAGGTTAGAGGCCCTTTGCCCTGCAATGGTGTGTGCTCACAGTAAGGAGCAGAACTCATCCACAATAGAAAGATCTCTCAGATCCCCCGATCCCTCTCTGCAAGTTTCCTTCTTAGACACAAATTCCAGTTGAGTCATCTGAGCCTCTCCAGGTGAGAAACAGCCTCTTCTTCTGCACCCATGCCTTGAGGAACAGCTCTGCAGAGGCGAGCATACCAGGGCAAGGCTCCGGGGTCCCTGCAGAGTGGCCCATGGTGGAATAGTCTACTGAAGGGGTATTCAGCTCACAGTGCCCAGCACAGGCAAGATGCACTGGGGGCGGGGAGCTCGACCAATGCCTTCCACCAGGTTGGCAAGTGACTGCAGCAACAGCAGAGAATCAGGTGAAGTGTCCTGTACCCACAGCCAGCAGTTAGGATGGAAATGTGGGTATCAGTACAAGCGCCACTGAAGCTGGGTGCTCACCACCATGAAAATGCTGAAGGAGAAAGCCAAGTTCAGGAGAAAATAGAGGCCTGGATTCAGAGCCCAGGTCTGCAGTGTCTAGAAGGCCAGTGCTTTTAATCTGTTTAGATCCCGACTTCTAGTTTGTAAAAGTGAGATGAAATTCTTTGAGCTAGTTGGAGGCGAAGATAGCAGCACATTGTGTGATGACCTAGGGTGTGACACAGGGCAGGTGCCAGTGTGAGTCTCATTCTTTCTTTCTTTCTTTCCTTCCTTCCTTCTTTCTCTCTCTTTCCTTCCTTCTTTGTCTTTCTTTCTTTCTTTCTTTTCTTTCTTTCCTTTCTTTCTTTCCTTCTTCCTTTCTTTCTTATTCAACTTATTATGACTTGAGCATTATATATACAGATCAAAGTTCCCTGATAGGTTCTTCCATCCTGCTAGTCAAAACTCTGAAATTCTATGTCATCACAGATACTCACCTTAGCTATGCTTTTGGGAAGTTACTTCCACTTATGCATGAGCAGAAATTAGAATCTCTCTGACTTAACAGGTCCTGGGGGACACAGGGAGATCAGATTTAATGGGGGAAGGTAGGGTGAGACAGCACAGCTCGGCTCTGGGAGACAGTGGGGCCAGTTTCCTGCAAGAGCCTGTGGAAGCATCTGAGCAGGTAGAACAGTCTGCTCCTCCTTGGGAAATGTTGGTCTTACCAATCACCTGGTTGCTTGTCTAGGCAAATGGTGACCTGAGCATCTGGGAAGCTTGCGAATGTGAAGAGACATAACTTGCTACATGTGAGGAATAAGGTGGTCATCTTGGTGGCTCGGCTTCCCAATCTAGACAGATATCGAAACGATCAGTATGAAGGGGGCTTGTCCAAAAGAGAGGCTCTAGGGGCAGAAAGGACAGGATCAGGCAAGACAGATTGTGAAGTTTCACAGTTCTAGACAGCAGCCTTGAGATGGTCCCTAGAGGTGTTTTGTAGAGCAGGGATAGCTCAGGGCCCAGCTAAGTAGTGGGCCCTAGGGCTCTAGGGAATTCCTCATGGTTCTAGGTACTGTGAGCACTAGGTAATTCCTCATGGTACTGGATACTGTGGTGCCAGGTTGTGGGCACTAGGGAATTCCTCATGGTACTGGGTATTGCAGTGCCAGGAATCAAACTCAGTCCCCAGGGGCACTGGCCCCTCAAAACCCCAACATCTTCACAACAGGGGGAATGAGATGCCAACAAGGACCACCTAGCCCTTCCTCCCAGGGGGTCTCTGCATTTGGAGACAAAGATTCTGAATCACATATGTGGAGAAGAGAACATGCTGGCCCACCGTATTAGACATTTGATTCATTTGACATAGAGTGAATAATAAGAAAATACAAGCCCCCAAAGGTCTGATGTAAAGCCGTGTAATCACTGTCTGACTGTAAATTAGCACCCATGATGAGAGTGAAAATTTAGCCTGAATTTGGGACAGTCTGGCTTCCTTTTTTCCACTGAGTTTAAATGCTTTCCATAAGTTCCAGATATTTTAGGACTGTAAAAATGAGTATCCACCTGAAATGTAGCTCCCCGAGATATAAGAAAAAAAATCAAAAGACAAAAAACCGGGCTGCTCCTCAAACAAGCCCATGAGTGAGGACTAAGATATGGTGTCTTTGAAGGGTGAGGCTCAGCCTTCCTCACTGAGGTAAAAAGGAAATGGAGAGAAAGGAAAGCAATTGGAAAATGACTGTCATGCTTGAATCATTATTTTCTTCTTTCACCAGGAAGCTGCTATTGGTTTTTATAAGTGATAGTGAAGTGATTAAAAATGTACGAAAACCTTGAACAGTTTGGCAGAAGTAGCCAGAATGAGAAGGCTCTTGCTCCTTCATCATCCTGCCTCTTGGGTGTCCCGTTCCTGATTCTTTCATCCCTCTTTTGAATGACTCAAGATTGAGCATCATAGTGATCTATGATGCTAAAATATTTATATGGTGATCTGTCTTCTGAAGAGAGTTTGTGCCTAGCTCTGCAAACAGTCTGCCATCCCTTCCCCCAAATACTGAGCCAAGGCCTAGTGCCCAGGTCCTGAGTGTTCCTGCCACAGCCATAAACATGTTTTACAGCTTGATAGCCATAGTCATAAATTAGTGGAGAGGTAACATCAATAGTAGTGACTATTGATCCTACTGTTCGATGTGTGAGTAATGAGCTGGGTGGGTGGCACCTAGACACTGGGCATGAACATCTTAAGTGTTGGCTTTATCAACCCCCTTCTTTGAGAGATCAGCTTACTTAAGGTTCTAGATTAATAAGCTTAGACTTGAATCCTGGTTTCCTCCATCTTTGAGAGCCCAAGGGAAGAGAGTAGTAGGAAGATAGCTGGGAAGTTTAGATGAGCGCTGAAGGCGGCCTGCTGCCGCCAGGGATTCCATCATCTGTCCAGGATGCACTTGCTTTAGTGACCGGAGTTTACTTGATGTGTTGGACCACCCGGAAGAGAGAGAGCCCTGGAGCCAGGACGGGCTCCGCTGGATGCCAGATGACGTGCCAGACCTTCAGTTCTCTACCCTGGCCACACAGACCCTTTGCTCACTCAGGAGAAAAGGGTCCAAAGATTTCTGGCTCATATGGCTCTGTTAGCATCGGCACACCGCCCCCCCCCCCTCCGGGAACCCAGGAGGACAAGAAGGTCACGGTCCCCTTTAAGTGGCCATTAGAGCTATTAGATAGGAAAGCAGTTATTGACCAATAGATATTAAATCTTGGCTGCCTGTCCATGTTGGTTATGGTCATAATGAAATCCATTCTCCTGCCTAATGGATGTGGATAAAGTCTTGGAAAATGAAGAGAGAAAGCAGCTCATCTGACAGGGCATCAGACATGGCATCTTTCAAGAGAAGGTGTCACCATTTAGGAAAGGTGGCAGGCAGCTCAGGGAAAGGGAGAGTTGTGTGGGTGGACAGTGGAGTCCCCTGAACATGAAGCAGCAATGCAAGGATTTTGAAGCTGGAGCCCAAGTGAGAGCTGTGGGCAGAGCATTGGTGAACTGCATGCCAAGTCCATCACAGTCTCAGCGTCCTGGGGGTGGGTCTGTGGTAAAAAGCCCCAGACTTGGCACTCCGGACTCTCAGAGTGCATTCTGAAGCCATCCAGACTTGGGCTTCCTTAATTTGTCTGTGACCAGGGTCAGCCTTTGCTCCAACATCTTAATGTCTCTAGCTGGGCAGACATACAGTTCTAGGTAGGAAGATGCTCCTACCTCTGCAGTTATGGTGGTGTTTGCTGCCGGCCCAGCACCAGCTTTCGTGGCACTGGGAAAGGCTGATGATTATGCCCATAGGTTGTAGCTCCTGCCTATGAACCAGGATGAACCCGTGATCCTGAAGAGGTTTTTCTCTTTGTATGTTGATCCCAAGTCGGTAACTCAGCCCTGACTTCTGTTCTTACTCCTATAGCAAACACTTACACTTTAAAACATTTTATTTTTTAGGTGTCCTGGGCACCTGATCTCCTTTCTGATATTTGGGGAGTTTTGACCCTAAAATCTTACTCGCCTGTGTTATGGGGAGTCATATTCTCAATGCCTCATCCTCTGAGATGAGAATGGAATACATAAATAGACCCAGCCAGTCAGACAGAACCTGGGATTGATTTGGGAGCTGGTTCCTGAGGCCACAGAGGTAGAGCCCAGGGTCCTGGGATGGTGGCCTGGTGCTGTGATCCTCAGCAGCCTGAAGCCACCTCGGTGTCATCCTCACAGAAGTTTCAGGGTGGGTGGGGTTGAGTTTGTCCCTGTATCTTGCTGCATGACCTCTCATACCCCTGGAGGTCCTCCAGATTACCCGGCATCCTTTCAATCTGACCACTTTTCTGCTGGAATCACTGAGAGTGTACTTTTCAGTTAGGAAGACTGAGCCTGCCAGCACCAGGCTTTTTGACTGAGGCAACCTAATGGAAGCACTTGGATGTGGGATGATAGAATGATGGGAAAGTGAAAAGCTAAACAGGCAATGAAGAGGCTGCTGAGAGGCTGATGGTTGCAGGCTACTCACCTAGAGTCACTGTGGGTGGTCTTCTCAGAAAAGAGAGCTGACCCAGTGAGGCTCAGTCAGAGGTGACCTGGTGGGAGGTGGAGCTAAGAGGATTGTCTGGTCAGAGGCCTGGCCTGAGGCAAGGCAAGGAGAAGGAGCTGTGACTTCCTTTCTCTCTTAGGCTGCAGAGCGCACCCAGAGGCTCCCTAGCTAGAGCTCCTAGTGTAACAGCAGCAGGAATGAAGAGAGGAGCAAGACAGCAAGTCCCTGAGCTCTCATCGTGCTGGCCAGGGCCTGAAAGACAACTGTGAGCGCATGAGTGCGCTGCAGAGACCGTCTCCTGGGCGGGCGCTTCCTAGCTGATTCTCATTAGGGCAAGAATAGCACAGGCGCACAGACCGCGCCGCAGCAGCTTGTTGCAGTGCTGCTTACAGGCTTTGGCCTGTCTAGTCCACGGATTCACACTCCTGCAGCCTTCATCTCTCAACCTCCTCTGTGTCAGGGCAGCAGCAACAACCACCTCCTTCCTCAGGCTTCCAAATGGCCTTTCTAGACTTCTCTTAGGATGTTGACCTGGAGGCTTTTGTACTGCCCACCTTAATGTGGGATAAACCATGAGGGGTTTCAAGTCAACAGGTCAACGAGGGGTGCCAGGCACTAGCAGAGGAAGAAACCTCTAAATGGGAAGTGGTCCAAACACTCAGTTGTGAGTCTAGAGCCCCCTGCACCCTGTAAGAGGTAAAAACAGCTCATAGTAGAAGAATCCAGCTCTACAGTCTGTGACCCTGAGCCCTCAGCTTTCCCGGCTCTTTCCTTCCTGCTTTTGCTGTGAACTGCCATCACAGACTGGGTTTTTGTTTTTCTTTTTGATGCCTCTAGTACTTAATATAATTTACTATCAGCATGCTAAAGAAAAAATGAGTGAGTAAATAAGGGAACACAAGAAAGAGTAGAGGTTACTATGGCAACTAACAGTGCTAGGACACTCCATTGTGTGACTATGTGGAACAATTGTCTGCTAACTCTGCTCTTTATATTGTTGTCCCTGAGCAGGGCATGGCTGTGTGTCTCCTGACCTTTGCTGATGTGAAGGAGGAAGCCTGGGAGTTCTTGCTGTAGCTGCTTCAGTGGTAGAGGTTCTTCCTCCCTTCACTGTGGCATGGCCTTGGGGCCAGGGATGGCATTGTGTCAGCCTGAACCTGCCCTTCTGCCGCCTCACCCTCATCTTCTGGCCACAGCACTAGTCATTGCTGGCATGACAAATTCTCCAGGAGAGACCTGGAGAGAGAGGCTTTTCAATTTCAAATGATGGTTTCAAGGACAAACGGGGAGTGCAGACCATTACCCCAAATCCAAACCCATTCATTTCTAACATGGCAAAAGAAAAACAAAAGCAAGGGCAATCTCATTCATAAGTTATGCCTGTTCTATGACCTGCTGCCAAGTGAGTGAGTGACTGTTCCAATAACAAAGAGTATTCCAGAGGCCGGAGACTCAGAAATGAATGAGGATATACTGAGGGCATTTCTTCTTTCTCTAACTTCTTTCAAAAATAAAGGCACACACAGATGCACATACACACACACAAACACACACAACCATGCACACATGCACACCTACACACACATGGGCACAGATATGTATGCATACCCTTCCTGCCGGCAGAGGTATTCTCTTGCCAGACCTGAGGCCTCCTCCTTCCTGTTAATTTAGAGTTGTCAGGCCTGGGGTCTATTTTGGCTATGACACTCTCCTTTTAGAAGGTTTTGGGGAATTCTAGGACGCTGAAACAAACCAGAGCACGGAAGCTAGATAGATGGCATCTGGGATGAATGCTGGAGGCAGACCTGCTGCCCTCAGGACATGCTCCCTGGGGGAAACTGCCATCACAGCTCCTGGGTGGTCAGCTCTCTTCTCTGCAGGAGCTGAAAGAGCACAGGGCCACCCTGACTGTGCCTGTGAATAATGTTTTGTTTTCCTACCACTCAAGCTTTCAGCTGTAAAACAGAAGCCCCTGGAGTCAGAGTAGGAGAAAGTGGGATGTGCAGGTGCCAGAGGTCCCGGCCCCCAACTCATAGGCTGCTCTTCCTCTTCCTATTTGCAAATACACAGATTGCTTCTTATGATGTAGTGGCTCTGGTAAGTAGCCTTAGGCTGGCACCGGCAGCCTAGTCAGTCAGAAGTGTGCATTTTGGGGGAATTCACTCATCACTTTGTTTCTGCACCTTGTGTTGAGGGATCAGCTTCCCTAGCTGCCTTTCCCAGCTCCTCTCCTCTCCACCCCCTTCCATCCCACCCTTCCCTCCTCTTCTTCCTTTTCTCTTTCCCTTCCTCTTCTCCCTCCTCTTCATCCTTTCCCTCACCTTTCCCTGTTTCTCCATCTGGCTTCAGTGTGTCTCTTCCTTCTCAGCCCAGCTCTCATTTCCTTACTGTGCTGTGCTGGACTGTGCCTCCTCAAAAGTCCATGTTCCACGAGGAATCACACAATGAACTCCTACTTAGAAAAGGAACAAGGTAGATTGACTTAGTTGAAGCCACACGAGCAGGATGTGGGCTTAATGATGATTCGGTCTGAGGGAGCGCCCAGGGACAGCCTGTGACCATGGAGGCAGAGGCTGGAGACCTGAGAGCTATGAGAATTGCTGCTTATGATGACGTCCTAGCGAGAGACCAGCCTCAGCCCTAGGGCCGACATTGTGCTCTGTATTTCCAGCCTTGCTTTGTGGAGCTTTGTGACATCAGCCCTGTTTACGCTAGGCTCTTGCTCCCTTCTCTTCCCTGTCCAGAGCCAGCTTGCAGATCCAGACCCTGGTCCTCACTGAGGTTGCTCTGGTATTAGGTCTCTGGTTGTTTCACTCTCACTGCCAAGTTCATACCCACTGGGCTCCCAGGATCATTTTCTTGGACTTGGCAGACTCAAGAAGCATGAGGCAAAACATGGCTGCAGGTGTTGTGTTACGCCAGCATCTGTGTTACATACAGATGTCAGCATTCAGAATGAGTGGACAAGGCCAGGAGCCTCAGTGGGCTTCAAGGTATGCAAAGAGAAACCTGAGAGAGAGTTGGGGTGGGGCGCTTGTATGCACAGCCGTGTTTATATGTGTATGGAGGAAAGGATTTGTCTATGGCTTGAGCATATTCTAAACAAGCATATGCTGGAGGAGTCGCTGACTTCTCCTCATCCTAACTCTTCTTCCTGTACATTTTCCTACTTGCCAGGCCTGTCCTTTTATCCCGGAACCATGGAAACACATTTGGTCTTCAGCCTCCCCACTTCGGGAACAAGCAGGCCCTTTGCTTCCCTACTTTAAGTCCCATTCATGTTTCCATCTTCCCACCATGGGTGTGATTAGGGTGAAGGAAAGCTCATAAAAAAGAAAATCAAACTTGGGGTAATTACCGCCCATAATTTGTTTATCTTTTAGAAGCTGGTATGGGAGGGACATTACTCATGGCGAGATCTTGGCAGAGGCAGATGCATCATTTACACTGAAGTGTATTATCTGCGGTGATATTCATGATAAAATGAGTTTGCCAGCCATCGTCTATCAGGGCCATAAACATCTTACTCAGGCTTGAAAAATTGCTTTTAACATGATCTTGTTGCAGGATTAGGGCAGGTGCATCTTGCATGATTTTCTTACCGCCACTGCAGTGGAGGAGAGAGTTGTGCTGGACGTGTCCCCTAGTGGAAACACCCCCCCCCTCCTTACACTCCTGATGTCAGCTCAAGGAGACGCTAAGGTCAAAGTCTGTTTACTACTCCTTTTCATGCTCCCCATGTGGCCTGGCATCTGATGAAGCAATGGAGTGAGTCACATTTGACGATGCCTAAGGATTGGGACCCAACACATTCTCAGGAAAATATCAGGTGTCATCATCTGAGATAATTTATTCATGTCAACCTAGCACCCAGCATGCATTTGCTCTTCCACTCCACAGACACTGTTTGTTAAGAACCATTATGTGCAAGCAGCAGTACCAGGTGTGGGAGAGAAGATGCGGCATCCACCTTTACAGACCCCATGATCCTTTTTTGAAGGTAAGAGGGAAATGAGTGGCACAGAGAGGAAAATGAAGCCATGAGGACAGGGCTGTGTGACTTGAGGACCAGATGTTTACGTCTAGCTGGAGGCATGGGCAGGAAGGGGTTGTCTGAATAGGTTTGAATTAGATTTCTGTCCATCAACTACATAATTAATATTCATCAGCATTAATGTGAATAGTGCTAATCAGCATTATTAGTTTCGAAGTAAATTAAGTCAAAGCTAATCTAGATTTAAGCAGTCTTACTATCCCCCAGAATTCTCGGGGACCACCTAGAACCTGTGACCCTTTCTTCAGAGCTCCTTGACTGTGTGACTCCTGCCCATGACTCTTTGCTTTTCTGGACTTTCAACTTACAGAAGATATGATGTCACACACCAGGCTGTATGTAGGAGCTGAGTAGCTGTAACCAGGTAACTCTCCCCAGAAAGACAGAGACACCCTCTGGCCAGGGGCAGCAGTTGCCCAGGGTGCAGGGAGGGCGGTTCCTCTGCTTAGGAACTTGGCAAATGGATGGGCAAACACAGGAGGTGTGTGGATGTGATTGTGAAGAACATTTCAGAAATGAGAGCACAGGGCGGAAAGCCCAGACCCCTCAGCCCCCAGCTGTCCTTCAAACCTCGGGTATGGTCTCTGGCTCTCCTCTAGGGACGTGGGTGTGTTTGACCTATGCACATGTGTTCACCAATGTGCACTGTGTGAGTCTGATGGTCAGTGTTGATCATTGATGTCATAGAACCTAGAACCACCCAGGAGATGGGCCTCTGGGCATGTCTGTGTCTGTGGGGGATTATCCTGATTGCACTAACTGAGGTGGGGTAGCCTAACCACTGTGGGCAACAGCCTTCCCTGTATACATGGAGGAATCCAGGACTGTACACATGGAGAAAGGGTCCTGGGCAGGGGTCCAGGACTGTACACATGGGGAAAGGGAACTGAATACTGTTTTTTGATTGAGGATGTAATGTGAATAGTTCCCTAAAGTGTTTGCTTCCTTACCAAGATGGAATGTAGAACCATGGGTGAGAACAAGCCTTTAACCCTCAAACTGCTTTGGTCCGTGTTTCTATCATGGCAACAGGAGACAATGATTGTGTAGGTGATATGTGTGGTGCGTGGTTTGTATGCTGGGCTGTAGAGTGAGGTCTTTGTAAGCAGAGGCAGGCATCACAGGCTGTCTCATGGAGAATGTCCTAGAACTTCCTGAGAGTAGTCTCTGGTCCTCTATAATAGAAAACTCCCTGAAGGGATTCAGTGTCCTCTGTTTTTAACACATCTTCATGTGTGTCTGTCCAGACAAGGGATCAGCGCAGGAGAGAAAACCAGTTGCCCCGAACAGGACAACCCTTCAGGTTCCAGCCCTGTCATTTCTGCGCAGAGTTTCACTGCTTCTCCTCAGCTGTCTTTGTGTGTTTCACTGTGCTAATCCCTCATGCAAACAGTCCTTCCCTCCTTCTCCTTTCCTTCTGTCCTTGCAGCTGCCTCTTCAGCCCGTTCACTGCAGTCCCAGGCTCCCAAACGTGCAGGCTGTCCCTGCCTTCTTTAGATGCCTCCGAAGTCCCATGAATTCCCACACGCCTCATGAGAATGAACTTTGTCTTTTCCCCTTGTGGAGGAGCAAATAGAAGCACCTGCCTTTCCAGGGAGCCAATATCTCCAGAGAGGAGTTGTGTGGGAGGCTGGGGAGGTGAAGTGGTAGGCGTGTGCAGTTGAGTAAACAACATGGTTGTGCTTCCTGGCTTGGAGTGTGGAGAGAGGGAGCTGCGTCTACCGCACTGCTGGTGGTGTGGTTTGACCAAATCCCCCCTCCTGTCTCACAACTCCCACTGTTTATAGGAGGGAGCGAGCATCTTAACTGCTTCTCCAAGGCGCTCTCGCAGGCGTCTCCTGGCTCCTGGTGCTTTGTGTCCACCATAGGAGGCCTACTGCATGCTTATCACGTCCCCCTGTATCCTGGCAGCAAAAGCCTAGACTTCTTATCAGCTGTCGTTCATTTGTAAATTATTAACCTTTCAAAAGCCAGTATTTGTCCAGGGCCTCCCTTCCAGCCCATCTGGAGTGTCAGCGCTGGATTGGGAGGCTGGGAGGAGAAGGTGGTACAGGGGCTGGGGCAGGGGAGAAGGGCCCTGGCTGCTGCTTGGTGGGAGGTGGGCACTGAATGCTTCTGCAGACAGGCTCTGACAGAAGCAGCAGCAATGCAGCTAGCTCTCTCCTGAGACAGGCAGGCTGGCCTTGGCAGGGTGGATGGCTCTCCATGCTGTGATCTCCAGACTGCCAGGAAGAGGGGACAGACTAAAGCAGGGATTCCAGACAAGAGGCTGGGAACAGCTCCAAATAAACGGAGACTTGCTTGCCCCTACGTGCAGTTAATCCCTTCATGAGTTTCTCTCAGGAGAGCCTTAAGAACAGGACCTGAGGGGCTGGAGAGATGGCTCAGCAGTGAAGAGTATGGTGGGCTGCTTTTACAGAGGATCCAGGTTCGATTCCCAGTACCTGCGTGGGGACTCACAACCATCTGTGGCTCCAGATCCACAGGACCTTTAAACACACACAAAGGGACACGGTGGGCTCCTAGGTAGCTGGGCTGTTCTGGCCGCCCTGGGGGATCTGGGGGCAGCATGTCTCAGCTCAGGGAGTATGGCTGGAGCAGTTCAGCAGGCCAGTGTGCGGCCAGGACCAAGCACCACATAAGGTTGTCACTTAAGATATGGATGGGGTGAAAGCGACTGTCCAGAAGACAGCTCTCTGCAAGAAAGGCATTTGACTGTTAGCACAAGAAGGGAAGACAGGCATGTGCGTGGGGCAGGGTATGAAGCACAGGAGGGAGCTAGGGGAGCCTGGACGTGAAAGGAAAAGATGATGATAGGACTAAACTAAATGCTGAAGGCAAAGAAAGCACAGGAGGGAGGTGGGAAGAGGGTTCAGGAAGACAGGCGAGGAGGGGGGAGCAGGATCGAAGCTTCTGCAGAAAGGGGCTGGCTGCAAAGGATGCTGAGGGATGGGGGCTTAAGTGAAGGGCAGGATTCCTTGAATGGCTATCTGGGAGCTTGGACTTCCTCCTGCCCCGTGGCAGAAGAGCAACAGAAGAAAGGATGGAGTGAGGGGAAGAGGCCTGCTGGGAGGCTACAGTCTGGGGGGAAGAGGTGATGGTGGCAGCAGTGATGGTGGGGTTGGTGAGGAAGTACAGTGGTCCGGAGACAACAGGATCTGAACCTTTGGGACTTGCTGGCTGGAGGTGTAGGAGGGTAGGAGAGAGGATGAAAGATGGCTTCCAGAAGTTTTCCCTTGGACAAGTAGGACCAAGATGGCACAATGAATAAAGCACTCAGAGGGGAGGAAGGCTGGTAGTGAGAAGCTTAGTGGGATGACTGTGCCCATGGGGTGCTGGTAGGACATCAAACAGGGACAACACTGAAACCCAGGAGGAAGCCAACTGGAACTGGCTCTCTCTCAGGCACACCAGGCCTGTTAGTGTCTCCTCTAACCCTAACCCTCTGCCTGCATGTACCATGTGCTGGCTCTTAAGCGTTTCTCAATGGACCATGTATGAAATGCTTCCCTTTAAGAGGCAGGGCCTGGTTGGGGCCCTGCAGCCATTGGAGACATGCCTTTGAAGAGGATTGCAGACTTCTGTCCTTATAAGTTGTTTTTCCTCAGGTATCTTGTTACAGTGATGGAAAGCTAGTGCAGCGTGTCATAGGAGTACATCACTGTGTAGATCAGTACTTCTTAAACCTTTCCATCCTGGCCTCTTTTGACCTGAGAAAGTTCAACATGACCCTGAGTATATTGGCATATAAGTATACAAAGCAAGCACCTATGATTTCATGAAGAGATTTCTTAGAAGAAGAAGAGGAGGAAGAGGAGGAAGAGGAAGAGGAAGAGGAAGAAGAATCCTAGCTAATACAGTAAGATAAAAAAAAAAAAGAAACCAAACTTCTTTTTTTGGTAGAAAAAAATTTTCTCTTAAAACAATTTTTGGAATATTTATAATTTTATCATTTATTGACAATGAAAGCAAATTTAATACTAATGAGACTGATGTGCTTATTTAATTTTACATAAAGAATTAAATCCTGGCAGAATATTCAACACTATAGGACTCAAAGCACAATTCAATGTTTTTCAGTGTTGATACTTTTTTATGACTATCAATACTGAAAATGTTGCTTTGCAGAAATACCTAGCGCAAAACAGCAGAACTATGTCAAAGGCCATTTTAGAAATTGTTGGAAACTATGTCCTAATCCCAAATCAGAATTCATTCTATCATGGTTTTTTAAAAGAAAACCCAAACAGCAAGTTTTGAACCCAAACATTCTAACACAAACTATTCAAATGTATCCTGGAGAATGTCAGTGGGAAGGTATCTGGCCTCTGTTTTCTAGAAGTAAACCACAGTTTTCCGTAAGAGGGGACAGTTTTGTGAGCCCAAGAGAAACAGTGCTGTCCACACCATGATCTGTCATCTGGTGTTCGGGGCAGTGCTCCTTGGCATTGACATTGTTGACATGTGTAGTACAAAGTACATTTTGGAAGCAAGGGCTGCAGCACGGTCATGTGATATGATATGGGCGGGCATGGTCAGAAACACTTCAGATGCAGTATGTATTTGGTCTTGAGTTAATTTTTGGTTGCTTAGAGAACTTGTGCTGTTTTTTTAAGCCTCTGTATTTAGTTATCTGGCCCATACAGGGTCACAACCCTAAGCTGAAGAAGCTGGGGAGTAGGAAACCAAACAGCCCTGAATTCCAGTCTCATCATGGCTCTCGTAATCCGTGCCCTCACTCACGCTTCCTCACCCAGTGAATTCCCGCTTAGCACTTGAGATGCAGAGCAGCTCTGAGAGGTAAACATTCCACACAGGCCCTCAAAGTCCACTATCCCAGGAGAGAGCCAATGCTGGTGTGACAGGGCCTGGAGGTCATGCCAGCCGTCCCTCTGCAAGCAGCAGAGTTTTCTTTTTCCCTTCCTCCTTCTACCTTTTCCTGGGTTTTAAGAAAAATCTTCTGGGGCTTTCAAACCCAAGGATAGACCCTTCAAACCCAACACCTCCTTCCCAGTGGGGCTCTGCAGGGGCAGCCAGCCGGCGTGCCTGCACCAGGGCTTCTCAGCCATGCACTGCTACTTGTGTTGTTTCATTGGAAATCAATCACAAGTCAACATGACAAACTTAAATGGAGAACAGCGTTGGGGCTCATCACCTCTGGGATCAATGCCTTTCATGGTGGAACTTAAACAATGATACCTTGAAAAAAGGAAGGAAAAGGAGAAATGGAAAGAGAGAGAAGAAGAGGAGAAGGCAGCGGAGGAGGAGAAGGGAGAAGAAAAAAAAACAAGGAAGGAAACTGGGGAGGTGACTCGGTGGTTAAGACTGGGGCGCAGTCCACAGAGCCTGTGTAGATGCCAGCTGGGTGTGGCTTCCCACCTGAAATTCCACCTCAGAAAGGCAAAACCCAGGGACAGGCATCTCTAGAGCAAGGCAGCTAGTGAGCTAGCCATATTGGCATGCTCTGTGTTTGATTGAGACTGTGCCTTAGTGAAAGACAGATGGAGGATGATTCCTGACACCAGCCTCTGGCTTCTACAAGCCTGTGCATACATGTGCATAAACCCCTATACACGTGTGCCCACACACATGCATGCACTCCTATACACGTGTGACCACACACATGCAAAAAGTGTGCTCATGCGCACACACACACAAATGGAAAAAAAGAAGGATTTGCTGAATCAACCATGTCTGAGAATGTAGAAATGCTTACTCTGAAGATCCTTCCACCAGCACCCAGCCACATGCTGGTACTCTATGACCGCAGAGGTGAGCGAATGCTAAACCAGCCTTTGTAGTGCTTGTCCTCTGTGGAGGGGAGGGGAGAAAATTACACAGTAGAGTTGTAAGGGTCACTTGGAAGCCTAGAGCAGAGGATGGTGTTTTCTGGCTGGGAGGTCTTTAGCACAGCTATGGAGGACTGTCTCAGAAGGCTCAGAAGCACACGCCTGTGTGTTTGGGGATTATTGTGTCTGTTGGCACAGAGTGACTCCGATTTTCCAGACCCAATAGACTGGCTCCTTGAGTATTTACTTTCTTTATTTGCTTTTAATAATTAAGCACTAAGAAAGTGGATGTGACTGTCAACCTCACTCCCGGGGTTAATTAGATATTCCCAAATAATTTGCCAAATGCTTGCTTTTGTCCCGAGTTTGGCGCCCTCCTTTCTTTCTGTTTCCCCAAACACTGATTTCTCGGGAGAGCTCTTGTGGGGAATTGACTGGAGCTAATTATTCCAGATAATTAAGATCGCTAAGCAAAGCAATTTAATTCTTTCTATTTCTTTAATTTTTTTGAGAAATGCTAATGTCCCCATAACATGCCATCAATAAAACTCCTTTTAAAAGGTTAAACACAATATTGAATTGAGACTGAGTAGAATCAAATGAAATCCAGTCAAGATATTTAGCAGAGTAATGAAGTTTATTCGGGAACAAATGGCTTTTCCTTATCAGAGTTTGCTTTTGACTTGACTCTTGCTGAGGTGGGAAGAGGGAAGGCAGTCCAAGCAACGGCAGGGAGAGGGATATGTTTCCTGAGGTGCCTCTTCCTTCTGGCTGTCCTGTCCTGCCTGTTCCTTTCCCTCCTAAGCACACTGTTCTTTTGGAAAATGTTGGCATCTTGTCCCTCTTTCTCCTCCAAGCAGAGACTCCTCCAAGCATTCAGTCTTCTTCAGTGTCTGTGAGAAATGAGTGTTTGACCCACAGGTCCAGACCACAATGAGTATTTCAGGGTAAGTCCAGAATACAGTGTCAAAACATGACTTTGTTGACAACACTGAAACCTTTCAGGGCTTTTCCTGGGTTTAGATATCCATCTTCTAGCAGCCTGGCCTCCTTGTAGGGTGGCAACCCCTTAGAGCAGCCAGCTGCTCTCTATGGCCTCAGTTGCCACCACCACCCATCTCTCTTCTCTCGTTAGCTCCCTGCTTGGTCTTGTAGGTTTGCAGGTTTGAAGCCTCCTGTGCTGGTTAGTTTTAACTGTCAACTCAGACACAACCTAGAATCACCATGGCACGTGCTTGAGGGACTGTGCCGATTATTATTGAGGTAAAGACACAGTCCTCTGTGGGTGGTACCACTCCCTAGTTTGGGGTAGGCAAGCAAGCAACGATCTACACATTTGCTCTCCCTCTGCTCTGATAATAATGTGATACTTCAAGTTCCTTCCTTGACCTCTCTGAAACAATGGACTCTAACCTGGAGCTGTGAGCTGACTAACTTTGTCCTAAAGTTACTTTGTGTTCGGATATTTGATCACAGCAACTAAAGACCCTGGGTGGAAGCTATTCCCCCCCTCCCATTAATCAAGCTGATGTCTCTTCCCTGTGCATATTTTAATATCTTGTGATAAGAAAACAATTTGATTAAACAAATCCATTTACCAAGACTAAATGATTGACAGTCTGCTTACCCTCTGTATGGATCTTGCATTTCGGAGTGAGTCTACTTAAATCTCCAGTTGCTGATGTGTTGGGTCGGGTGCCAAGGCATGAAGTATGTCAGTCAGAATAAGAGCATGCTTGGGTGGCTAGGCTTTCCTGGGCTGTCCCGAAAGATCTTCCCGATTGTGGTGCGACCTTTGCACTTAGGCAGATGGAATTCACACCTGGAACACCACTGTTGTCTTTGGAGACTTTCATGTAGAGTTCAAGCCTCACTTTCCATATCCAGAAGACAGTCTTTGCTCCTTGGCTTCAGGAAGTGTGCTGCCTGGCTGGCATATTTGAAACCTTGGGAAGAGCATCTGTCAGAGAAGTGGCCTTGTCCTGCTGAACCTTCCTTCTCATAATTCTTAGCTGCCTTCTGGCGTGGAACCTAGGGTCTTGAGTTCATAGGACAGTGTTGCTCACCACCCTGACACTTCCTGCTGTGTGGTGTCTGGGGAGGGCCATTCGGGTATGTCTGGTGATAGTTGCTGCCTCACTTTTATTTATAAAATGCTTATTTTAAAATAAATGTCTGAAAGCCCCATTGGGAGAGAACATAGTTGATTTGCCTGTACATTCAGAGCCTTGATCTGGGCTGGGAACTGGATAAAGCCTGTTGTACCTGCTCACTCGTTGCTGGATTGGGTGCCACTTCAGTGTAAGCGGCTTTCACCAGGTTATGCTGTGGAAGGAATGATCCCAGAGGCCCAGTCCTTGCAACCAAGTGCTTATTTGTTGGTGATGTGCTGGTTGCTGGCTGGCAGTGCCCAACCCTGTTTTATGTTCTGGCTTCTGGGGTGCAGGAAGAAGGAATTCCCTGTATCTGAGACATGATGTGCTCATGGAGGAGGGGAGAGAGCTGGTGAAGTCCTGTAATGTCTCCAGGGCCTTCTTCCTGGGACTGGAAGCCTGTACCTTCTCATATGTCTCTGGCAAAACAAGCCCTGAGGTGATGCCCTATTGCAATGGGTATGGCAGCCGGGCACTGCAAGTCTTACACCACAGGAAGGAACCTCTAACCTGGGTGCTAAGAGACTGTGTGCATACAGGGATGAGAGATGGACTGGTCTCCCAAGATGCAGGGCCAAAAAGATGGGTGCCAACAGTGCCAACTGCTGTGAGGCGTGACCAGTGGCCACTCTAGCTCTCCTGGGCACCGTTTTCAGTGGCTGGCATGTGTTAAGCAGTTCAGTCCTCACACAGCTTTGTGAAGCAGGAGCTGTCAATCTTCACGCATTCTCTAAGAGGGGGAGGGGACCTGTAACAGTGTGGGGGGGTCATAGCTGAGAGCACAGCAGCCATAAGTAGCAGAGTTCAGTATTGAACCTGTTATCTGGCCCACAAATCTGACCTCCCCTCCCCACACTGTCAACTCAGTACACTGTCCCTTTGGGTGGACACAGAGTCCCTGAGGGTTCTGGGGGTGGGAAATGATTATAGGGGTTCATCCTTGAGGATTTAGACAGGCAAGAAAAAACATCCTGCCTGGTGGGGAGGAAGGAAGAAGCCAAGAGTAAGTAAGTTGGGAGTGCCGCTGGGAGGACCCTGTGCCAGGAGCAATGTGGTGCCCAGGGAACCGGAGCCCGAGGTGCAGAGGACCAGACACCAGGGATGCCAACTTTGTCTCATCCATGCCTGCTGCTTAGGGCAGATTTGGAGCTGAGTGTATGAAAGCAAGGGGATGAGTGAGGGCCCTCTACTCCAGACTGGGAGACCTTCCTGTTAAGAAGTGGTTTTCTGAGCTGTTGCAGAGTGAGGGTGAGGGGCCTATGGGCCCTCAGTTGATCCAAGAGCCAACCTGTCTGAACAGGTTGGTATTTTCTACTGACTCATGCTACATCCTCAGGCCTGCAGAACTCTGAACATCTTTGTTTTCCCAAGAAGCAAACGTGGGCAGCTTTATTTTCCTCAGGGGCGCAGCTCTGAGTGTTATTTATTGTTCTGGCTCTGAATTCGGCAGCGTCTTTCCCTCCACTTCCCGCTGACAGATGATTTGCTCTTGAACAATTAACAGACTGAAGTCTGTGCTCCATCTCCTCCTGGGCTCCTGCCAGCCCCCCTCAGGAGCTCAGGAGAGGCTTTCTTCTTGATCCTATTACTGCTGCCCAGCGTTGAGGAGGATTAATTAACCCACCAGGAAGAAAGGAAAGCAATGGTGGCGGAGCACAAACCCGTGCAGCATTCGATGCAAGGCCAAGTGTCTCCCGAACCTTTCTGGGACTTACCCACGTGGCCTGGTGATAAGCCACAATGCAAGTGGTGAGGTGGTGTAAACTGCACACACTTCTGGCCCTTTTTTCTTCGTCAGAGTCCTCATTGCGGTTCCATAGCCTGACAGCCCACTCTGAGTGAGGAGCCATCTCCTGGCCCCTCAGATCTCCTAAGAGGGCTAAGCAGCACAGCCATCCTCCCCCTCCGGCCCCCTCCGATCCCCTTACCCCCCCACCCCCCAGGCTGTGGAGAAAGTTAAGTATCTGTGCTGCCCTGTAGTGAGGTATTATGTAAATGCTAGTTATTATCATATTAATGTTTTCTATTCAGACATTCGGGCAATCATCTGACACTTATTAGGGCAAAGGCCCATACCTGCAGCTATCAGCCTCCAGACCAAGTTTAAAGATGCTGGTTTTGTTGATACTGCTTTCTCTTGCTCAGAAGGGCTATACAGCTAAGATGCTCAGTGGAACTGCTTAGGGATATGGCCAGGCTCGCAGACAGTGCATCTCACACCCAAAGCAGAGCTGTTTGCTGTGGCCGTCTGGAGTGCTGTGCCCAAAACATCCCTGAAGCTCCCTTGGGCTCTGAAAGGATCCCGCAGTGGGTTAACAATAACTATCACAGCCACAGCCTGACTGACTGTGACACATGTGTGGTGTATTTATAGTGCCTGCTCCTGAGTTACACAGTAAATGACAAAGATGGCTAGTACAGTAATGTGTCAAAATTGGTATCTGTGTGGGCTTGTGTGGCTTGACTCATGCAAGTTAGCTGAACAGTGAGCTTAGCCTTGAATCATGGAGTGGACTTCATCGGGAAGGAAAGATCATTCCAGAACACTTGGCAGTGTGTGTGCAACGAGCTTTGATCCTAAACTAGGGCCAGGGCTTCCCAGAGGAGTGTGGTCAGGCCACTCTCTTATGGTATTAGAGATTTCGTGTCAAAAATCACAAGCTTGGCTTCATATTTTACAGCATGCTTTTTAGTTCTGCAAACAGCACATGTGGGTTAGACAAGCCTTTACCAGTGTGTATGACGGTCCTCTATATGATCTCTGAAAAGTCAGTTTCTTTATCAAATACTTGTGGAGGGATCTGAGTTCTACATACTTGTTGGTCCCTATTGCTCTACATCTTCTCTTGAATACAATCAAGTTGGTTCCTAGCATTGGTTCCCACTGTAATTATTATTGTGATGGAAAAGGGTTCTGTAGACTTTCCAAAACAAGTCAATAGGACTTAGTGGTTAATTTCAGAACGGGAACACACTGTCATAGCAAAGTAACAGATATCTCAAATGATTACGCTAAGGGGGAGGGAGTTGTACTTGGAAAGGAGAAGCTAAGCCTGACTGGAACAGGGTACAGTCTTGGGGAATCCCCCCTGGCAGAGCAGATGCTTCCGGTAGCAGAAGAGATGCACCCCAATGACTCCTAGCCGTGGAAGTGTAAGAAAAGAGAGATGGGAGGAGATAGGCAGCAGTGACCCACTGTTTGCTCAGGACTGGAAGTGTCTGAGTGTTTCAAGGCTGGGCAAGCCCTGCGGAGACACAGCTGGCTTTTGTAGAGTATCAGTTTCTCTTTCCCAAGCAGACCACTGAATTCATAATCAAGAGATGGCAGCTTGCTGCCACTGACTCTGGGTGAGCTGCCCCTAGACAGGGTTCCAGTCAGCTACCGAGCAGGCGGCTGATCTCATGGCCCAGCACACACAGGGCGGCTTCATTTTGTCTGGCATTGTTAGCTCAGCGAGAGCCAGGCTTTATTTGATTCCACCTTTAATGGAGAGTACTGAGTGCTGCAGAGGAAGACTGACAGACAACAAAGTCCACCATTTCCATACTCACCTGATGGAATGCGGCTTCACGGATCACACAGGATGAGGTTTGTGTATAGGAACCAATCTCACATGGGAAAATGGGTGGCTGCTGGAGATTGTCCCTAAGGGTTCCATTTGGTGCACACCTGTAAGCCCAGCACTCAAGGAGGCAGAGGCAGGTGGATCTCTGCAAGTGTGAGGGCAGCCTGGTCTACAAAGTGAGTCCAGGACAGCCAGGGCTACACAGAGAAACCCTGTCTCGAAAAAACAAACAAACAAAGTGATAAGGCTTTGTGCTAAGGAGGCTCCCAAAGCATATGAGCAATAGCTGGGGGCAGCCAGAGGATACAGGAGCTGGTACCCCTTAGAGTGATGCTGCCACAGGCAAGCTGCAGGCAATGGACATTGATTACCCTCATGAGAACTGACCATGAGCTGCAGCCGGACGCTTCGGAAGTCTGCCAGGGTGATCTCTTTGTCTTCTCTGAGCCTCCTTAGGCTAGCCTCCCAGTTTGACAGGTCCAAGCCTGCAATGAGGCACAAGTACCGTTAGGTGGCGGGTGCCGATATTTTTTCACTGTCCCAGTGGAAGCGCTACATTTGTCAGCCAGGCTCCCTGCATCTGCACAGCAGCATTAGTGCCTGTGAGTGTGTACATGCATGGACGTGTGGCACATGCAGGGCGTGCACACTCATGTGTGTTTTTATTCCAGTGTCAGTAGCCAGCAAATAGGCATTCCCTGGCAAATAGGGATTCCCTGGCAAAAACTGACTTCTTCAGCGCATCTTGAAATAGCCAGGGCTCTGTGCATTCCTGAAGATCTTACCTCTATAGAAGGGGCAGAGCTGCTCTAGGAAAGGGCCTTCCTGGCCTTTCACCTAGACAGACTGGGCTCCTCCTGTGTCTACTCTGTAGTTCGGAACTTGATGAGGCTCTCTTCCTCTCCAATTCCTTCTCCGGGTTTCCTCAATCCTATCACCGTTAGTTCCCCATGGTCTAGACAGAGGAAATGGAGGCTAGAGAGGCTGAGAGCCCAAAGCCACTCCACTAACACATGGCAAAGGTGACCATTTGAGATACCGCGAGGGCTGTTAACCTCCGTCTAAGTTAGAGCTGGAAAGGGGAGTACGGGGATTCTCATGGAGCACTCAGGGCTTGAGTCGGGAGGCACTGAGATGTTGCTAATGTTCTGAAGCAGGGGCCCTCAGTTAAATTTTAGAAAGATAACCCAAATGATTTGGAGCAGAGGGAGCAGAAGGCAAGAGGCAGGCTGGGAGGCCATTAAACAGGTCACCAAGAGGTCACAGGAACCAGGAAGGACTGATGCACATTGGTACTCAGAGACCATTTATGCAGCTCATCAGAGCAGGAGTTGCAGCTGTGGCCAGTGTTTAACACAGCACTCACTGTAAATCAAATTATATAAATCCAAATTTTAAGATTTGTGTTAGTGGGCTGGAGACATGGCTTGGTGGTTAAGAGCACTGTCTGCTCTTCCAGAGGTCCTGAGTTCACTTTCTGGCAAACACCATAACCAAGGCAACAATATTATAAAGAAAGCATTTATGGGCTTATGGCTTCAGAGGTGGTGGCTCACAACCATCTATATTGGCATCTGATGCCCTCTTCTGGCATGGAGGTATAAATGCAGAAAGAACAGTCATACACATAAAATAAATAAATGAATTTTCTCTCCAGGGCCTGGAGAAATGGCACAGAGTTTAAGAGCACTTACTGCTCTTCTAAAGGTCTTCAGCTCAATTCCCAGCAACAATTTAATGGCTCACAACCATCTATAATGAGATCTGGTGGTCCCTTGTGGTGTGCAGATGTATATGCAGGCAGAATACTGAATAAATAAATAAATCTTTAAAAAAGAATTGTGCTAACAAAAAGAGCAACACATATTTAAAAGTTTGTGCTTCCTAATTACTTGACCATGCTTGTCTATTGTCTATGTTCTTGGGCTGTTTTCATATTCTGTCTGTGAAGGTAGAAACAGTATGGCTGATATACACTCAAAAATCTTTCCTCCTTGCTGGGCGCGGTGGTGCATGCCTGCAATCCCAGCACTGGGGAGGCAGAGGCAGGCAGATCTCTGTGAGTTTGAGGCTAGCCTGGTCTACAAAGCAATTGCAGGACAGCCAAGGCCACACAGAGAAACACTGTCTCAAAAAACCAAACACAAAACAAAACCAAAAAAGAAAATATTCCCCCATGTCTAATGATATCACACTGGTACCCTGAAACTGGCCAGGGCAGGGTGTTGCAGTATGGAAATCAGCAAATGGTGCGGAGCACAATGTATACTCCTTGGGGTGCCAATGGTTGGTGCTAACCAGCATGGTCTGGGAAGAGATGAGGTGTGCGAACTGACCACAGGGCCTTGCACAGGTGTGGTACAGGAGGCTCAAGGACATGGTTTGGCATAAGCTGCCAGTGCTGGGTAGCTCAGAGCAGGTGAAGGGTGTGGAGGGGAGCACGGTCAGCTGCGTGGTGTTGGAGCTGTGAGGCGCTGTCAGCTGTGTGGTGGAGGCTGGTGGATGTAAGTGTAATGGTCCAGTCTCTGCACCCACAGCTTCTGTATCCCCAGAGTGGACTCAGCCAACTGAGCATTGCCACTGTATGTATGAAAATCACACCGGTAGGGAGCACGTCCGCAGTTCTTTGTCACTGGTCTCTAAACAGCTCAGCAACATTGATTTGCATAGCATTCACTACTGTAAGTCATCTGTAGCGATTTAATACACCTCAGAGGATAAGCATTGGTTGCACGTGAATGCTATATAGATGAGGAACTTGATTATCTTGGGGTAGATTTGGATGTCTTCATAAGGCTCCGGGATAAATTCCATGTGGCTACCACAGGCTTACTGTGTGCTTTGGGTGAGAGAAAGCGGCATGTGAGGAAGGGTTGTGAGCGTTACACTGTTTAGCTGCAGGGTGTGTTTCTTTTCCCATTTTGTGTTTTTAGCCACAGGATGAAGCTGGGTTTTGGAGGACAAGGGCAGAGATTGCTGTTCAAGTCTGAATGTCCACCTAGTAGAAGGATTTGAATTGAACTCTCCTTTTTTGGAGGTAAGAGGGGACCACCACCTCCATCTCCCCAGGACAGTTAAGAATCAGAAAACGAAAGTATCAAACCCTCTGGGCATGACACATGTGGTAGGAAGCCTGACCCCTCACCTGCTAGCTCACAGTCCTAAACTTGGCTAGTTCTTGCTGTTGGCTTACCTTGTGGGCTGGCTCTACTGAGTCCTGAGGCTTGCTCTCATGGTGAGGTTATGAAGCAGGTCTGGCTCTGTGACGTGAAAAGGGACAGGCACTGGGCAGGCTTCCCAGGTCAGGAAGCATCCGGCCTACCATGTGACTATTTGAGGCTATTGTGAGTGGGGGCCCCCTGCTGTTGGCATTTCCCAGGGGCTGAAGAATGGCTTTCTTGTACAGAGTCACTCAATGAGAGGTGCTAGCCTAGCCCTGGGCTCAGAAGTGGTGGAAATGTGGGTGTACCACAGGTAACAAGAGAAATGCCCAATCATGGTCCTCAGAGTCAGAGGAAGAGAGATAGCAGCTTCCTCAGGGATCCAGAGGCACCTGGAACCAGGCAGTGTGCGAGGCCGCTAATTAGACTGTGGCAGCTCCCATGTTTATGGCAGCCATATCTTCATTCTCTCCTCTCTGTTTTTGGCTTGAGCCTGGTGACACCTTGGTTTATCAAGGCAGAAAGGGGTGCTTAGATGATGAGGCCATACTATTGTCTGGTGGAAGAAAAAAGGAGGAGGAAGAGGAAGGGCCCAAAAACCAGAGGTTAAGATTTACAAGTCATTCATGCATGAATTCTACCAAACACCAGCTTCAACAGTCTATGATCAGAAAAGGTCACCTCAGAAAAGCCCTGATCTGCTAGGAAATGCTATGTGCTGTTGACATTCTGAGCTCAAGGAAGAGGCAGTTGTTTCCCTGCCTTTCTGCCCTGGTCATGGAGAAGGCTGCACCTGTACCCATCTTCCCTCTCCACATGCCCCATGTACTTGGTTTTACTTGGCTTCGATTACTGCGCCTGTGCAGTGGAGGCCAATTCATGCAACACTAGGTAGAGCACCTATCACACGTTAGGTGCTATGACAGCTGCTCCTGCTGTGCTCCTGCTGCCCACTTTACGGGTATTTGGGCAAATATTAAATGAAACAAGGGCAAGAGGAATGCTAAGGGACACACATGATAAGTGATAAATGCTCAGCTTGCACTTACGCACGCTCTCATGTCCTTTATGTATAACTTACATAAGAACATAATGGAATCCAAGCGTCCAAACTGCACTCAACAACACTGGTCAGAGGGATCACTGGTCTGTGACTGCTGTGTGGAGCTTGGATCCTGCCTCTAATGTCAGCTGTGGCTGTCTGAGCCGTTCTCAGCATTTCTGAACTTCTAAAAAGGAGAATAGAGATGTCGGGCCTAAAGAGCTCTGCGAAGAATCAAGATTATGTATGGCGAGGTCTTCCCCAGAACCAGAGCTCAGCATTCAATTAACAAGGAGGCCGTCAGTAGAAGTGGACTATTTTCTAAAGATCTTTTCAGTGCACGGTGAGTGTGTTAGAAAGTAAGTTATTGAAGGAACTGGAGGAACACATTCAGAGAGCAGATGCTTGACAGATCTGTTGAATCTGCTTTGCATAAAAGGAAACCAGAGTCCGAAGATGTGGGTCAGCTGGGGCCCTGGGCTTGATCTTAAAATGGAGTGAGGAGCCAAGGCTGGAGGTTGGTTTTAATGTCAACTTGCCACAAAGTAGAATCAGCTGAGTAGGGAGCTCCCCTGAAGAACTGTCCTGATTGCCTCAGTTATGCAGAGCCCCACCCCCTCATTGTGGGCTGCACCTTCTGGAGGCAGCCCGGGTGAAATGGGCCTTTGGGGGATTTCTCCTTCCTTCCTGCTGCTGCTGCTGCTTTGGCCAACCTCAGAGATAGTGTTTCCAGGCTTTGATTGTGGACTAAGAACCACAGCCGTCCAGGAAACATACAGGCTTTTGGCTCCAGATTGGGGGACTGCTGAGACCCCCAACTATGTGGACTGAACAGCTATAGCGTGGTTGCCCCCCTCAGTAAGGCAACTGTAGCCGGCTCCCACTGCGGAGGCTCTCGGCTTAGCTGTGCTTCAGACGTTGCTCTCTTAACATGGGCGGATAAAAATCCACTCTTCCCATCGGCTTTGTCCTAGGGAACACTGACCAGTATGTGGGTGGAACACACGGAGCAGGGAAGGGTTCTGTGTGGCTGGGAGAAAACAGCTGGATGTCTTGGAAATGTGATCAAAGACTCCGACACTTAGAGAGTTTCTTTGAAAGAAACATCAGTATTGGTGAACCCCATGGATTTAAGGGTGAGTTCTCTGAAATGGGCACCTGGTTTCCACTTCCTGGTTCAGGCCGCTTTCATTGAGCCCTTTGTCACCACAGTCACTCAGATCAGTGGTAGCCAGGGGCGCTGAAACTACCATCAGTGTTGGAGTATCCGGTCTGGGGAGGGCCTGCATGACACGCCTTGCCTGGCTGCCAACATCTGCACTCACTGCTGCTGCTTCGGGAAGGACGCTGTGACCTCGGCAGAGGTAAGAGGTTGATAAGGGTGACCTTACCAAGAAACTTCCCTGGTGAGAAAGGGAAGGCTGGGGCAAGGAAGCGCCCCCTGCAGGCCAGAGCTCAGAAGTGTCGGGAGGGCTCTCTGCTGAGGTGTTTTCCTGCTTGCTTTATTTGTCTGCCCAAGTGATGGATGGCCTGACACTTTTCCCTGTGAGATTTTAACACTGCTATTAACTTGTCAGTGTATTTCCCCTCCACCTTAATTACTCCCGCTCAGCAGATGTGGGATCAAGGCACAGCAAACTTCAAATCCTGTTTCCTAGCCCTACGTGGTTGTTTTCATCGTTCTCTGCAAGCAAAAGTCACATTGTTGGTATGGCATTTGAGAGGAGCCCAGCTTCCTCCCTCAGCATAGAGTAGGGAGCTCTTTGTTCCTTCTTTGAGGATGTTCCATGCCCAGAACCAACAAGTGCCCACAGGAAGCAGCAGGTCCTGCCACTGGCAGAATTCCTCTTTCTCAGGAATTCACCTTCCTGTGATTGTACAGACACTAGATGAAGTCAGCTACAGAGAGTCAGGTCTCGGATGTTGGCTTCAAGCTTCCAGAACTGTCTCTGACCCCACGGCTCAGCCTGTCCTCCATGGGAGCAAAGCCTTGGCTGGCCTTCCCTCCCAAAGCAGGTGAGTGACAGGTCTCACCCTCAGGAGGCTCAGGAAGTCTGCTCTGGAGGATAACCCAGCTGGTTCTTTGTCTCATTTGAAGAGTTCAGAGCACAGGCTTTCATGGAGAGCCTTGCTGGAGGAGAGCAGGCCCAGAATATCAGGAAGGTGGCTGCAGGCACCCTGTAGCTTCTGGCAGCTTGACATTTCTCTGGCTTTCCTGAGCATGATCCCTGAGTAGACAGAGAATGAAGCGCCCAATCCAGGACACAGCTGGAGCACAACAGCCTCTCTCTTCCAAGGTGCTGCAGTCCAGTCCTCTGATTGCCATCTGCCATCGGTGCCGGGATCAGCTCCTCAAGGCCTGTCTGTGCTAAGCTTTGCTCATATGCTGTTTTTAAAGCTGTGTATTATATCATGTTGTAGCCATAGCAAATGTGCATTGTTGCATGTCCATGTACTACAGGCTTGAGTTTTGCTGCAAATTAACCTTTTGTGTAGGCTTCAGTGGCAATAATATTAGTAGGTAATTATGAAGTTGGAATCCTTATTTTGATTGTCATGTTTTATTTTAATTGATGTTTTACAGATAAGGAGATGAGAAAGGTCAAAGTGCACTGGTGAGGGTCCCAGAGGTAATAAACAGCCAAATGTAAGTTTGAATCAGCTTGGCAAATACCTCTGATCCAAGCATATAACCGCATGCATGTAAGCCTCACGCCCGGCTGCTGCTGCAGGCTCCCAGATTGAGGCTGGGTCATGGTTTTACTCCTGAGTGTGATGACTGTGGGAAGGCGGAGGACAGTGTGCAAGGAGCCTGGAAACTGCAGCTGGAAAGTCCTGTCCTGGAGTCTGGGCTGAGGCCTGATGGCCTCAGTTTGGCTTCTTATACTAATTTTGATTTTTATTTCACTATAAAATGCACTTAGGAGCAGCCATTTCAAAAGGGAATTCCTCATTTGAGTCATGGAATCCTAGAATTTCCTAATTTCTTATGTGGATGGCGTGTGCCTGTTTTCCTTCGTGCGCAGAAGGGAAACTGACCTGTTTTGTTGGGTAGGCGCCCCTGGGACAGAAGCGTCAGCTCTCTGGATGCCTCTAGCACTCTTTCAGGATAGATGCGGGGTCAAAGCACTTACTAAAACTAAGGCATGTTTTTATTTGTAAAGACATTCACATTGTGGATGGTGGGCAAGTAGTAAAAAAATTGTTGGCAACTTAGTGTGAACTGAACAATGTGCAAATAAAGGACTCACACTCTCGACCACCTGCCCTTTGCTGGTTTGTTTTGGTTGTTGTTTTCAGGTTGATTAAGCTGGGGGTGTAGCTTGGTTGACAGAGTGCTCGCCCAACATGCAGCAGGCCGGCGGTCCAGCCACTAGCATGGCCTAAAAACCCAGCCATGGCGGTGCCACTTGGGAGACAGAGGCAGGAAAATCAAAGTTCAAGGCCATCCTCCATCACTAAGCTCGGCTTGTGGGATCCTAGCTCTGGGAAAAAACACAAACAGCAACAAAATCAAACCCCAAACAAAGTTAATTTTCTTCAAGGAAATAACTTCCTTTATGATTAAAGACTGTTTTGTGTAGCAGTGTGAGAATGATCTTGAAGCCGCCTCTGCTGCTTAGCAAAGCAACATGAGCAGCTGCAGGTACAGGTGGCTTGCGCTGAGGCTTGGTTTAGATGCCTTTTCCCGGAAGGATTACTAGTAAATTGTCACCCTTTGGGAGTAGGTATTTGGCTAGAATGTTTAATAAATGTGCCCCATTGTCTAATCAATTTGAAGTAAACAACCAGCAATATTCTTGCCTGTCATAAAACTGTTTCAATTGAAAACTGCAGTTTTGGAAGCTGTTCAGATTTATGGTTGTTTATTTTATGAGTGTTTTGCTTGCACATGCATCTTATAAGCACAGTGTTCTCACTGGCCAGGATATTGGATCCCCTGGAACTGGAGTTGCAGATGGCTGTGAGCCACTGTGGGTACTGGGAAGAGAATCCAGGTCTTTGTAAGGGCAAGTGTTCCTAACCACTGAACCATCTCTCGAAACCCAGAATTTTGTAACCTTTAGTGTCCCACTGTGAGCCTGACAATTTCTAGTCCTTCAAAGAATCTTTGAGGAAAATGCTGGTCCACTGATGAATCTCAGATTCCACAGTAACCTTTATGAACAAGTGAATGCTTGTTGCCTTTTGTTATAGAATCAAAGAAGGTTCTAGAATCAAAGAAGGTTCACATTTCTACAGGGCTCTTGAAATTCTTCCCCCTTTGTTTGAGATGAGACCTGGTTCTGTAGGCCAAGCTGGCCTGGAAAGAAGGATCCTCTTGTCTCAGTGTTCTAAGTGTTAGAATTTTAGGCATGTGCTGCCATACTGGGCTTCTTAGTAGCTTCTGAACAAACATTTTAACTTTTATTTATTTTTTTATTCATATGTTTGTATGTGTGCCTGCATATTTGTATGTGTAACACATGGAGACAGGCCACAGGGTTGGATTCCCTACAACTGCAGTGTAAGTAGTTGTGAGCCACATGATGTGAGTGCTAGGTCCCAAACTTGGATCCTCTGGGAAGCAGCAAGTGCTTTTAGCCACCAAGTCATTTCTCCAGCCCTTAAAAAATTACTTTTATAAAAGTATGTTGTCTTTTAAAAATAAAACTGGAACACAAAGCAGAGAACAAACTGGAGAGTGTGTGTAGGTTATAAACTTTCACAGACTTCTGCCAGCCTCACCCACCTCCTAAATGTATGCTTTTTTGCTTACCTCTGTAAATAGCGCCACCAACTGGAGGCTGAGTGTTCAAACATGTGAGCCTGAGGGGGACGCAGCTCATTCAAGCCGCCACACCTTCACACAGACCTCTTCACATCCCCTGACCCCTCCACTCCAGAAAGACTCTAGAACAACCTAGTCTCCTTTCTTGTTCTGACATTTCCTGTCAGTGTGGAATATATGAAATATATTGCCACTCGCCTTTCGATGGCTATTTAACGGGCCATTTCATCCCAGGAAACTCCTGTGTTCCAACTATGAGAGTCCCTTGATTTGCTTCACAAATGGTTTTCACCCTTGGTTCCTGTCTGCAATGTCTTTTTTTTTTTTAATTTTGGAGCTCTGTGGCTAGTTTAATTTTCTTACGCTTTTTGGATATGGACTCAATGTCTGTTTCTTCCCCACACTGGCATGTTGAAGCACAATCTCCAATGCGATGGTATTGGGACCAGGGTTGAGACATGGTCAAGAGGGTGGGTCCTCAGGAGTGGGGTTAGTGCTGTAATAGGAGTGACCTTGGTACTAGGGCAACAGGTCAGTAAAGTGCTTGTCTTGTTAGTGTAAGGACACATTCCTGGAACTTGGGTAAAGCTGGATGAGATGATGAAAACCGGTGATTGTGGTGCTCCAGCGGGGAGATGGGAGGCCGAAATGGGGACTCCCCACAAGTTCGCAGCCCCGTAGCCTGGAGTATGTGGAGGCAAACAAGAGACCCCATCTCAAGCTGGAAGATGGTGATTAACATGGAGGCTGTCTAGTAACCTCTCTCACACACACATCACTAACATACACCATCACATCACATCACACAACACACACACATCATACACAGACACATATCACACACACATCATATACATATACCACATCACACACACATATCACACACAGACACACACATTACACAACATCACAATATACCACACACATATCACACATACACACCACACACCCACACACACACAGACAGAGAAACAGAGACACAGAGAGACACAGAGGCAGAGAGAGACATACACAGAGAGCGCAGGAGTCTATCTTTAAGAGCCCTGGAGAGCTGCTTTCCCGCCCCTGCCCTGAAGAGGCTAGGCGACAGTGGAAGGATGGCTGTCAGTAAACCAGGCAGTACATCCGCCAGCACTTGGTCTTCTCAGCTGCCAGAACAGTGAGCCGTAAATTGCCTGGCCCACAGTATTCTGCTGCAGATGCCCATTCATGACAGGACTATCAGTTAAGAAACAAGCATTTTGCTCCGTGTCCCTTCCTGTTTTCTCAAATCCTCTCAATTTTTTTTTTAAATCTCTCTCTCCTTCCCTTCTATTTAGGCCATTTTCTTAAATTACTTTCCTGAAGTTAAGGTCCGGTTTGCAAAGCTCAGGCTGGCCTTGAGCATGCAATATGTCCAAGGATGACCTTGAACTTCTGATTCTCCTGCCTCGGCCTCCTGAGTGTGGAAGTCACAGTGAGTGCTGCCCTGTTGTTACTGTGGCACTGGAGTGTACTCCAGGGCTTTGCACGCGCTAGGTGAGCGTTCTACCAACGGAGCCGCAGCCGCAGCCCTCACGTTAACCTTACACTGTGGTTGAATATTTTGTTTCCATGATCATCTTTCAGTTTCCAAGGGCATTTTTGGTTATGCTGTTTCCATCTCACACATACACCTTTCCTGTGAGTCTGATAATGCAAACTTTAAACTTCTAGTTTCCCTTGCCTGTATGTTCCTTTCTTTATGCTTTAATTTTGGTGTTTGTGTTTCTTTCTGGAGGCCATTCATGCTCAGAGTTGCCGGTGATTTGCTCATAGTTACAGACGAACACAGGACTTTGAGTGAGCTGGTGGGAATGTTGGCTCTCACAGGCTCGGCAGTGAGATGGGCCAGGGAGAGCATCCTTAACTGTCCTTCTGAGCTGTCTAGAATTCCAAAGGAAATCGTATCTCAAGCAATTTACCTTTCAGCTTGGTTGTAGGCATTCTGGAAACGGATGAAAGGACACAGCTGAAGGTCACAATATGCTAAAAATAAATGTTCATTTCATGTTATTTGTTATTTGGCCATCCTCAACTCTGGCTGGTGTCTGTCACATCAAATATGATCTTGTCTTACTCCCTTCAGAGTCCCACCTCAGACTTCTTCCTGATCACGGGAGAGGCCACGCCCAGGTACTTGGGAGGAGAGAATTGACTGTTTTGTAATTTTCGAAAGCTGCTTTCCATCATAGTAACAAACACCTGAGAAAATCAACCTAAGAAGAGGGAAAGCTTCTTTTGGTTCATTTTCAGAGATTTCATTTTTTGGTCAACACTGTAATGTGCTTCCTAGAGTGTGCTGTGGGTCACAGCCACTAACTTCATGAGCAGGCCATGAGGAAGGGAGAAAGGGCTTCAGAGCCTCTCTCTCTTTCAAGGGAACACCCCAGTGACTGGTAGACCCCTTGTTAGGCTCTGTCCCTGGGCTTTCATTTCCTCCTGTGCTGGTTAGTTTGGTGAACTTGGAGCAAGCTAGACGCACCTGGGAGGAGGAAAGCCTCTGCTGAGGAACTGCTTCTGTGAGATTGGCCTGTAGGCAGTGTGTGGGACATCTTCTGGATTGCTAGTTGGTGGAAGAAGGCCCAGCCCACTGTGGGTGTGCCAACCCTGGGCAGGCGGTGCTGGGTTCTCTAAGAAAGCAAACTGAGCAAGCCACGGGGAATAAGCCAATAAGCAGCACTGCTCTGTGTTCTCCATGTCAGTTCCCACCTTGGGTTCCTGCTATGACAAACTGTAACATGTGAGCCAAATAAACCCTTACCTCCCAAGTTGCTTTTGGTGAGTGCTTTATCAAAGAAATAGAGGAACAAACTAGGACACCTCTGACCACACCTTGCTGGGGGTGAAGGCTTTGGTCTGTGGAACTTTGGGAGACATTGAAGATCTAAACTACAGCAATAATTTTGATACAAAATTCCACATACAATTAAAATGTACAAAAAATAAGCAACTCACATAAAACTTGTAGCATTCATGCCAGGAGGATCAGGTAAGAGCATTCCTAATGTCCCCTGAGTCTGTTTATGTTGCTCTTTCCCATTTCATTGTCTCCAACACCATCTTAACCACACATAATTTTCATTTTCTATTTGATATTCATAATTTCCCTGTTAAAAAGATGGTTCAATAATATTTGTAGATCTCTATAAGCAATGCTTGCTTTGATTTTGATTGACATTTATGAGAATGCTATCACACAGTTGGTACACGTGTATGATTTACCCTTTCTACTCAAAATGTGCTGCTGACAGCAACTTGCTTGTGGGAAGGTGTTTGGGTCTCCCATAGGCTCACGTATTTGAACACTGAGTCCCTGGCTGGTGGCACTGTTTTCAGAGTGTCTCTTAAGAGGTGGGTTTTAGCAAGAGGAAGAGGGTACTGTATGGTGGGCCTGAGTTCACCCCCCGACTCTCTCTCTCTCTCTCTCTGATCTCTTTGTCTCTTTCCTCTCTCTCTTTTTCTCCTTCTCTCCTCTCCCTCCTTCCCTCCTGCTCTCCCTTTGTTCTTCCCTTCAAGCGGCTAAGATATACAGTGTCCCAGTGGCCTTCCCCTGCCACCATGAATAAAGTGTGAGCCAGATACCGTCTTCCTTCCTGTTGCTTCTGTCAGGCATCTTGCCTGGGTGAGAAAAGTAACCCGGGCATGAGAGCTCAGTCAGACAGGACCTCCTGTCCTCAGTTCCAGCCTCCTTCCCACTTCCAGAGTGATCTGCTCTGTCAGTCGAAAGCCTTTGTAGGCCTGTCAGCATCAACGGCCTCATTTACTAGGTCTCCTGCCGCTGGCTTTGGGCTAACATTTTGTTCATTAAGTCACTAAGGTACGACTCTACCTGTTTTGTGGCTTTTAACATTTTGTTGCTTGTATTGTTTTGTTTTTATGTCTTTGGGAATTGGTGCTTTGACAGCCGTTTTGCAGTGATATTAACAAGGCTGGGAGAATGAGCAGAAGAGGAACTGTGTGTTTGATCACTCCTTATTTGGAATTCTTTATTCTCTTCCTTTGGATTAAACCACCCAGGATGATCTAATCATAGCAGGCTTTAGTCATCCCTCTACCATCTGCACTTTTAGAGCCTGCTCTGAAGAAAGCCGTGTGTGTGCATGCATACATTTGAGACAGTGCAGCCATACACATGTACAAGCATGCCCGCAGACCCGAAGGCTATGGCTTTGCTAGGTGCCTTGAAAATTTATTGCAGCAAAGCAAATGGGTGTCATGTGTCACATGTAATATATGCACAGGGGTATAAAGGGTAGCAATGGCTTAGCCGCCAAGAGTTCGTTCCACAGAGCAAGAGGAAATTCAAACCTACAGGATCGCACAGCGTGGAATGCAACGGCTGTGCACCAGGGTTGGGCGGGGGCAGTGGGGGCACTAATCTGAAGCCTTTGTTACTGTGTCATTTCACCTGTCTCAGCCTCCATTTCCCCACCTGTAAGGTGGGGTGGGGAGCCTCCCAATCGTAACCCCAGGGTGGCCTTTTACACTATAGAATAAAGAGGGTCCAGGATAGGGGTATAAAAGATGGCTCCAAGGTTAAGAGCTTTCACAGCTCTCCCAGAGGTCCCGAGTTCAGTTCATAGCACCCTCAATGAGTGAAGAAAAGCTGCCAGTAACTCCAGCTTCACAGGATCCACCCACTGTCTCTGGCTTCCTCTGACAGCTGCGGTCAAGTGTGTGTGTATGTATGTGGATGGCAGAGATCAACCTTGGCGTGGTTCTTCAAGAGCCCTACTCTTGGTTTTGTTTTGTTTTGTTGTTTTTTCCTGAGGCAAGGTCTCTCAATAAACCTGAAACTCACAAATTAGGCTAAGCTAGTTGTCCAGAAAGCCCCAGGATCTCATGCTGCCCCGCCCCAATGCTAGGACCATAGGCCCACCATAACTGTCACTTCACCTCAGTGCTGGGACCATAGGCCCACCATAACTGTCTCCCCAGCTCAGTACCAGGACCATAGGTCCATCATAGCTGTCACCTCAGTGCTGGAACCATAGGCCCATCACAATGCCTGTGCTATTTAGTTTTGTCAACGTACTCAACTCTAGTCATTACCCAAACCTAGTCTTATCTGAGGAAGCTCAATGGAGAAAATGCCTCCATTGGGTTGGCCTGTGGGTGAATCTATAGGGCATTTTCCTGGTTAATGATTGATGTGGGAGGACAGTGCCACCCTAGGCAGGTGGGCCTGGGTTGTATAAGAAGGTAAGCTAACAGTGGACCTGAGAGCAAGCCAGTAAGCGGCATTCCCGAACAGCTCCTGCCTCTGGCTGACTTCCTTCTGTTATAGGTGTGCTGAGGAGGTGTAAACCAAACAAACCCTCCCCCCTCCCCAGCTGCTCTGGGTCATGGTGGTGGTCACGGCAGCAGAAAGCAGACTAGGACAATTCAGCTTTTCCTTGGGTGATGGAGACCAAAGCCATGTCTTTGTGCTTATGTAGCTTTGTTGGTGTTTGCATGCCCTGCTGGTGGAACTATCCCCCAGGCCTGACCAAACAGCCCTCATGTCTCAGTTTCCTCAATGCTAAGGTGAGGGGCTTGAGCATACCGGCATTTTCAGTTTGGTTCTGCAGAACAATACGCCAGGGGCAGAGCTCTACTTGGTAAGATGCAGATGTCCGGGTGCTCTTACCCCAGAGAGAATCACTGGCAGGGAAGGAATGTCAGTCTGTGCTGCAAGGGCTTCCTGGGGCCGTGCCAAAAGCCTGATGCTATCATGTGGCTCTCCAAGACAGGCTCGAGTGCCAGTTAGTTGTCAGTGGAGATAGCTACCAGGACCTGGAGCAGGGACTGGGGGTCCTGGGGTGACGATGGAACAGCTTGTGGGGTCTTACTACACCGGGGAGTCCCATAGCTGGTGAGGGAAAGTCTGGGTTCCTTAACCACCTCAGGAGACACAGATTGGCCAGGGGCATCATTTCCTCTTATGTCCACAAGGGGTCAGTAAAACATTAGGCCAGTCTTTGTTTAAATTTCAGAACAAAAGAATTTTGGCAACATTGGACTGACCACATAAGCCTTGTTTACTGCTGGCTTCCTGGCACCTGAGAGCTTCCAAGAATCAGTCTTCATGGGGAAGTGCATTAGCCCACAGATCTGAAAACTTTCAGCCTTGTCTAAAATCCCTTTCCTGGGGGCTCTGGGAGCCACTTTAAGATAGAGAAAATTCTCAGCCTCCTGTTTCCTGAAGCTGTCTCTTTAGAGGAGCTCAGGACGGCTGGGCAGCCACCCGAGGTCCTGGGGCAGAATTATTAGCCAGGCTTTGAGATCTCTGGTGGAGGCCATAAGGGTCTGCAGTACCTCACTGAAGCAGGGAACGGAGCAGGACTCTCTCACTACCTCATCATCTGGGCCATCTCCCAAGCTGGGCTTCATGCAGCCTGGTTCCCCGAGCCTGTTTCCCTCTTCACGCCACCCTGCTTTTTTTTAATTTTTATTTTTTCACAATTTATTCATTTTATATTCCAAATGTAGTCCCCTTTCTCATCTCCTCCCCATCCCACCCTCCTTCCCTCCGTCTCCCCTCTCATTCCCTTCCCTTAGTCCACTGAAAGGGGGAGTTCTCCTCCCCTGCCATCTGCCCATAGCTTATCCAGTCTCATCAGGACTGCCTGGATCCTCTTCCTCTGTGGCCTGGCAAGGACGCATTGCCAGGGGGAAGTGATCAAAGAGCAGGCTTTAGCTCAGGTCAAAGACAGCCTGCCTGCTCCCTCTTTTTTTTTTTTTTTTTTTTAAATCTCGCCCACTTTCCCCTTCACTAGAACCACAGCCGCTGGGTGGACAGGGAAGAGTCTGGTGGAACATTCCCTTCCCAGGCTTCTATGCCTCGCTGACACAAGATCTGACTGCACTGAGTGCACTCCAGGGGACTGCCTGGCTCTGAAGTTGTCCCCCCTGCCCATTCCTCCCATAAGCAAGAACTCAGGACAGAGGCACTACAAACCTGCTGAGGGCTGGGTTACAGGATTCCTCAAGCACCAGGCACTTGACTCCAAGAGCTCATAATGATCAGCACTGGTGAATTCATCAATTAATTAATCAGCTTGTTTGCCAGACCTCACAAGAGCAACTCCCACACACTGGGCATTTCCTGGGCACGGGTGTTCCAAAGATGAATATGATGTGGGCTTTGCTATGAAGGAAATCCATGTCAAGCAGCGTTTCCAGCAGAGAGGATAAAAGATAAAATCAGTGGCCCTGTACACTGTGCAGAGGACTCTGGTGGGAAGACAAAAGAACGGGCCAGGGACCCTCCTCTGCCTGCTGGCCATTCGTAAGCGTCTCTTGAGAGAATCCCATGGGGTTAGATAGGGGATGGGTTGAAAGACAAGGAAACTTCTCTGTGGGCACACCTTGGCCATATTCCCTCACAGAGTTCCGCAGCTAAGCAGAGTCATGGCCCAGCCCTGGTAGACAGGATGGCGTGTGTGCGGGCTCAGTAAGATGGTCTGGCTGCAGCAAGCCTTCCAGACAGCACAGCCTCTCATTGCTTGCTCCTGTCTCAAGGGCCCTAGAGGTTCTGAGTGAACAGCAGTGATCCAGCATCCACTCCCAGCCCATCTTGAGGATTCAGGAAGGTAAGGTTTGGAAAAGTCTAGATTGGTCTAATTCACTTTAGCAGAGCATGTGCTGGGAGCTGACTCAGAGCTTCTCATACCACACAAACCTTTGTCTGTTTTTCTTTCTTCTTGGGGGAACAATTTATCCAGGTTTGCAAAAGACTATTCTAACACTAGAACAGAAATTCTTGAGTCTTCGGGATGCCCTCAGTCTGAGCCGGCTGATATGGCTAGGTATTCTTTAGTTCTTCCCCTTTCCATGTGTCTTGGTATACACTGCTTCCCTGTCTTTTTTGCTACAAGCAGAGACATTTTTGGTCAGGATGAGACCTTTGCTCCACAGGTCTGTTCTGCAGTGTTCACTTCTGTAACCTTCTTGGGAGGGTTCCTCCTCACTCCCCCTGTGGCTTTGAGGTCTCTGTTGTGATGCTTCCTCGGGTGACTGCAGTGTGAGTGGGACTGTAGAGTCTCTCTCTCTCCTTCTCTCTCTCTCTTCCTCCTTCCTCCTCTCATGGTTTCTGCAGACAAACTGAGCACTGACAAAGGCTGCCTTAACACAGTCCCGCGACCTGGAGCTTGAACAAGAGGAGTCTATTCTCTCACAGCTAGTGTCTAAATCAGGGCATCCCTGGGGCACCTCCCTGAGGCTCCAGCTCTGCCAATGCCACCAGGGCCGTCTCCTTGACCATTCCTTCTTTCTATACAGACAACTGTCAGCAAAAGGCAGTTTTCCAGTTTACTCAAACGTGACCTCACCTCAGCTGATCTCATCTGCAATGGTTCCCACAAGGGTCATGCTCTTTCTGAGGTGTCTGACTTTGATATATCTTTTGGGGGATACAAGTCAACTCATAACAAGCAGCAAGGTACTTTTGTTGTTGTTGCTGTTTTAGGGTTTAGAACCCAGAGCTTTGCACTGTTTTATTTATTTATTTATTTATTTTTGAAGATGGTTGTGTGCGCTGTAGGAACAAATGTTCCCAAGTCTTCCTTTCTCTGACCACTTACTATGTGTTTATGGGGTCAGGGAGTAAGCTCTCTTTCTTATCTCTTAAAAGTGATTTAAGCGTCTCTTTCCTGGCTGGCTTTCTTGGATTTGATCATCTGAATTTATTCTCCAATGCCCCACTCCTTTCAGTCACTGGCAATTGTGCTCACCCACCTCTTGTCGGGAAGTCCTTCCTCCTGAAGCTCCAGGGCTTGCCCAGTCTCAGGCAGATGCCTCACCCGGGACTCACTCACCTCCTTGCCACACTCCGCCCTGGGGATCTGAGAAAGGATGTGGTGATGAGCCCGGGCCTTCACCTGAAGTATTACCAAATAGTAAATAGTCTATCTCCACAGAAATCTGTCTGGTTTCTTCAACTTGGTTTCTTCCCTCCTATATGATTTCATGTGGGAAAGGCCTTCCACTAAAGGGTAAAATGTCTGAGTTAGAGTTTTGATGCCTCTGCCCCCCTGGCTGGACATCTATGCTGACCAAGAAGTAAACTTGGAGCGTCTCCAATGAGAATCTGATTGAATAGCTATTGTCAAGCTGGCTGGAGGTGTTTGTAGCCACCCTCTCATCTCTTCATCACTTGGGAGCTAGCGGTGGGGAGAAGCGTCCAGGTCACACAGGCAGTCCATGAAGCAAACAGACGGCAAGCAGGCTGACCAAAAAGGTAGCAGCAACTTTGAACAAGCCATCCCTGGAAGCACCCAGGAGAAAATGAATGTGCAGAAAGATTCTATATAACAAGATCTTGCTGTACAGTCTATACAAGCCTTGAAGTCAATAATCCTCCTGCCTTAGCCTCCTGAGTGCTGAGATTATAGTTGGTGCCACCGTATTTGACTCACACATCACCTTAACCAGAGAGGGAGAGGGCATAGGCCCTTATAGAGATAGAGTGATTTTTAGGAAAGATGAAGAGGCCCTGAGAGTGGACATACACTACAGCAGGTTTGCACAAGCAGTAGCTCCTTCCAGCACCTCATCTTACAGGAGCTCATGTAACTTGTGCTTTGTGCCTAATGAAGATGACCTTGAACTTCTGCTTTTTCTGCTTCTACCTCTCAAATGCAGGCATGCATTATCATGCCCTTCTTGTGGTGCTGGGGACTGAACACAGGCCTTGTGCATGTGCAGCAGGTACCACCTAAGCCACACCCCCAGCCCTTAGGATCTCGTCTTGTGATGAAGTGGATGCCTCCCTGCTGTGGAACTTTAGGGAGCAATGACAGTTGAGTCCCTTTTGGAAGATTTGCCACTCATCGGATGAGTTCAGAGACAGTCTCTCCCTGTCCTGGCTGTTTTTCATGTCTTAGGCTGAAAATAACTACTCTGCTAAAGCAGTGCCTTTGAGGTAGACTGCCTTGAATGCTTTCACAACTCTGCTTTGGGGTTTTCAACATAGCCATGTGGAATTTACTCCAAATTCTCCTCTTCCTTTTAAAGCTAAGAAGATGGCCGACATGGAAAGCCAGTCTACATGGTAGATCCTCTATAGGCAGCAGTCCCGAGTCTACCCTGGCTCCCCTTTCCTCCGGCCATTGATGAAGACTGGGAGAGGAACTCTTTACATTTTGGTCCTGATCCAAGCCAGGCTCAAGATGAGATGAAGATGCCCAGCGAGGAGCAGCCTCTTTCCCAAACCCCACAGGGACTGTTGGCAGTGTTCCCAGAGGTCTAGCGCTTTCCCATGGGGAAGGCAGAGTTTGGGCCGCCAGCCAGGAGAAGACAGGCTTCCTCTTGCTTTTCTGTCATTCCTAACCCTCAGCCAGAAATTTCATCCTATTGCTACTCCGCCCAACCATCCTAGTCTTTCTTATTGTCCAACATTTAGTGCAAACATTCTTTTCTTTGTGGCATGTCATTCAAGGGCTCACATGAGCTTAACTCTTTCCCAGTCACACAGCCCTTTGACACCCATAGTTGAGTGGGTCTCATGTTCTATTGTGGGTAGCCTGCCTCATTCCAAGGAGATCTCAGACATCTTTGGCACCTGTATCCAAGGGTTCTATAGAGCAGCTGCAACACCAATCATGATGTCAGTGCATAGTAGCCTCTGCTTTTAGAACAAAGGCAGATATGCAGCTGGCTAGAAGTAAGTTTATATTCTAAGCCAGTATGTGTCAAATACTGGACATCACCCAGGGATGGTGCTCAAGCACTGAGATTCTGATTCTGCGGGTCTGATGGGGCCTCATGCTTCTGTGTCAAGCAAGCATCAGCTCTACACCATGTCTATGTAGCACTTCCCTGCTGCAGTAGCTAGTGCCAGTGATGTCTGTCTGAGCTGTTTGCAGTCAGACATTCAGTACCTGGTGAGCTGTCTTGTATGGGAAAGGCGCAGTGTGGACCCTTTATAGTTAAGCCTATCATCCCTTAGAGGAGACATTAGAGGGCTCTTCAAAGGTGGGACTTTGGAACAGAACTGGATCCTGAGGGCTCTGTCCTCATGAGTGGATTGATCCATATGGATTCATAACTTAGGGCTGTTGGGAGGCAGAGGAAACCTGAGGGGCTGTCGTCATTGGAGGAAGTAGGCACTGAGGCTGTCTTTGAAGGGGATATTATGCTCTCTGTCCCTTTCCCCCTCTCTCTGCATCCTGGCTTCTGTGAGGTGGAGGCTTTCTTCCTCCACATGCTTCTTGCCATCCATGATATTCGTCTGCCTCATCTTAGCTCCAGACACAAGCAACCACAAACAGAAATTGTGAGCCAAAAGGACCCTTTGTTTCTTCAGGTTGATTTTAGCAGACACCTCACAGTAACAGAAATCTGGAGAGCACAGATACGCCTGTCTCTGTTAAGGCTACCAAGCAAACTTTCCTCCTGTCCCAGCCTTTCCTGGATTATCACATCTGTGCGTTAGTTTTAAGTAGATATCAGTAACAATAGCTAACATGTAGTAAGTGTTTAGCAAGTGTTAGGCATCATCTGATCACTGACAGTGCACTATTTTACTAAACCTTTACAATAATTTTCAGTAATTTCTTAAAATAGACACCTCTTTTGTCTGCATTTTACACTCTGAGGCAAGTAGGAATGTGGACAGGGCAAAGGGAGACAGAGTGAGTGGCTCCTTGTTGGTCCTTTTGACTCCTGCACTACTGAACATTGCTCTGGTAATTCATCTCAGCTTCCACTTGCTAGGACTGCTGTCTTTGCAGTGCCCTGCTTGGAGGCCCCTCATTTCTCTTCTTTATCTTCCTACCAGTCTATCTGCAGCTTTCCTCTCCAGTTCCAGCCTAGAGACCAGGCTGACCTCCAAACACTCATTCCACTTTCCATCTTTGGGGTTCATCTTTATTTCTCACCAGCCTTGACCTCCACAGCTTGCTACAATCTGCTGACCTGTTGGCTGTGGCCATCCTGCAGTATGCAGCATCTAGCCAGTGCTTTTTCAGGGAACTGTGTCTTCCGTTGTCAAGACAGTAGCAGCATCTATGTTCCTGGTAAGTTTAACTCCGTGACCCAGAGTCTCTGCTTTCCTCATGGAAGCTCAGTGTGGCCTCTCTGAATGGAAATATTTGGGTCTCACTGTCAATGGGGACCACTTTCTTTCTTCACCGATGTCCTTACCAGAACCACACCACAGGCCTTGCAGAGCATAATCCCACTTGCCTAGGCCTTTGCTTCCTCTTCACCTCACTTCTCTTCCTATGAAGCCCATAACCCTCAAGAAACTGTCTCATGGGTCTCATCAACTATTATATGCTGTTTCTAGGCTCCATGGACTCTGGAAGTGGAGGTGAGAGGCAGGGAGGGGAAGCCTCTTCGGCACTATATTGCTGAGGAGTATCCCTGGTTCAGAATAAGAGCATGGGTTCTGCATATAGTAGGGCTCTAGCATTCCTCTGTCCAGGTGAAAAACCGCAGGAAGAGCCTCTCAAAGCCCAGCCCTGGGTTGGTCCAGGAATCAAGCTGTTCACAAGATCATGGATATTTGTGGATCATCTTATTTGTGTAATGGGGAGGTCCTTGATAAAAATTCTCATGCTTCACTTCCTTCTTTGGGGATGGACCTAGGAACCTGAATTTGAAATACAATTCTGAATAATGTTTATCTTCACTGGGGCTGAAGGACTCATTACTTTTGGCAGGCCAGCTATGTCTCCCCTACAAGGAATTAAATATATCATTTCCCACACCCACCCCATGACTCATCCCAACTTGGATGGAGCACCTTGTCAATCAGTCATAAGTTTTCTTTGAAGCCCCTTAGAAACCCTTTCTTCCCCAAAGGGCCCAGAGTGGGACAAGCATGCTTGGCTCAGGAACGAACAGAAACTTTGCAGCAAATCCCCATCTTCCCCCTGGTTACCTCCTCTTCACGCTGAGAAATGGCACCAGTTCTGCTTCCCTTCATCCCCCTCTCTCCCTCCATCCCAGGGGCTGTTGGAGAAGTAAGAGCCATCAGGGAACTGATTAATCTACAGAGCAGGCATCATGAGACAAAAATGCAGTCTTTTTAACTTCTAAAGCCTGCCTCGGGGATGGCACAGTGACTGGGGACTCCTTTGACTGAGGAGAGCTTGGTAGTTCTACTCACGTTGAGATAAGTTGGATCAGTTATCATCCCCTAGGAACACAATTTCTTTTCTGCTCGGACTTCCCAATCACCTTCTCTGTTACCAGGGCCTCTCTCGTTTTCTCTCAGGACTCCAGAGAGAGAGAGAGATCTACTGTTAGTTTGGTGGAAACTGGTTGCTATTGTTTGAAATAGCATAGATAAAACCAGACTCAAATCCAAGCTTACCCTTTCCTGATATTTCCCTCAAGTCATCAAATGTATGTGTGTCTGTATATGTAGGTAGGTGTATATATATATATATATATATGTATATATATATGTATATATATGTATATATATATGTAGGTATGTATATGTATGTATCTATCATTTATGTACATGTATTTGCAGGTGTGTCTCTGTATACGTGTAGGTGGAGGTTAGAGGACAGCCTCATATGTCATTCCTTGGGTGCTGTCCACAATCGTTTTTATGTGGCAGGGTCTTTCTCTCATTGGCTTGGACATTGCTGAGTAGGCTATTCAGGCTGGCTAGCCAGTCTCAGATACCTGCCTGTTTCTGCCTTCCCGGCCCTGAGATTACAATTGTATGCTTTCATATCCAGCTTTTTAAACAAGGGCTCTAGGGCTCAGATCTAGGCTGTCATGCAGTAAGGCAGATACGTTACCTACTGAGCCACCTCCCAGGTCTTCTGTTTATTTCTCTCTGTTCAAAATGATGGGGTGTACTCTTCCTCCCCTTCCCTAGGGGCTTTTGAGGACTACAGACTTATTTTGAGAAGGCCATGACGTTGACAAGTGTGACCTGGCATTAATGTTGACCAAAGAATCTCTCAATGTAGTCTTCAGGAGGGGTTCCACCTGCTCAGGATCCTGGAGGGACCAAGCATGTTGAGGCCATGAAATGGCTGGATACTTTTAGAGAGAGAAGGAGAAAGATGTCCCCTCTTGGGATGCAGAGATACGGACTTTGAACTTAGCAGCTCAGTTTGTATCAAGACAGACATTGCTTCTCTACTTGTTGATCTTCTGGGGCATGCTGGGTTGTGTTTGGACAGGCAGGTTGTCAGAGCTGTGGCCTGGGACTCAGCCCATTCTCTCTGGGTCTTCCTTACCAGATCCTCCCCGTCTTGGCTCTCAGGTCCACAAACTGGGAATGATCACGCTCTTTGGTTAATTTCTTTGAGGGAGCAGGGATAACCCTGGCTCAGAGGGCCTGACCCTTTGTGCTTGCATTTTTAAAGGGTTCATTGTTTTCTTGTCGGCAAGAATTACAGGAGTCCAGAAGTCCAGGAAACCTGAAGGCTTTGTGTTGCTTTCTTTTCTCTCCCAGCCTCTGTGGGCCCTTGTGCAATTCAAAGCTTGTGTCTTTATGCCACTTGAAGTGTTCTATGAGTTTCCCATCAGGCCTGAACTCATTACTGGCTGGGTGTGCCTCCTTCCCTGTACTTACCTCACATTACTCTAGTTTCTTCCTAACACTGGTAGTCTCTCTGTGTGTAAGACAGGGCCAACAAAGCCTGTCCCTGGGCCTGTGCAACTATTCTCAAGCTTCTACGTTTCTCTCTCTGTTTACAGTGCCGGCTCCTTCTTGCCCTCAGACCTCTCCTGTCCGCCTCCTTCTCCTCATCTTCCCTTTGGCCTCCCTGCAACATCACTCTATCCCTGCAGCACAGCCTCTTTCTGTCATAGGATCCCCAGTGCTCATCACTTGGGTATTCTTACTTTCTTCTGTTCCTCTGTATCTTCAAATAGAAAACAGTTCATGCCTGGTACCGTGCTGGCCCCTAGCAGAAACTCTGCAAATACTTAGCGATTTTGTTTGTTTGAGACAGGACCTCACATTGTAGTTCAGGCTGGCCTCAGAGTCTTGGTGATCCTCCTGCTTCAGCCTAGGACTGTAGGCATGAGGCACTACGCACAGCTCCCTTGTAGTCAATAAGTGGCTTTTAGTGATGGGGAGACAGCTCAGAAAGTAAAGCACTTGCCACAGGAGCATGAGGACATGACTTTGGTCCTAGAAACAACTTAGAAGTAAGGCATGGTGCTCTGAGGTCACAGTCCTCAGCTGGGCAGGAAGGCTGGCCAGCCTAGCTGAGGGGCAAGCACCAGGACAGTGGGAAATCCTGTCTCTAAAAACAAGGTGGGTGGCGTCTGAGGAATGGCAGCCAGGGTTGACCTCTGCCTTTCACATTTATGTATTTTACCCACTTTCATAGGCACATGTATTGACAGACAGACAGACAGACAGACAGACAGACAGACAGACACGCGCGCGCACGCACACACACACACACACACACACACACAAACACATCTCTCTTGTCTTGGGACAGCCTTCACACCATGGCCTTGCACACTGCTTTTCATTCTCTGGGCCTCATGAGAGTCAGGGACTGTCATCAGGTACTGGCACAGATGATTCTGTCCCAGCTCATTCCTTTTTGGAAGTGAGCCAGACTTCTCCAGTCTCATGGCTAGAAGGCTTCTCTGAGCCAGGGCACAGAGGCTGAGCCTGCCCACACGGGCATGGAGGGCACTTCTGAAAGGCAGCCAGAGTGCAGGACTAGCTTTGAATACTAAGCAGGAGCTGAGTGTCCCCTCAAACTGTCAGGCCTTATATTAAGGGGCTGCAGTGGACAGACAGAGGGAATCCTGATCAAGGCTGAGTTAACTGTAGCTGGGATTTACAGTGGAGTAAAGGCTGCCATATTAATTGGGCTTTAAATTGGAATCTCTGATGCCTGGTGGAGATCTCCCTCTTTAGCCCAGGACTCCCACTGGGAGAACTGTGGGAGCATGAGTGACAGGCAGAGACTGACCTCCTCAGGGCCTTCACTCTGCTGGGGCGCTGGGCTGAAAGTCAAGGGTACCTCGAGCATTTCTATGATGGCCCGGCGTCAAAGTCGCCTCTGCTAGGACATGCCACATATCCCCACACCCTCTCTGGAGGCCTGAGCAGCATGACAGACAAGCCTTTGAGCAAGCTCTAGGAAGCTCCTACTCTCTGCTCTCCTCTCCTGCCTTTACAGAATGCCACAAACAGGCAGAATGGCCAGGACTGGTGAGCTCTCAGCTCACCCTGAGAGCCCTCTGGCATTGTTAAGGAACAAGGCATAAGGACGGTACACAGAACTGAGCCCCTGCCTGCTTGAAGATGGGGTATGGGCAGTGGTCCCTCCCCTTCTTCCACAGAGGCTCTCTCTAGCTCAGGAGTTCTAACACCCAGACTGAGAGACAACTCCACCCACTTCATTTTCACAGCCATCTTTAAGGCAGCAGGAGTGTGATTAGCTTTAGGCCTGAAACTGAAGTCTGCGTGGGTGAGGTTAGCTCAGTTGATACAGTGTCTAACACACACCAGGCCCGGCATCCCTTCCCTAGTGCCTTTAATCTCTGCACTCGGGTCATGAAGATCGAAGTATCAGGGGTTTAAATTCATCCTCAGCCACAAAGAAAATCGGAGCTTGTGCTATGTGGAACCATGTCTCAAAAAATAAAACACCAAAACAAAAGAAACCAACTTCCAACAAGGGTAGTCGTCATGCCACAGTAGGACCCCTGAAGCCAGGAACTCTGCCTTCCTTGCAGCTCCAGCCTCAAGCCGCTACTGTGTGGAGGAACCTGAGGCTGGCCACAGTGATGTGCCAACAATGCTGGGCTTTATCTGCTGCGTCTGGCCCGCTGGCAGGGCAGGAGAAGCAGCACTGGAGTTCAGAGTGATGGGCCAGCACTGTCTTGAGAGTGGTCAGGGATACCAGTTTATCCAGCACTTTCATGAGGCCTAGAAATATGGCAGCCTTGGAGTCCATGCTTCAGTTTATTTAGAGCCAGTGTCATTTCTGCAGAGAGCAATACACACCTAGGCACACAACGTCCTCGGTGATGCAGCCAGCTACTAGCTGCACCTCTGTGAGCCTCTCTGTCCTCCCTCATGGCCCTTACCCAGCAGAATCTCAGAGGGATGCCAGTTCAGGAAACCAGGAGACAGCGGTGGAGGTTGGGACCCTGCGATGAGCGTCCAGTGCCAGGTGTGCTGGTACCTTTTATCGCCTCCCCGGCACTCCTGGCATCTTCCTGTCCAGGTTGGAGCACTCTGGCCCTCCCTGAGCCAGCCTTCATTAAGCAGCTTTGGCTAGAGCCTTTGAAAACATGCAGAAGAATATTTATGTTCAACCTGTTCGTTTTTTCTAAATGTCAACAATTCAACTTATTTTTTGGCTTTTTCTTTGCTGCATTAGGAGAAATCAATTTCTCTTACAGACAGCAAGGTGACCTTCCCTGAGATGAAACAGGAACATTTTTCCTTCCTGTTAGCCATTGTGCTTCTGATAGCTGAACTCTTCTTACCCTAAAGCAAGAAGAAAAATCCCATCTGGGCACATGTTTATGTGTGTTCCCCTGTGTGTGCACATGTTTATGCATGTACCCTTGTGTGTGTATACATATTTATGCATGTGCCCCTGTGTGTGTACATGTTTAGGAAAGCATTAAAATTGCATTCAGATATCTTATGAAAGAAAAGAATAAACATTTGGAATATAAGATAGTACAAAATGTGTTGTAATTATGAAAAGATATGAAAGATGGGCAAATAGTATTTTAAAGTGTGTGTGTGTATTCATACATGTCATCATGTGATTTGATTCAGTTTGTCACACTGAGCAGTAAGAGCCCTTACCTATTGAGCTAGTTCCAAGACAGGAATCTTGGGGTCAAGCTAAATGGCACATTCTTCTAACTGGCACATTACTGTGTACCCAGGGTCTGGACAAGAGGGAAGAGGAACAAATATGAGATGTGACTTAAGATTATTGAAAACGGACTGGATCTGTCATTCCCCATGGACTAAGTTCTCAATGGACAGCAGTTGAAGGGACTTAGTGGATCCTACTAAGGTCAAGGTGTCTGAGCATCTGGTTTCTCAGTTGTTTCTGCCTCATAGTGTATGGAAATAGTTTTAATTCCTATTGTAGCAACATAAAGGAAGCTAGCAAGTTGGAAGAACCTAATTACAGGTTATTTTATAATATAATCCTTTGTTCATGATCTGCAATTTGTCCACAATTTAACTTAAGTAAAAAGCTGCAAAGGATCTTTGGTACGACTGAATAATTAAATGTTTGATTTGTGTGGAGCCCAGAGTTTGATTCCCAGCAAATAAACAAATCCCTAAACCAATCAGCCAACCAGCCAACCACCAACCAGCCAACCACCAACCAGCCAACTGCCAACCAGCCAACCGCTAACCAGCCAACCACCAACCAGCCAACCTGCCAACCAGCCAAGCACCAACCAACCACCAATCAACCAGCCAACCAGCCAACCAACCACCAACCACCAACCAGCCAACCAGCCAACCTGCCAACCAGCCACCTGCCAACCACTAACCACCAACCAACCAGCCAGCCAACCTGGTTCTTCCCTGTGTCTTAAATGGCTCTCCCTCCATGAACATATGCTAAAGGTTGGTTACCAGCCTGTGGTGCTACTAGGTGTGATGGGAGTTGGGGCCTATTGGAAGGAAATTAATCACAGAAGTATGGCCTTGGAGGGGACATGGGGGCCTGGTCCTTCCTATTTTTTCTTTGCTTCTGCTCTAGCATGAGGAGAACAGCTATCTCCCATATACCATGATATTCCACCTCATAACAGTCCCCAGAGCAATAGTGACAAGGCATGTTCATGTTTAAAGCCCCACGACAAAGAATGCCTTACACATACATTCACCAAGCACATTGCTTGGGAAGCGTGTGGACTGGCTGCAAGGAAGTACTGGATTCTTCTCCAGAGGCTGCCGATGTTGCCTTCTGTCATCCTGAGGCTTAGGGTTGATGGAGTCTAAAGGTCCACGCAGGTTAGTGATATTTTCCCTTAGTTTCCCAACAGCCACAGAGGTTGAAAGTAAATGATTAAGCCAGGGGTGGTGGTGCATGTCTGTGATCCCAGCACTCAGGGAGGCAGAGGCAGGAGGATCTTATGAGTTCAAGGCCAGCCTGGTCTACAAAAATGAGTCTAGTACAGCCAAATCTACACAGAGAAACCCTGTCTCAAAAAAAAACCAAAAAAAGAAAAAGAAATGAAATGAAAGAAAGAAAGCAAGCGGCTGTTAAAGGCCCAAGATACGTGTGGTTCTCAACTCCTCCACGACAGCACATTGTTCCACACTCACGATGTCCTGCCAGCCAACATCCATCACGAAGGGGAGGGGCGTGGCCTCCAGTTCTCAATGCTAGATCTTTGAAGGCAAACACTTAGCAGCCACCTTGGCAAAGAAGCACTGAGTCCTCACTTGGGCCCATAAGCCTACCAAGGGCAGAGTAGAAACCTGGCACCTGTACCTTCATTTTTAAGTCTGTCTTCTTTAGACACTCGACTGTTGGCTTTTACAGCCTTCTGTTCAGACCCCCAAAAGACACCGAAACCTGAGTTACCATGGATTCCAGGAACAACAGGCTGGTTAAAAATCTTTTGGACAAAGACTGAAACTATTCCCAAGTACTGGTGAGCTGACAGGGCACCCCTAAATGAGGGCTGTTATCTATATTAGTGAGGCTGAACCCTACAACAGTAACAAGCTTATGAGAATCAAATTGCTCCCTTCAAGCAGTAAGGATGTAGCTTTCCTGCTGTAATTCTTCCTGTGTTTAAATCCAAGGCTCAGGTCAGCACTCTGTAGAGATGGAGCACATGAATATTTTCTCAGTGTGGTGGGTCTAGTTCTCAGGAAGGTTTTCTGGCCTGATGTCACCGTGCTCTTTAGTCCCCAGTGTCCAGTAGCATGGTGTTTTTCTGACAGCCTGCCTTGTGAGTGGGATTACACAGATATTATCGTCTACGTGTCTGTTCAGGTGTGTGGTCATCCTCCATCCTGGAGTAAATGGAGTAAAAACTGGATAAAGCAGAGTTTCTCAGGCAAGCCGCAGTTTGAGAAAATACGCTTTTACCCAATATGGAGCAATGAGGTAAGGGCACAGCGTGATCTTTTTTTTTTTTTTTTTTCAAACTTAACTTGTCAGGAGCCGGCATTCGCCATTACAAGATGGCACTGGTTTCCGCGTTTTTCGTGGACACGGCAATGGTAAACAACTCGTGTACACATGTGCATAGCCCGCCAGGGGTTATGCTAATGAGGGTTTGAGATACGGACCAATCATGAAAGTAGGCGCCGTCTTAAGTCCTATTTAAGCAGCGTCAGTCCGTAGCTCAGGGCCTTCCCCCTTTAACCACTAGCGGCGCAGCTGAATAGCATGAAGTATCCCCAATAAAGCCTGCTTCAGAAGAATCCTGTTGTGGCGTCTTCCTTGCTGGCGAGGTGGGCGCGACATTAACTTATTTCTTTATTTCTTTTTTTAAAAATTTATTTATTTTTATATCAATCACAGGTTAGGTACTTTGCATCCCAGGCGTAGTCCCCCTCCTTCCTTCCCTCCCAGCCTCCCTCTCCCTCCCTCATCTCCCTCCTCCCTGCCCCCTCCAAGTCCACCAACAGGGGAGGACCTCCTCCCCTTCCATCCAACCCCAGATCATCTTGTCTCCTCAGGGCTGGCTGCAATGTCCTCCCCTGGGATCTAGCCAGTCTGTCACTCCCCAGCTTGTATGGGGGAGGGTCAAAGAGTCAGCCATCAAGTTCATGACTGAAACAGTCCCTGTTTTCCTCACTAGGGTCTTCAGTCCGACAATGAGCTATCATGGGCCCCATCTGAGCAGGGGTTCCAGGCCACATCTACACATGGTCCTTGATTGTAGAAATCG
>CM053759.1:1468852-1599099 GCA_028658305.1 Pachyuromys duprasi | reverse complement strand
TACTACTCAGACATATTTGGAGTCTCATGTTGAGGTCATTCCAGGATCCCAACACCATGGGCATCCTCCAGAGGTAATGCAGGCATAGGGCTTGTCTTGATGTGGCTGCATGTGCTTTGGGTTAGGCACATCATTCTGATGAGGTGCTGAGTGTGCTCCGAAGGAAAGGGCACAGGACTAGTGCCTATTTACTTATGGTTTCATGAATTTTCCTTGTCTGGGTAGAAGCTGAACTGGTTAAAAGTAGGTCCTTCTAAAGTGGGGCCCAGGGCAGTGGCCAAGGTGAGCATTCACTGAGCATGCCTGCTAGACCTGACATTGTTCTAGACCCTTCAGTAGTTCAGAAACTCAGGTACATTTCCCAAAGTAAGCCAGGAGACACAGCTGGGATGGAACCCAGGCAGTAGGATCACAGATCTGCACACATTGACACTCAAGTCCCTACCGTGTGTGCCTGGCCTGTCTGCATGTATCCATATACCTGCAGAGTAGTGGGGAAGGGCATGAAATGGAAGGAAAACTGAAAAGGTGGAGGTTTCAATGCAGCTTCTCCTTCAGCTGGCTCTGCCTTTTAATCAGCGAACTTTGCCTTCCTATGAGGTTAGAGTAGCAACATGAGCCCCACTGGGGACTGAGTCGAACCTTCCTGTTCTAGCGTTCCTGTTGACCTGGCTTTCCCTGGGTACTTACAGAAATAAAGAAGGCAAGAAGCCCAGGACCAAAGCACCATTCAGTGACTTGTCGCTCCACATACCCTGCAACATAAAGGCCGACTCACTGCTCTGAAGAAACAACCTACTACAGAAAACAAGGAGGAGGCTGCAGAATATGCTATGCTTCTGGCTGAGAGGGTAAAGGAAGCCAAAGAAAAGCGCCAAGAATAGATCACCAGGAGATGAAGGCTGTTCTCGCCGAGAGTGTCTACTTCTGAGTCCAGGCAAAAGTAAGTCTTTAAGAGTAACAAATAAATGATCATACCTTGAAAAAAAGAAAAAGAGAAGCAGATTTCCCCTCACCTTTCATGCTTTGCTTCAGCAGACTGGTGTTTAAGGGAATTCAAAGCCAACTATGGGATTTACCTATTTCTCTAGGTATTTCCATATATGTGTGTGTTTTAAACTTGTTTTTTCCTTGTTAATCTGTCATTTGCCACCAGAGTCTGGCTCAAGTAAGATTTAAGCAGGGTAGAAAGAAAAATAAGCGCCTTAGCTCATTAGTTTCACTTACATGCTTTTGGTGTTGTCATCGTGCAAAGGGTAATGTGCTATCTTTCCATTTCAGTACAGTATTCAGAAAATCACATGCACTGTGAAGCATCTTATCGTAAAGCAGGCTTTGTGTGAAATGTTTTGTCCCAACTGAGCATCATGTTGATGCTCTGATCACATTCTGACATTTGGTAAACTAGATGTACTAAATTGCATTTTGCATTTAATGATACTTGTAAGTTATGATGGATTTATTGGGATACAACCACTGTAAACTAAGAGCTACCTGTATTTTTCATGTATTACATGGTTCTGTTGTGAATTTTTCTTTTGCTGACCTAGTTCCTGGGGCCTTTGCTGGACGTGAGGCAGGCAGAGGAAAAACCTTCCCTCGCTGGTGTTTTCTAGGTTTGTTTCATCTCCTACCATGGGAGCTTGCTCACAGCCTTCCTTCTTTCCACTTCCAACTCTGCTCTAGTTGCTGTGGATGAGGGTGACTCCATGCTCAGTGAGGGGGAGAGGGGACATGGGCTCAAACAGTGTGAGGCTCTGTTACCTCCACAGTCAGAGTGCAGAGATGGGTGCCGATGCCCAGCCCCTCACTTCTTATGTGGCCCAGGCATCTTCTCTGGAAATGTCCTCACAGTCAGGCACAGGAGAGGTATACCTTCTTGGTGATTCTAAATTCTGTCACATTGACAGAGAAGACCCTCACCCTGTCGCCAGCTTCCCTGTCCCTGTCAGCTTTGCTTTTCCAGATGTTTATAAATTCCCACCCTTGCTTGTTAGATGGCTTTCCTGTGTGTGGCCACTGAACTGAGTGGTTCTCATTTCTTAAAAACCTCTCTTATGCACACAGCTTGGTGTTTGTTTGAACCAACTCTCCCCTTCCAGGGCTCACTTCAGTATGTAATTATGGCCTAATCACTCCCGTTTTGGATAATCACAAATTTCCATCATATATAGATTGGAGCTAGACTTACAGTAAGTTGATAGCTATCTCTCCAGCCCTAGAATGCTGTAATTTAGATATCTGTAGGAGTCACTGGCTTCTTTGCAAACTGTTTGTATTCTTTTATACTTGTTTTTCATATAATTTAAGAAATATGAGAACAAGTTCAAGAAATTTTCAAGTGAGAATGTGATTACTGCCCTTCAGAAAATTGAATCCCATTAAGTTTTATTCATCTCTGCACTCCCTTAATTTTTAATCCTTTTTCCTTTTCTTAGATTATACAATTTCCTTTATTAATTCACATCTCAGAGGTATAGACAAGAGCATTTTGCAGATTAAAGTTGAAGGTGTTGAGTTGATAAAGCATTAGTGATCATTGCATGAGAGTTTCCCTGGGTTTTATGAGAGTGAAAATTGGGATGAGTTCTGTGGATAGGCGTTCCCAGCTGGGAATAAGGAATCATATTTCACCTCACACCCATCAGAATGTCTAAGATCAAAAACTCAAGTGACAACACATGTAGGAGAGGATGTGGAAAAAGGGGAACCCTCCTCCTTTGCTGGTGGGAATGTAAACTTGTACAACCACTTTGGAAATCAATCTGGCGCCTTCTCAGACAATTAGGAATAGTGCTACCTCAAGATCCAGCTATACTACTCCTAGGCATATATACAAAAGATGCTCAAGTATACAACAAGGACATTTGCTCAGCCATGTTCATCGCAGCTTTATTTGTAACAGCCAGAAGCTGGAAACAACTCAGATGTCCCTCAGTTGAGGAATAGATACAGAAATTGTGGTACTTTTACACAATGGAATACTACTCAGCAATTAAAAACAGGAAATTATGAAATTTGCAGGCAAATGGTGAGAACTAGAAAAGATCATCCTGAGTGAGGTATCCCAGAAAGACACACATGGTATATACTCACTTATAAGTAGATATTAGACATACAATATAGGATAATCAGTAAAATCTGTACACCCAAAGAAGCTAATAAAGAAGGAGGACCCTGGGTAAGATGTTCAATCCTCATTCAGAAAGGCAAATAGGATGGGCATCAGAAGAGGGAGAAAACAGGGAACAGGACAGGAGCCTACCACAGAGGACCTCTGAAAGACTCTACCCTACAGGGTATCAAAGCAGAGGCTGAGACTCATAGCCAAACTTTGGGCAGAGGGCAGGGAATCTTATGAAAGAAGAGAGACAGAAAGATCTGGAGGGGACAGGAGCTCCACAAGGAAAGAAAAAAAAATATGGGCCCAGGGGCCTTTTCTGAGGCTGATATTCCAACCAAGGACCATACATGGAGATAACCTAGAACCCCTGCACAGATGTAGCCCGTGGCAGCTCATCCAAGTGGTTTCCCTAATAAGGGGAACAGGGACTGTCTCTGACATGAACTCAGTGGCTGGCTCTTTGATCACCTCCCCCTGAGGTGGTGCAGCCTTACCAGGCCACACAGGAAGACAATGCAGCCAGTCTTGATGAGACCTGTTAAGCTAGGGTCAGATGGAAGGGGAGGAGGTCCTCTCCTATCAGTGTACTGGGGGAAGGGCATGGGTGGAGAAGAGGGAGGGAGGGGGCTACACTGGGATACAAAGTGAATAAACTGTAATTAATAAAAAAATAAATAAATTTTAAGAAAAAATCATTCCCAAGGGAAAATTCCTCACATGAAGAAAGCAAGAACTTTCATGGATTTGAGAGGAGAGAGCAAGCAGACAAACAGTGTTGGAAAAATCTCTGGCCTTCCTAGCTTGAGTCTGTCTGGAATGACATTATCTCTCAGCGGTTGGGGAAATGGATGCAGCGTGACTTCATCATCCATATCATGGGTCAGGAGAGATCTCTGTCCACCTGTTGACATGGTCTCCCATCTCCCACTCATATGGAGATTACGTGAAGCTTTGATTTTGCATAGAGGAATCTATGTAGTGCTCTAGAGAACATGTTTCTCCCCAACTTTCTATGCTTGTTCTCCATCATTCTGATGTAGCCCAGCTTAGTGGCGTGGGGCCTCAGAGCAACGAAGGAACACCAGGGTCATAGGAGATGTTCATGCAAGAGTGTGTTCTAAAGGGATTGTCCCAGATACCTGAGAGTCTGTGTGTGCCTCCTGTATTCTCTCTCTCTCTTTCCTTTCATTCTTCCCTTCTTCCCTCCCTCCCTCCATCTCTTGCTTCCCCTCCCCTCCATATCTCTCCTGGAGACTGTGTAGTCCTACCTGACCTAGATCTCATAGTGTAGACCAGGTTGGCTTCAAATTCAAACTCACTGGCAATCCTCCTGCCGCTATCTCTCCAGTGCTGAAACTACAACTATGGGCCATTACCAGCTCAGTTACTTGTAACGGCACAGGTGTGTGCTGAGAAATGTGCCATCCAGAGATTTCTAAGGAGCCTGCAGTCCCTTGGCTCCAGAACTGAACTGGATCACTCTGACTCTCTTAGCTATGCCCCCAAAATGTCAACAGATGTCAAAAGGGGGTCCATAGTGACTTAGGTTTGCAAAGGCCCCATTTTGAAGTTGCGGCCACCATACATTAGCCACACTGTACTGAGCTCACATTTAATTCCGACAAAGAATAGATAGGAGGAATGGAGAGCTTGATATATTTTTTCTGCGCTGCTAGAAAGGAGTGTTGGGCTATACCGTTTTGACACAGTACCTCAATTAGGCCTTGAGGATAGGTAGCACATGCTCAATGAAATAGACCGTATGATGACAGGGAGAATTCGGCAGCATGGTTGGAGGGTTAGTTTGATGTTCCTCTACCAGGGATCCACCAGTCACAATAATTACATTGCTGTCTTTTCATAATATGATTTATTTAGATGTTGCTTTATGAATTAATTCCTTCTAATTGCTGCTCCCCTCGCTGTAAATCAAGGTTTCTTGCTTTCAGTAGTATGGCAAACATGATCCTACGGTGCAGTAATTAGTCCAATTAGGAAGCACGGCAGATGTGGAAAACCAATTAGTTTCAGGACTATGTCCCTGCCTGTGCATCCCAAGCACTGTTCAATTGAAATTTAATAGCAACTTAATAAAACATTGTTTTAGTCACAAACTGTCTCCTCCTTCCAAGCTCTCATTTGTTTGTTTATCTGCTCATTTTAAAGGGAGACAGTGCCAACTTCCTTCATGCTTTGCCAGTCTCTTTCTGTGTGAAGATTAGTGTTGTTATTTCCCCCCTGTGGTTGAAGTGGAGGAACCCAGGCTTGAAGAGGGAAGCAGACACTATTGGTCTTGAGGAAAGGATGAGGCTTGGTTATCTCTAGCCTTCTTTTCCAAAACGTACCTGTGGTTTGATCCAAAGACTTATACCATGACAGTTGAATGTTATGTTTTATACAAACACACATAAATGCACAAATAGATGCACATTAATAAATACAGATATAGACACATGTATATACTAACACAAACAAGCGCATATCACACATGTATGCATGCACAGTCTGTTTGCTGCCTATCTTAGACCATGCTTAGACTCCCAATTTTTGTCTGCCAATCCTATTTGGTCTTCTCTTTCCCAAGCCTGAGCATGATATGAGGGACATCCCTACCATTGAATCTATTCAATTTGGAAATTTGCAGGAAGTGAACTATTAACCTTATAGATTCCAAAGATAACTTATGATAGCAACTTTGAAAGTATTAACCACAAATCACCAACAAAACAACATGGGTTACTAATTCAAATGTTTATGTTGTAAACTGAAATTTACTGTGTATGACATGAGCCAGTGACATGCTTAAAGTGTCCAGCGCCCTTTGATAGAGAGCAAAAAAGCCCGAGGAGTGGGAGAGGGGCTGACCAGCTGGTTAAGCCTATAGTCCACCTCTCTTGCAAAGCACGGGGCAGAAGAACCTTAGTTCATCTTGTGGAGGGGCTACAGCGAGCAGAATCCAAGAGAGAGGCTCTCTTCCACTTCCTTTCACTTCCCGGAGAAGGAGAAGCAGAGCTAAAACCAGCTTCTTTGGAGAACAAATCTCTAGCTCTGGGACATCTACATATGAGAATTATTCTTTAAAAATCTATCAGCAAACAATTACAGCAACCGAAAACCCCTCTTGTGGCTCGGTCTGATAGGTGAGTTACTGAACTTTTGATTTATGTAACTCATTATCATTGCGCAGTCTCTGCAGCGATACGCTCCATTTATCTCTTGGATCATTATGTGGCTGGCTTTCTCCGTGTCCTGGAAGCAAGACCTTGATAATAACCAGCAAGGGTAACACAATTAGTGAGAAAGTGGCCTTACTGTGTTCAGTCAGCCCTTTGGGGGGGGGGGTGTGCATGTGCGTGTGTGCACATGTGCCTGTGTGTATGTGTGCGCGCGTGCATGCTGAGCATAGGGCAGCTGTGAGGATGCAGCATACAAGAGATAACTAACCCTCTTTGGAGACCAGCGACTCCCTTCTCTCCTGAATCAGCAGGTTTTCTGTAGAGTCCAATCAGGGTTTCTCAGATGCAGACTGCAGTGTGGGGAGCAAGGACAAGAAAAAGTGTCACCAGAGAGAGGATTGCCACAAATCCGTGGTGGGCTTTAGAGGATGGCTGCCCCTGTGACCTGGAAGATGAAGCTGTTCATCCCAGCTCACAGGACACGATTATTGCTCTTCTGATTGTTTCTGTGCCTCGGGGACACCGTGGCGGTGCTCAGGTTACAAACAGCTGGCCGCTGGGGGTGCACAGCAGCCTCAGGTGAGGGAGAGACAGGGAGGCTGGAGCTGAGGTTGTATAGCAGCTTGCATTGTCCTGAGCGACTCAGGGGCAGGCATGCTGTACAGGGCTGTGGAAAAGACAATTGCTAATCAAACCAACGGAATTTTAAAATTAGACTGTCAAAAATTCAATGAAGTTGAAGTTGAGAAATATTTATTGACAGACCCCAAATAGTTGCAGGTAGAGTTGTTCAGACAAATAAGCATACATGTCTGAATTACTTCAGAATGGTCCACAGTTACAATCTCCCTGGGCCTAAGTGGGGGTTCTAACTGTCTAGAAGAGAGATGGACGAGGGACTGGAAAGGAGAACAAATGCATGGGCCATGTCTAGAACATGGTGGGCTGAGGGGAGACTCGGAGGGCAGGCACAAGGGGAGACAGGAAGCACAGGAAGGCTACGAGCCGCTGAGGGGTGAGGTTGCTCTGGACAGCCAGGTCTCCTGTTCTAGTCTCAGCACACCGGAGGGCCATGAAAGCAGCTGTCACTAGAGCTCAGACACCAGGGTCTGTCCGGGTGGAGGCAGGGCAGCGCCAGAAGCCTCAGCCAGCATGGTAGTCATATTGGGGGCATTTTCTTTTCTTTAAAAAATTGTGTGTGTGTGTGTGTGTATGTCTCTGCGTGTGTATGTCTCTGCATGTGTCTGTGTGTGTGTCTCTGTGTGTGTGTGTGTCTGTGTGTGTGTCTCTCTGTGTATGTGTCTGTGTGGGTGGGTATTCATGTTGAGGTGCAAGGCCAACATTAGGTGTCTTCTGAATTTGCTCTTCATTTTACTTAGTTAATTGTTAATTCTTTGAGACATGGTTCTCACTGCATCTGGCACTCACTGTTGGTCTGGACTGCTGAGACCTCCAGGTATCTGCCAGGTCCTAAAGGAACTTGGGACAAATGGTTCTCTGTGGTGCTTGTTAGCGTAGCAGAGGCTGGCTCTCATTCTAGGGCTCCCAGCATCACGGGTATGTGGCATGGAGTCCACACTGGCACCCCATCTCTTTTCAGCCCTTCTCACCCTGCCTCCTGTCTTGAATGTCTTTGGTTGCGGGCTTCTGTCTGCCAGCTTCTCATTCCCTATAACCCTGATATTTTGACTACCACCCTTAGCCCCCTCTCTTGTCTCCTTTGCCTGTTCTCTGTCTATGTCTCCACCGCTCTCCATGGCCCAGTCCATGTTCAGTCTGCTCTGGACTCTCCCCTGTGTCTATAGTTAAAAGCTTCCCCTCAGCTGTAACTTGGCGCAGTCACATTGTCAGCTCATACAGCGTCCTCCTGTCTCTACCTCCCCAGTACCTGTGCCTACAGCTTTTATGTGGATGCTGGGGACCCGAACTCAGGTCCTCACATTTGTGAGCAGACACTTCCCTGCTTATCCACCTCCCAACCCCTGTTGGTGTGTCTTCACCTAGACTGCCTTCTTGACCCTCTGGTGTGCTAAGTGGTTGCTCTGGAAATGAAATGAAATAAACCACATCTATTAAGAGCCATCTATTAGCATCTATCTATTAAGATAGATGGGCCTATGAGCGCACACCCTGTGCAGTTTTATCTACAGCGGCAATGCTGAATTATCCCTGAGTCCAAAGACTTGTAAGCTATTGCTGTAAGGTAAGTTTTGTAATAATAGAACAGTGTGCTTTTTCTCAGTTGCTAACTGGGAGGGGAGGATAATAAAAATAGCAGTGATTTAGGTTTTCTTCAGGGGGCCCCCAGGGAATAAGGTGTCCACACTTCCCCACTGATCTATTACCTGGGAAGAATGTGGGCCAGGACAAAGGCTGGGAGGCTCTTTTGCAGCTTTCCTCGGGGCTTTCTCTGAGAACCGCCTCTGGGGCATCTGCTTTCCCAGGCAATCAATGCAGCCACGCGAGTGAGAAATGAGTAACAGCAACTGCTTAGCATCCATTCTTCCTTGTAATTAATACCACGTGGCTCTGCAGCCAGACCAAGCTGTCTGCTGGAGAGATGCTCAGACGGGGAATCAAGCAACAAACAAACAAGCAGAAAAAGGCTGTGAGTGCATAATCTTGCAAAATTTGAGAAGGCAACAGCTTACCTCCAAGTTGTCTGTACCCGAGTTACCTCTGGGGGCTTATATTTGATCTTTTCTTCTGAAAAATCAGCTTAGATATTTTTTGCAACCAGGAGGAACCCACTCTTAATTGTTCCATTAAAAGAAGTGTTGAGATGTTACTAATTGCCAAATGCAATTAAGTGTGGCAACATGTCACAGGTAAATTAATGAGAAGAGGCCAGGTGCATGGTGGGTGTGCAGGTCAGTGCTCATGAGGTGGGGATAATTGTCACTCTTCCTGGGGGGACTCCTGCTTGTCTGACTGTGCTGTCACCCATGCCCTACACTGGGCCCGTTTCAGCTTTGAAAAATGCCTCCCCCTTTTCTTTCCTTATTTTGTGTGTGTGCATGCACATGTGCTATGGTGTGCATGCAGAGGTCAGAGGGCAGGACACTGGATCTGGCCCTGTCCTTCTAACTCACGTGAGCCAGAGATCAAACGGGCTGTAGGGCAGCAGACACCTTAGCCCACCACTCTGGCCTTCCTTTCAGCTCCTAAGTGCTTCTGATCCACCAGTGACTGTGGCTAGGGCTGGTTTTAGCTGCTCTGCTCAGACCTTCACAGTGATGTGAAAGGAGTGAGAATGGGAAAAGGAAAAGACAATTATTACAACCCAAAAAAGGGGGAGAGTATTATGGTAACAGATGAAACCACATGCAGCCTTGTCAACAGTTTGATGCCGTGGCAGAGGAAGAGCCACCATGCCTGAGTGTTGTGGGGGTACTCTCTGAGACTAGATGTCTTTCAAGATGGTAGCCAATGAGCTCAGCTGCTGGGTGTCCAGGTTAGCTACAATTTGCATAGCTTCTTTGAGTTCACCTCCCTCTGCTCTTCTTACATGCTATGCATAGCATAGAGTATGATGAAGACCTTTTCCACTTAGCTAAATCAGACTGTGGGTCTGGTTTGATGAGAATATTCCCCACAGGTTCTGGCATTTGAATATTTGGTCCCCAGTTGGTGGAGCTGCCTGGGAAGGTGTGCCCTTAGGGGATATGTCCTTGCTTGAGGAAGTGGGGGAGGGGTTGAGAGTTTAAGGACTCAGGCCATTTCATGTTGCCTATCTTGGGTTCCTATATGTGGTTCAAACTTGAACCCTCAGATACCCTGTCCCCAAGTCTGTTGCCCGATGCCATGTTCTCTTATATGATAGGCACTTAGCCCTCTAGGACCATAAGCCCAAGGGTGCTGGACGGCTTTATGTCAATTTGACACAAGCTAACGTCATTCCAGAGGAGGGAACTTCAGTTAAGAAAATGCCTCTATAAGATCGGGTTGTAGAAAGACCTGTAGGACATTTTTTAAGTTAGTGATAGATGGAAGAGGCCCAGCCTATTATCTGTGGCACCATCCCTGGGCTGGTGGTCCTGGGTAAAGGAACAATAGCCAGGCCAAGCAGGCTAAACATGGCTCTGGAAGACCTTGCCTTTCTCCCTGATTGCTAAAAACTATTAGATTACATATCTAAAGCCAGCCTCAGGTCTATTCTCTGATTTGGCCGCTTCCTTCTCTTAAGGCTGACTCCCAAGGTCTAGCTACCAAAAGCCCCCTTTTGGCTACCCTAATTTACATGCCCAATCAAAATTAAGCACTTAATCCTGATATGGGATTCCCCCTTTACTTCTATTCGTTACCATTTGTCTGTGGGGCATGTCTGTCTCCTCTCTCCAAAGGCTGTCCTTTGTCCCTCCAGGACAAATGCCCCTTCCCCCATCTCTTGTTCCTTTCCCCTTCTCCCTCATTCTCCATCTCCTGTCTTTTTCTTTTATTTCCTCTCCTTTGTCCCTCTGGGGAAAATAAATCTCCTTTGTGCTGAGAGCTTGGTCTCGGGGTGTCTTGTGCTGAGTATCAGTCCTTTCACTGGGCTCTGTAAGAAAGCAGGCTGAGCAAGCCATGAGTAGCAAGCCAGTGAGCAGCATGGCCTCTGCTTCAGCTCCTGCCTCCAGGTTTCTGCCTTGTTTGAGTTTATGTTCTGACTTTCTTCAATGCTGAACAGTGATATGGAGGTGTAAGCCGAATAAACCCTTTCCTCCCCAACTTGCTTTTTGGTCACGATGTTTTCTTACAGTAATAGGAACCCTAACTGAGACACCAAGTCAACCTTCCTTCTGTAAGTTGCCTTGGTCATATCGTTTTCTTAAGGCAACAGAAGCGTAACCAGTTCAGAGCCTTTTGGCAATGGGGATAGTACCCTGTTTTTATCTTTTTTTCCTCTCTTTTTCTTTGCACCTCCAATACCTCACACAGTTCCTGGCACATGTTCAGGACTAAATATTTAATGAGTGAACAAAATACGATAATTTAAGTAGAGAAAGGGAACTGCTTTGTAGGAGGAGAAATGCTAAAATTGCTTGCAGGATGTGGAGAGGAGAGTTAAAGGCTCTGAGAAGTGAGCCTGTTAAAATGGATATTAGAGCCAGGCTGGAAAATGCACCAGACACCAAGTTCTATGGAAGGTTTTAGAGACAGCACAGTTACTTACACTCATTTTCAACAGCAGCTCATGGGGGTTCCTAACTGGGGTAGAAAGCCTGGCCACCAACCATTACGTCACCGTGCACCTGGACTGCCCATTGAGAACTTGGACTATTAGATTCACTTACACAAAAAAGCTCAGCTTTCTGCTGATAAGAAGAAAGATCTAGAACCAGACTAAAGAGTACAGTCTGCTCAAGGAAATGTCCTAGACTCCTGGCCTCTGACACTATGGCACTAAAACCTTTTCCAGCTCACACATGGACTCCCTGTGGCATGCTGGTAAAGGAAAGCAAAGCAAAACAAAACAAAAACAAAACAAAACCAAACCCCCTTATTTTGGTTTAGGTTTGGGTGTGTGGGGAGTGAGACAGCAGAGCTACCGCTCTACCCACAGGCTAGTAATGAGGGAGACGCTTCAGTGGAAACAGCTCTGGAATTCTACCTACACATTTACTTACTGTGTAAAAAAATGACATGAGGTTGGGTTGTGTACATCATGGGCCATGGAGAATGGATGGGTCAGTTGGCTCATGAGAAGCCCCATAGAAAAAGAAAGGAAGGTTTGAGGAGAAGGGGGTGTGGGCTAGCGGCATGAGACCGGGCATTGGAGAGGGAGGTCTGTGGCATGAAGAGCTCTGTATCTCTTTTACCCTGGCAGGGAGTATACCCCCAAGGAAGAGATTCTATAGAAACAGGTCTGAAAGGCTTGTCCAGGGTCTCTTATGGGCTGCCCCTGTGTTGGTGCAATCAATAAGTGCATCCGACCACACTGTTGGTGATAAAGGCTGTGACTAGGCACAGAGCATGGATCCCCAAGGTGGATTCATCTATTATCACTGTCGAATAGTGGCCTGTTAGCACCTGGGATCACAATTCATTAGCTTCCTCAAGGAAACCAATCAAACACTGTCTGGCAAGCAGACTTTCATTTTGGAGAAGGCAACACTTTATATTTTAGCCAGCATAGACTCAAATTCCAGATGTGGATTTGCCTTTCCTGTCCACAGGACTGCCACCAGCATCACCTGCTGAGGGGCTTGCCAGGCATCCAGTCCTCAGGGGCAGAGTCCCCTATAATATGGTGTCCATCCGAGAACCATCATTTATGGACGAGGTGAGCTGCTGAGGCTTTGACTACAGAGAGACACTGGGGTCACACCACACACGGCACCAGCCACACAGTTGTTGATCTGGTAGAGTGGAATGGCCTGTCCTCTCAAGGGATGGGGCACTATTGCTCAGGAAACAGTGCATACTTTAAATAAAAATATGTATATATGTGTACCTAGTGGGTGGAATGCATAAGTACAGAAGCCAAATGGTGGAAACTAGAGCCTTGCTCTTAGTGAACCACACAGGGAACATGTTTATTACGTGCACAACTTAGGGCTCCCATAGGCCTGACTTCCCAAAGAGGAAATACTACTGCCAAAGGACCCAGCAGGAGCCCTGTGAATTATAAGCTGTGACTCTATGTATACTCAAAACTCCTTTTTCTCGAGGACCAGGAGGCAAGAATTGGAGCCTCCATTTTGGCTGAAGTGAAATGATTTACCCAGGGCTATTGCAGGATTGACACTCATGCAATTCACACTGCCTCCCTGCCAGCCTTCTGGGCTGGTTTTAGTAGGAGATGGATGAGTACAGCAACCCTGTATAGCAAGCAGGAGCACAAACCTTTCAGATGTAGGGTTTGGCTCATGCTGCAAAGTAAGAATGGCACCCAGAACAGCGAGGGTAACGGGACGGAGCTCCTGACACCAGCTGTCACGTAAACACCAGCTGTGGGGTGTGAGGGGGGGCTGCAGCCAGCTGTATCCTTCTACCAAGTCCTCCCCTGAGAAAGAAGGGTCTCTACAAGTGTGGAGAAGCTTCTCCGAGAACTTGGGTGAAAATCAGATCAAAGCAGCCCAAGAGGGGCTGTATGAATAGACTCTGATGCACCCCCCCTCCCCCCCCCACACATGCTCTTCCAGGAATGGAGGATGAATTCTCTCAGGGGAAACTGTCTGCTAAGAGAAGATGATTCCACATTAAGCACTCAGCCAAGGAACAGAGCCTTCCTAGTGGTAGCCCATAAAAGATGTACCACCCTGTGGGATGGAGGTGCAACTTACCCCTAACTCACCATACCCCTAAAGGGCCACCCAAACCCCAGAATATTCTCCAGGTCCAATGAGGCTTTCATTGCACCAATATTCATTTCGGTTCCTCCTTCCACCAAATTTGTCTTACTCCTCTCTCCTACAGGTGAGCAACCCCTCAGTGATATCTCAGTATGGTGCTTAGCTTGCTGGGAAATTCTGCTCCTTGATAAGTCTTTCAATTGTTACCACAATTACTCCTCCTTCTATCAATTATATCTCCTTTATTAGCAGACAAACACTTCAGTCTCCTAATTTGTTGTACGGCCTACCCTGTACTTTCAGGTGTTCTTCACAATGCCGTCGTCATCTGGGAAGCTTCTGACTCATTCCACTGTGAGTTGCTGTTTGAACCTCATTTTTGGAGCAAGACAATGGAAGGGTCCAAGAAACTGTGGCCTACCTTAAAGACTCTATTTTTGAAAAGTTCTTCACAAATCCTACATCTGACAGAGGACTAATATGCAAAATATGTAAAGAACTCAAGAAACTAAACACCAACAAACCAAATAATCCAATTAAAAATGGGGTATAGTGCTAAATAGAGAATTCTCAACAGAAGAATCTTTAGTGGCCGAGAAGCACTTAAAGAAATGCTCACCATCTTTAGTCACCAGGGAAATCAAAATGACTCTGAGATTCCATCTCACTGTCAGAATGGCTAAGATCAAAAACTCAAGGAAGGGCACGTGCTGGAGAGGATGTGGAGAAAGGGGTCCCTCCTCCACTGCTGGTGGGAGTTTTTGTTCAACAACTTTGGAAATCAATCTGGTGGTTTCTCAGAAAATTGGGAATTGTTCTACCTCAAGATCCAGCTATCCCATTCCTGGGCATAAACCCAAAATATGTTTCACCAAACCACAAGGACATTTGCTCACAAGGACATAGCAGCTTTATTTGTAATAGCTAGAAACGGAAACAAACCAGATGTCCCTCAACTGAAGACTGGATAAAGAAAATGTGGTACATTTACACAATGGAATACTATTCAGCCATTAAAAACAAGGGCATCATGACACTTGCTGGCAAATGGATGGAACTAGAAAAGATCGTCTAGAGTGAGATAACAAAGACCCAGAAGGACTCACATGGTATATGCTCACTTATGAGTGGATATTAGCCATAAAGTACAGGATAGACATCTTACAAACCACAGACCCAAAGAAACTAAGTATCAAGGAGAAAGGAGGGTGGAGATCAGGTGTGGGGAAAGTGGGGATGGAGGGTGAGAGTGCTGGGAGAGAGAAGGGACATTGGTGTTGGGGCAAGCTGGAGATGTAGGCGAGGCTCCTGGGAAGATATGGGGTAACCCTAGCTGAGACTCCTAGCATTGTGGGGGGGGGGAATCCTGAGGCTGAAATGGCCACAAACTGTAGCTAGGCAGGACTTCTAGTAGAGGGGGGGATGCCAGCCCACCCCCCAAACCCTCAACCCAAAATTTGTCCTGCCTACAAGATATGCAGGGATAAAAGAGTTTGAGGGAATGGCCAGCCAATGACCAGATCCAACCTGAGAACCACCCCATGGGAGAGAGCCAACCTGACACTATTAATGATACTCTGCTATCCTTGCAGACAGGAGCCTAGCATAGTTGTCATCTGAGACGCTCCATCCCGAAGCTGATGGAAACAGATGCAGAGACCCACAGCCAAACATTAGGCAGAACTCAGGAGGTCTTGTGGAAGAGTGGGAGGAAGGATTGAGGGAGCTAGAGGAGTCAAGGATACCACAAGAAGACCTATAGAGTCAACTAATCTGGGCCAATGGGGGCGCACAGAGACTGAACCACCAACCAAAGAGCTTGCATGGGATGGACCTAGACCCCTACACATATGAATCTGATGGGCTGCTTGGTCCTCTTGCGGTTGTTTTAACAATTGGAGCAGGGGCTGTCTCTGACATGGACCCTGTTGCTTCCCGTTGGATCCCATTTCCTTAGCAGGGCTGCCTTGTCTTGCCTCAGGGAAAGAGGAGACACTTAGTACTGATGGGATTTGAAGTACCAGTGTGGGTTGGTACCGGGAGGAGGAGAGTATGGAGAAAATGGGTGGGAGGGTCGGACTGGGGGAAGAGGAGGGTGTGGTGTTGGGGTTGGGATGTAAAATGAACAATAAATAAATTAATGAAGAAAAGGACTCTTTGTTTTAAATTGCATATTTAATAATTTCATGGTTGTTCTCTCTGAACTTTATACTTAAGGAGACTAGGATTTTGGCTTTTGTTATTAGGATTGTTACTCAACACCAAGCACTGAGTCTTTAGTTGATCAACAGCGATGAAGACACGCTTATACCTCATTAAACATGGCAGATATAAACCCGCTTATAAACACTCATCGGGCGGTTGGATGTGTGTCTTAGGGAGGGGAGGAGCCTGACCCCTCCATTCTCGCTTTATGTCTGCTCTAGGCTTCACCCCTGTAGTTCAGATCAGCAGAAGAAAGGGTGAGAAGGATGGAAGGGGCACACCGTGAGGAGAAAGGATGGAAGGGGCACACCGTGAGGAGAGAGAGCAGAGCAGCCAGGAAGAGCGCGCACTGCGGGAAGAATGCTAGAGACAAGCGCAAGCTTTGGGCGGCACCTGGGAGGCTGCAGACCCTGCGGCTCAAGGCCAGAGAGTTATTCTCTCACAGCCAGGGCTGGGAGTCTAGGGTCAAGGTGCTGCCATTGTCATGGCCGGTTCTCTTGAGGCCCGCCTTTTGGCTTTAGATGGCTCCTTTTCTTTGCTCTCATGCAGTTTTCTCTTCTTGTGAGTTTCTGTACTGATCCTTCTTTTGAAGGAATGCCAATTATTGGTGGCTTAGAATTCATTAGACTCTGTGTGTGTGTGTGTATGAGTGTATGTAGTGTATGGCGTGGAGTGCATAAATGTGTGAGTGTGTGGGGGCTGGAGGTTAGTACCAGGTGTTCCCTTGGTCACCCTCTAGGTCACTGCTGAGGGAGGGCTCTTGCCCAGTGATTCTGTGAGCCTCGTTGCCTGGGGATCTTGTGCATCATTTTTGAGCTGGGAGATCAGTAGTCCACCACACCAGCTCAACATTTCCGTGGGTGCTGGGACTGCAGCCCTCACATTTGCATGGTAAGTGCTTGATCCACAGTCTCTCCCCAGCCCTGACTGTATTAAATATAGTTACCTCTCCATAGGCCTAATCTTCCATGGTCTGATGAACCTGGTGACAATACCATAGGAGCCTGCAGGGAGGGGGCAACACATTCATCCATAGTGTCCACTCAGACCAGCTGAGGCCTCCAAACGTTAACTCCATAGGAGAAGATACTAGGGTCTTGGAATTGTTCAAGCAACCGTGGTTACAGAAGCAAATCAGAGCAGTTAGGAAAGCCCCTCCTTGAACAATGGTGGGACATTTTACTTGGACATTCCCAAGGAACAGGTGGCTGGTTCGCAATTGAGATTTGGGGTCAGTCTCTTTAGATCACAAAACAAAAACTCAAATTTTACAGTGGACAGAAACATAACTTAACCACAGACTGAAAATGACTGGTTATTAAATGGAGACAGGCTGGTTCTTCAGCTCCTGCAGCTGCTGGGGATGTCATGATTGAGACAGGATGGACAGTCTGTGCCCTGCACAGCAAGAGTGGTTGTGTCTGTCTTCATGGGACAAGAGCCCCGTTTTCCAAGACCTTGTGACTTGCCTTTTTATGACCGAGTAGGATCCAGTGTAGCAAAATGGCCTCATGCTTAGTAAGATATCTATTTTCTTGTCAGGGTAATTGAAGATAGAAAGACATTCTTTCTGTGCAGAAATTACTATTCCAATTATTAAGACCCAAAATAAAGCAACACAAAAGAACACACAGCTTATAAAACTGCACCAAAGGGAGGAAGGTCTGTGTTCTCACTTAGGTTGCCAAGAAATGTTCAGATTCAGCCTGGGTGATTAACTCTTTGATGCCTTGTCAGGCTTTGAGGGGCTTTTCTTCTATTTTTTCCCTCTCCTTTTCTCCTTCTTTCCTTCCTTCCTTCCTTCCTTCCTTCCTCCCTTCCTTTCTTTCTTTTCTTTCTTTCTTTTGTTCAACATTCCCCACCTGTCTTCTGTAATTAAGGAATGGTGGTTGAGTTCTTGTCACCCACCATTAAGGAATAGTAACAGATAGTTTCATAACATCTGCTTCTTGCAAACCTGCTAATTATACATAAAAATCTGGCAGAGAACCTGACAGTCCATTTGGAACATGGGATGTGGATACAAAACAGGGCACCTGGCTTCAGGACAGAGGGGGAAGGTGAAAGACTTGGGTGGGCGCTCTTGGCCCTCTTCATCTGTGTGTGACTGTGTTGTGCTCAAAGCAAGGTCAGGTCCATGTCTTCTTGATAATGGCTAATTCTGAGGTACATCCTCTGATGAAAAGAACGTGGGTCAGATTAGAGTGTTAGAGTCTGCTGTTAGTGTCTGCCCTGCAACACTCCTCATATCCTATCCAGATGTCCAAGTCCTGGCAAACTGAGGTCCTCCTGACTGGGGCACACATTTGCCTTTAGCAAGGTCATTTCATACTCCTATGATGATTTGTGACTGATGCCCTTTGCCCACCAACCTGCTTGGCTCCCTGAGCTTTGGTCTCCTGGGAAGTATGTCTTCTTGCTCTTCATTCTCTGTTTTTAGCTGTTGACCTAGTATGTTCTAACTTGTGGTCATAGTGTGTTTTTCTTCTAAGAAGTGTCTGATTTAATGATGATTCTGCCCTGTGGCTCTCCTCCATGGATGCCTGTGTGGGTCACCTCTACTCTGTTGAGACCTGGTACTTTGCATCTCTTGGATCTGACCTCACAGTCTTGCTTCTGCTCCCCTGGTGCTGTTGTTCCACATTTTGCTGTGTCTTCCTCCCTCTCAGGGTCAGTGGGAAGGACCTGTAAATGGGAGTGATAAAAGGCAAATTATCAGGACGAAAATCAGATTTATAAAACGGGTCCATACAGGAGTTCACTGAACAAATATACCACTCAAGCAGAGATTAGATCTCAGGCCTATGTATCATCTTAACAAAGGGCACTGAAGTGCAAAAGGAGGCTGGGTGGGTGCTCCTCCCGAGGGGAAGTGGTACAGGAAGCCCTCGAGTATGTATGGGATTAGTAAATGCTGCTCTTTAGTGTAGACAAGGGGTCATCGCTGGAATGACCCTCTCCCTAGAACAGAGAAGAAGTTGCTTTTACAAATGGAAATTTCTGTTATCTTGGAAAGAGAAACTTAGATCTAGTTTTTTAAAAATTTATGGGATGGAGAGCGCTTCTCTCACATCTGGTCTTTATTAGCTGCTTTCAACTCAAAATGATTTCTTTGTCATTGGCCTATGTGGAGTGCATTGCTGCCCCCCACTACTCTGAGAGAAGTAGATGAGAAATGGCTTGAGTCTTAAAAACTTAAAAAATGCATTAATTTAATTTATTTATGTAGACTTGAGGAGATCAGAGAACAACTTCCAGGAGTCAGTTCTCTCCTGCTAGGTGGGGTCCAAGGTTTGAACTTGCATCATCAGGCTTGGTGGTAGATGCTTTTACCCTGAGCTGGCTTTCTGACCCTGGCACTGAGCCCAAAGAGCTCTTGTTTATAGCCAGCATTTGCTACTTTACGGGTTCCTTTTTCTCGCCTCCATTCTTATTAGCCCCCTAACACTAGGTAGGAGAGAAAAAAGGATAGAGAGGAAAGGGGGCAAAGTTATCATTAGACTACTTCCTGTTGATTAGAGGTGTTGAGTTCCTTGGGGCAAGTTTGATCTTCAATATTAGGATATCAAATTTCTTCTCTTTGTTTGCACACAACTGCTTGACAAACTGCAACCAACACCAATGGCATCCAATCACCAACCAGCCAACTACAGCTCACCTCTCATGGTTTTAGCATTTATATACCTTCTGAAAAGCTCCCAGAATTCCAAACATCACACACTTGCAGGAACTATCTGTGGCTAGAATAAACACACCTCTTCTAGAGCACAAGTCAAATCATAGTCAGCTGCTGTGAAGCAGCCCCATACCCCACACCTGGGATTAAAGAGAAAAACACATTCCCATGATATTTTTGTTTTGTTTTAAAACCAAAGTTCATAATTCTCACTACACTTGTTTTTGCTTTACTGAGAGGCATCACTTGGAAACTGATGTTTAAATGCTTGTCCTTGGGCCCTGCCCTGCTTTCTGAGTCAGAGTCTGCATTTTACAAAATTCTCAGGCAGGTCGCAGGTACATGGTCACCAACTGGGGCATAGCAATGTTCAGCACCAGCTTTTGGATGGCACATGGTCACCTGTCAAGCCCCTTGTGGTGGGTGTAGGTAAGTTGCTGCCATTGCTGGCATAGGCTTGACTCAGAGCAGGAGCCTGTATCTAATTGCAATAGATAAAGCAACTTGGGTTAAAGCCAGGCCTTCAAGGAGGACAAAGGGGAGTGATGTGAGCATCCGAGGTGAGGCTATTAGCAGTTGGATTATAATACGATGTGCTGTAATGGAACAGTAATGAAACACAATTGATACAGTTCTGCTATAAAAGGGGCACTGTCTTCCATCCTTCTGCACAGACAGTGATATTCGAGTCAGGCAGTGGAAAACAGCTCTGCTGTAAATGTCGTAGTTTTGCCTATGGCTGTTCTTTTTGTTCTTTAGTTGGGGATGTCCTGGCACACAGAACTTACTAGCCCAGCTCCCACATGCTAGATCAGCTGCTGGAAGAGACATGTGGGTAACGAGGAACGCAGTGCCATCCTGCTGGTCCCCCTGAAAGGCCTTGGAAACAAACTACATGAGCTTCTGCTGTCAGAGCCACCAGCCACTGAAAACCTTTTTAAAGAACCCATGTCTCTTCAGTGAAGCTGACCCTTTGTCACAGATCTGCTGGGCACACTGCTCTTCATGAGGAAGAAAAAGGTTTAATAGCTTCACGCAGGAGTTCACTAAACAAACAAGTTCACAACTCAAGCGAGAGGTTAGCTACCAGGCCTTCTATCATCTTAAAGACTGCTGAGGTGAGGGGTCAGCGTCAGCACCGCCCTCCCTGATGTCTCCATTGCTATCTCATCTCTTACTTCATCATTTCTCTTGATCACTCTTGTGTGCTCAAACTTACTTTTTAACTTGCTCTTCACCCAAAGTTTATTTTTAAAGAGATTTGTTTATTTATTTTTTATGTATATAAATGTTTTGCCTGCGTGTGCATGCGACATGTGCACACTTGATTATTGTGGAAGTCAAAAATGGGCACTGCACCCCCAGGAAATGAAATCACAGATGGCTGTGAGCTGCTGTATATGTGCTGGGAACTAAGCCTGAGCCCTCTGCAACAGCACCACGTGCTTTAACTCTGGCCCTGCAAAATTTCCTTTTTCCCGGTATTTTCACTTGTTCCAAAAGAAGTGGTATGGAAATTTGAATTAGCTTTCACCCTGGAAAGGATGTTGTTTATTTTTTTTATAATGTTTAGACGTAATAAAAACTCTCAAGTGTTGTACCATAGGACACACAGACCAAATGAGCACTCTGAAAGGGAAGCAGAAGGGAGGAGGGGATGCCAAGCGTAATGAGAGTTACGACTAAATTGCATAGCAAGTTTAACGCTGGTGTCGGGTGAGCTTTACTGAGGAGATGCAGTGAGCAAAGGTGCGCTTACCCCAGGCCGGGCACCGATGACTGAAATCAGAAACGATTCCAGCCCAGTGCAGCCTGGAGACCAGGGAATTTATGGGGTTACTTCCAGAAGCACGGGCAACATCTCTCCTCCGTAAGCTCTTACCTGCCTGTAAACTCTTGCCAAGGGGTGAGATCCCATGAGCTCCCAACTCTAGCAACTATTAAGTATCTATAAATAATTGATAGAAAGTAGTGCAGCCAGTTTTGTGCGGTTCCCTTCAGATAATCACAGGCTTGGAGAGTTCAGGGGGTCAGTGGGCACATCACGCTGAGCTCATGGGGTCCCACAGCAGCTGGGTCTCCAGCGGGGTGACTCTGGTTAACTGTTCTATGCAAGAGTGGGGAACCAGGTGGTGGAGAGGGGCTAGAGAAGCTTGTCCAAGGCTTTTTTGCTTGATACTGAGATGAAAATAGTGGGTAGCCTTCTTGGGTTCGTAGAATCTGCAGACACTTGCTGGCTCTTGTGCGTGTGTTATCACCTATGCCGGTCTTCCGTCATTGAGATAAAAAACTGGAGAAAATGAACTTAAAACAGGGAAATGGTTTCAGAGGGCTCATGTCATTGTTACCGCTTTGTTGCTCTGTAGCCAGTGGTGAGGCGCGGAGGGGGCAGTGGGGCAAAGCCACCTACTCTAGAAGAGCTGGGAAATGGGGAGGCAGAGCGCAAGGTCTCAAATTTCCATTATTAGGCCCCATCCTGAAAAGTTGTAGCATCTCCTGCAGGCTAGAGGCTGAGGACCACATCTGTCCACTGGCCTGTGGGGACACTCTAGATCCAAACCCCAGCATATTGTCTGGTCCTCACACCAGCAGGAACTGAGGGGATGGGGTGAATTCCAGAGCAGGGAGCCCAGGCCTGCCTCCAGGCTCCACTGTTTACAGGCCGGTCCCTCACCCTCTGTCACCTAATCACCCGAAATGTCAATTGCATCTGCTAATGGCTGGGAGCATTACATTATTCTATAGTCAGGAAGCACACAGCGTCTGGCTCTTCACAAGCCCTTGACATTAGTATCGTTATTCCTGCTTGACAGATAAGGAAATTAGGTCTCAGAGAGGTTAAATGGCTGGCCCAGAGTCTGGTGGCCAGATCAAGCTGGCACCAGATCTAATCTGACCCCAGTTAACTACACATACGCTGACTCAGAGGCTTGCTGTTGGCTACCACTAGTCCCTTGGTGGGGACGCTTCCCAGATCTTAAGCTTGGTAAGTCCTTTGAGTGGGCATCTGCTCTCAACATGATGAGGCAACTGTACTAGTCACCCATGTATTTGTTCATCTATGTGCTCACTAAAGTTGTTCTTAGCCACCTGTGTCCCAGATACAGGTGAACACAGCAACACTGAAGTCACTTTCTGCCTAAGTTCTTCCTCATTGTTGCCTCACCACCTGGGTTGCCTGCACCTCTCTATGTGGCTTCTCTCACCTCAGAGGGTCCCCAGATGTAATTTCCCTGCTTCCCACCAGGTGTCCCACCCTCCTCCGGTATCTGACAACCAGCAAGGAAAACTTGGAGAGGTGGGAGGTAAGAATGAAGGAGGGGGTGGGGAAGCTGAAGACGGCACAGCTTCTTATCTCCAGACAAAAGGAGCTGTTTGCCTTCTTCTACTTCTTCTTTGGTGCATTGTTGGATTTGCCCAGAAAGCCCCAAGAAGTCACCACCATTCAGGAAGCTTCCGTTTCTGTTAGGGAACCAGTGTCTGTCTGACCAGTCCCTTTCATCTCTGAGCTGGAGACGGCAATCTACTGTGGCAGCGTTCTCCTTCAGAGTCCCCTCACAGACTTCCTCCTTTCCTATGCTCTCCTTTCAGAGTCTGATTAAAAAAAAAAAAAACGGCAAGAAGTCCTGGCCCACCTGCCCTCAATATTCTTTGAATCAGGGAAGGTCAAAGACCAGCATGTGACAGTGGCACTGACAAGTGTTCCTGCAGACATTAGCCTAATTCGTCCTCGCTTTTCATATTCGTGTGGCAGAAATACTCTCCCTTTCTGAAGCAAGACTGTCACACGCTTCTCCTGCAAGCAGTAGAGCTGGGATTTGGACGAGCTGACAAGCTGTCGCCACTGGAACATTTGCAGTTCTAAACCTCCTGCTCGTGTCAGGCAGGTCAGGAAAAGGATAGCCTGTGGTCTTTCTCTCAGACAGTATGGCTGGTCCTGGGGCTCTCCGGAGCTGGTCTAGCCTCACAGTTGATAATGAATACCTCCCATGGCTTAAAGCAAACAAACATAGCAACAACAAAGAAAACAATGAGAATGCGGTCCTGCAAGCTGCCAGGTTATTTCTGAGCTGGTGGTCTGCTGAGGGGGTGCTGGGTATCTTCATTGAGTGCAGGCTGCAGAGGTGGCAGCATGACCTGTCCCCTGCCTTGAAAACCCCAAAGTCCGGAACATGGTGCTAAGGGAGTCCTCAGCTCCTGTGTCCTGCCCTCATCATATGCATGGCTTTTAATATTCACAGAGTTTTTGCCAATACACATTTTCATGTGTGCTGGGAACCCAGAGCCCAGACACAATGTATTATTGATAGGATTGTAATTTACTTCTCTTGGGCTGTATCTACAGGGTATGCCATTAGCACAAAATATTAAATTACTGGTGGTTGTATATATTTGTCTACTTGGGTTTGGCTCAATGATATTTGCTTTTCTCCTCGATAAAAGATCGTGAATACAGAACACTGGGTGATATTATTTTTTTTGCTGTTGCTGTTGCAAGGGTGTTGTGATTAAACTGTTTCCTCAACAGCTTGTGCTGAGCCATACTTTGCAGGCAGGGCAGGTGACACAGAAGATTGGGGGGCTAGAGAGGAAGGTGGTCTGGCAGTTCTCCCAAGCTCTCAGTTCATACTGCTTCTCTGGAAGCTGCTCTGGGCCAGGTGCAGGGACTTGTGCTTCTGCACGGGGGACCAGCAGTCTGTGCTGCCAGAGGGAGGATGTGGGCTTCAGACCCCAGTGCCCGACACGCAGAGCCCCAGGCTTCAGCTAATGTGGAGCTGGGGCTGCAGTGGTGTTCAGGGTGTTGGGGCAGAGGCCTTGCAGCTTCATGCCCTAGGTGGCTCTGTAGTCTTCTCTAATCATCACTGGCCACTTTGGTTCTTGTCCCTCCCTGAGCTCAGTTACATAGAAACACACAGGTATGTTTCCTTCTCTAGAAAAGAACCCAGGTTATGGAGTTCAAGCAACACCACCCATGGAAATGTCACATCATGTCTGCCTGGTGCTTTCTTTGTTCTAGCCTTTGAATTTCTTGTGGAGCTCAGAACAGAAGGCGTTTGCTAGTTAGCTAGCTCAATACCCAGACCAACATGGTCCAGACTAACATGGTCAGTCAGTTCCACTGTGTAATTTTTATGAGTAAACACGTCTCTTTTCTAAATGCCTATGGCCTGGTCTCCTTACCACTTCGTGGGGCTCAGTATGCAAAGGTGTGGGGGAGGGGCTGGGTTTGACATTCATGTTAACAGAAGCAGGAAGAGAAGACATTATAGATAAATGCTTTTTCCTGTATTCAGTGGGAAGCCCTCGTGATTCCCTGGGGCATGTGATCTGGGGAGATGAAGAGGCCATTGTGGGGCATTCAGTGGCCTGCATGCCCAGTTTCTAGGAAAACAGCAGTGTGGGCTCTTCTGAGCCTGGTCACACAGGGTGCCTTGCAGAGGTGGGCTTTGTTTAGTATCTGCCTTTGTTTTCAGCCAGGGTGGCTCCTCAGGCAGACCCCTCCACTGAAGAAGAAGGCTTTCTCTGGGCAGATCCTTCAGACTAAAGGACTTCTTTTGGACTTCTGCCTCCTGTCCCAACCATACATCTTCTTCCCTGAAGGAGAGATGAGATGTTTAAAAACAGAACAAAACAACAGTATTCAGGGTGCACAGCCAATGAAATCAGTGCCAAATCTATCAAAGCAAAGCATAGTCCCTGACAACCAAGAAATATTTGTCCCTGTCCCACACCAGATTTCTACAAAGCCTAAGCACATGCTCTGGTGCAGAGGGACCATCGAAAGGCAATTATACTTGGTGAGTGATTAAAGTCGGATCTGGCAGCTTTACGGGTCAAATATGTTTAAATGCATTAACCTTTATGGAATTTACACTTCCTGCTGAGTTATATCCTGCACAGTGTCAGAAAGATCTGAATCTGCCTTCATTTAAGTCTTTTTTACATTTATTTTATTACAATATAAATAGACTTAAATAATTTTAATAGGGATTTCCTCCCCAGTTCTGCGGGTCTTGCTGGCACTGTGGAGCATCAGAGGGCAACAGGGTCCCTGGATGGTTGTAGGCAGTTTCACCTCCCAGCCTGGAAACCCTCGGGAGAGAGGGAGTCAGGGAGCCAGCAGACTCCATGAGCTCCCGTGTGGGACTTGAGCCTGCAGGGGAGCAGACCCAAGAGGCTGACAGCACTGGGCACAGATGCAAGAAGGCTTGTCAGCAGGTAGGCAATGTTTAATGTTTGCAGTTTCCAGAGAATGCACGTTTCTGGAGCATCAGTTTTAGGAAGGGAGGCCATACAACTCTCATTGGCAGTGTCTCTGTGTCTGCCACACCTTTGCAGAAGTGCTCACTGTAGATGCCCTGGTGACTGGATTTTCACGGAATGCCTCTGTTCAGATGCTGTGCTTTGGTCCACTGCTGGCAGCTCCATGCCTCCTGAGCTTCACTCCACTGAAATCTGGTTAGCATAAGACAGACTCCGGTGGAATGAAGGACAAGAGGACCCATGGATCGTCTGGGGCTGTTTGTCTGCCAGGTCTCCTCTTGTAGTGCTGTGTGTGATCTGGATGGAGCTGCAGAATCCTGCAGCCACACTCTCATAGGACGGGGAAGACCTGAATACCCTCCCCGGGCATCTTTGCTCCGACCTCAGAGCTAGAGTGTGCTGAGTGGTACAGTCAGTGTCATGGAGCTGGACTCTGGGATGTTGTTTGCCAGTAAAGGGACACATCCAAGTGCAGTCTCCTCTCTGTATACCTAGTTAGGATTCTGGCTGTCCTCTTTAGTGTGTAAGCCATACCAGAGCTAGGCGTGTTTGGTGATGTCTAGGGAAAGCAGGTGCTCTGCCATTGCTGACCAAGGGGTGGAATGCTTCTTCTGAAGAAGCCACTGGGTGAGGACATGAGCAGCCCAGTCCAGGCCTGTGTGCTGGTATGAGCAGGATGGGCTGAGGAGGAACTGAGGAAGGACAGGGACTCTGCAGGAACAGGGCCATTCATGGGGCAGTGGATGGTGGAAGAAAGAACTCTTGGTCCTTTCCCACAGACTTGTCTGGGAAAGTCAGCCTCCAGTGGCTGACACCTTTCCCAGATCTGCACAGAGTCGGTGACCAGCTTCTCCAGGAAGCCTAGGGTAGGGGTCGGGAGAGGGAGCGGGGTATGTGTTGGTTTTCAGAAACTGAGCTCCACTGGGAGGCCACGTAGTACCTGTGGACTTCTGTCCCTGCCCCAGAGAAAATGCCCAGCCAGCAGGAACTTTGCAGGGACTGCACTGGCCTCTCTGCTGTGCTCAGGCATGTCTGCTTCTCAGGGTAAGCCTCATAAAAGCTGCTCTAAGCAGAGACATGCAGACTGGGTGGGAAGGGCTGGTCTGCCTTGTTTGGAATACTTTCTTCTTCCTGGGCCTGTTCTGACCTGACAGAGAAGCCCCACCTCTCCCATTCAGGCCCCAGGGCACCAGGCCTCTGAGAAAGGCTCTCACGCAAAAACAGGGGATTTTAGTATGGTTAGGGAAGGATCTCACTTTCCTGGGTCCAAACTAGGCATCTTCCTCAGGGTGTGTACGCACCAGAAGACAAGGCACTGTGTGCTGAGGGCGAGAGGCCCAGTGACTCTTCTACCACTCAGCCTTCTAGTGAATACTTACATCTCAATAATAAGAAGTATGCTTTGCTTGTGAGATATCTCGAATACTTAAGCCCCCACATCACCTTTGACCCACTTCGTAGTCTGCTGGCTCTGACCAAGGAAGGCAGGAGGCTGTGGGAGGTAGTTCTGGAATGGAAGAAATCTTGCTTCTTTTTGGACTTCAGCTTAGTTCTGAAAGCAAAGGGGTCACAGTCAGTTCTCTGTCCAGGCCCTCCTTACCCAGCTTTTAAGATAGCCCATGAGATTCCTCAAGTCCACAACTGGATTTATCCTCATTTGAGATTCTGACCCTCCCAGTGTGATCCAGGAATGAAAGGCTTGATAATGGTGACTGGACAGATGAACATGGTGGGGGGGAGGCCACTCAGGGCGTCTCCTTCCCATCGAGCTCCTCTGTAGATCTGCAGCTGCTGTAAGCAGAGTTGCTGGAGACCCTGGATCCTGAGACCTGGTTCACCCTGAGCACCGCATCTAGCATTCAAGTTCTCCCGCCAGCCTCCACCAGTGCAATCCCCGTGGCTTCTCTCTTGGCCAGTTGCAGTATTGAGTTGGGTCAGAGAACCAATATGACTGATTTCAGTTGTCTTCAGGACTGTCCCCTAAATGTCTTACAAACCAACTTGGACCTGAATACCATAGAAGGGAAGCAGGTCTTAGATTTCCTATGAGGGCTGCATTCACCATCCCAGGGCTAGGCAGCTAGGCACACATTTCTCTGGTCAAACCAGACCCCAGGAAGCTAGACAGAACTGCAGTTGTTCGGCGCCCACTTCCATTATCACCGATATATACTATCCACCACTTCAAAATCCTCAGAAAAAAAGAAGGAAACTGAGGATTGACTTCCAGGGAAGACCGCCTTTCCCCTTCTGGCCCTAGGAAGAATCCCAGGACCTAGGCACTCACCTGCTAAATCAGGAGGTTTCAGACTCACCTGCAATTACAGAGGAGTACCTATACTTTCCAATATCAGCTTTGCCTTTGATGCAAAACAAGACTTTGTTTTCTGTCCTAAAGAAAGTATCAAGCTGGAAGATGTTAAAGAATCCTGGGTTAAAAAAAAAAAAGGAGTTTTAAATCATGGGAGTTCTTTTGTGCTCAAGAATTGAGGACTGGAAGAAGAGGCGCACAAGGTGCCCAGGCAGCAGGCGGAGCAGAAGTTGCTCCAGGAGAAAGAGACACGTGGTCCTGTCTTCAGTACGAGACAATAGAGAAGTAGGAGAAAGTGGAGGAGAGGGGGCTAAAGGAAGCTGGAAGGTAGAGGGGTGGAGTGCAGTCAGAGGCTCCTCCGAAGAGAGTGGAGGAGACAACAAAAGAGAACTGGTTCTTCCGCAGAGACGAGGAGGCGGCACCGCGCTTACTATTTATGCACCTCTCAGCCAAGCTTCTAGTTACCTGCTGAGCCCAACCAATGGAGAGAGGACCTGGTGGCCGCCTCCGCCTCCCAGAACCACACCTCCGGAGGTGGGGGGTGGGTGTGCTTGCTGAGGCCTTTCTGCCTTCTATCCATATTCTCTCATCGTTCTGTAGGTAGATGGGGCCTCTGTCTGCCCACGGGGACTGCAGGTTATCAGCCTTGTGCTGAGAGCTCCAGTCCCCCCAAGATCAGAGGGAGAGGGTCTGTTCAGGCCTTACCTTGGGTCATGGAGGCTGTGCATACATGTGTGTCCACATGCCTACACCCATACAGAGCTGTGTACAGAGCAGGAATCGAAGTTCTTTCGCACCGTTAGCAGAGTGCCTGGCCACCCATCTGTGTGGTGCTGCAGGGAGTGGTCTGAAGGTCAGAGCCTCAGAGACCTGTAGCTTGTCCTGGTTTATAACCCAGGAGGCCTCCTGACCTGCTTTCCTTTCTTTCCTAGTGTGGGGTGGGGAGGAGGGCTCTGCTGTATACAGAGAGGAAGTTGGGAAGACAGAAGGAACTGGGGAAGGACCTAGCAATCTGTTGGGTTGGTTTGTAAGCTATTGTTGGTTTTACCTCCCCACCTTGTTTCACTTCCATTGACCCATCCCTCCATCTCTCCCTCTCTACTTCCTTCTCCCTAGTATTCCTAGAGGGCAAGGGATATGGAGGTCTCTCTAAATGAATCCTTCAAGCCTGATGTCTTCTGTTTGTTCTCAAAGTAGATTCTTGCCGGGCAAAGGCAGAGTTCTCCCCTCTCAGTGGGGAAATGCAGAATTCAGCGTGCAGAGCACATTGGTCCTGCCCTGTTCCAGAGCCCCTCACAGGACCTGCTCCAAATCTTCTTTGCCATCTGCTAACTCCAACCTCTTCCCACTGCTGGGAAAAGAGGCACAGTTCTATAGCCAATGTCTGCCCAGACGTCTGTCTGCCTTCACTGTCTTCACTGATCCCTTGCTACCTTTCTTGGCAGTTCCCGCAGACCGTGTGGGAGGGCCCGAACCCCTCCTCTCATGTCCTCACCCTATGAGTAGGGTACTCTGCATCCTTTGTGTTTATCTTTGAGGATCTCCCACATAGATACATCCCTCGTGGACAGTCATAGGATCAGAGCAGGAAGATGTGATAAATGTCCTCTAAACGGAGAGTCAGCTTCCATTCTGAGGGTATAGGAAGGGTCCACAGAGAAGGTTCCATTGAGATGAATCTGAGAGGGTAGCAGAGGAGGTTGGGAGCTGTTTGAATTAAACCCTTGGAGCAGACCTCCTAAGAGTTTAGAGCTACCCAGGGGGCACTGTATGGAGAGGCAGTGAAGGTGTGAAAACTCATGGAGGAGCACGGCCTTTCTGGGCGGGGCCTGTGGGTGTTTTCCATAGGAGGTGGAGTATCCCAAGTCTTGAAGCAGAGAATCAATGGCCAGAGTTGTCTCTCAGATGCATAAGACTTGGAGGCAGTTAAGTAATGCTGAAGAATGTGACTGGCCCCAGAATATGGAGTGATGAGGGGTGGGAGATGCTAGGGGGAAAAACCATACATAAATCCTGCTGGTCTCAAATCTCTCCTTTCCAGGTGTCATCTTGGACCCCTGAGTGTGGCAAGAGCACAGACTAAGTCTGCATTTGGTGGGGCCCTCAAGCGTTCTTTGTTGATTTCCAGCATCTAGAAGGGCAGAAACCGCCCAGTGCTGGAAGCCATCTGCCCTCCGTTCCTTAGTCTAGCTCCTAGTTCTCAGGAAGCTGCTGCAGACAGCAGTCCAGGAGACTTTTCGCAGATAGCCCCTGGGTGCTCTGAGTCAGAAGGCAGGCAGGCTCATGGTTCTTCCAACCCTGGCTATGTTCCGTGCTGGGACCCCGAAGGAAACATGGAAGGGTAAAGCCAGGAAGATGTGGTTCATCTGCAGAGTGTGAACACAGAAAGACAGGATGCCCTTTTGAGCTTGCACAGAACTTCAGAGAACTGAGGATTGTGACATGGCTGTGAGAAGTACAAGGTCTTTCTTAGATTGCACTCTCAGAAATATGAGGCAGGGGCCAGGGTGTGGCTCAGTGATAGAGTGCTTCCTTGCATGCACACAATCTGACTTCTATTCACAGTACTGTGAAAACAAAATAAAAAAAAAAGAAAGGAGGAAAAGAGGAAGGGTGGGAGAAAAAAGGAGGGCTAGGGATGTAGTTCAGTTGGTAGACTAACATGTACTAGGCCTTTAGTCCAAAGCCTGACACAGAGAGAGAGAGAGACAGAGAGAGACAGATACAGACCCAAACCGAGACACAGGTACACACAGAGACACAGAGACACACACACACACACACTGCTCTAGGGATGTAGCTCAGCATGTGGGAAGGAAGGAAGGAAGATGAGACCATGAAATAAAAGTGATGGCAGCCCTCCACATTTTAAGAGCAGAATCTATCAAACTGGAAAATGAGATTCAAGTGGGTAGTGAGGTGAGGGGTCTGGGACAGGCCACCTGTGGGGGGTGAGTAAGAAGCTGGCTGTTTAGTCAGCAGGTGACTGGGGGAAAGATGATGTAGAAGATGATGAGCATTTTCAAGTCACAACCACATGCCACATTTATCCTTTGTGGCCTCTTGGGTAGCAATAGGACAGTCTATCACGTGCTGCCAAATGCTCAGATGTAAGCACAGCAGCAACCATAGCAACAGGTGATGCTGAAGCCCACTCATTGTCCCTGAGGGCTATCTCTGTTTGTGGAGCCAGCAAAAGGACAGCAGTGTCATGAGCACTCAATCTGCCCATGTGGGCTGCAGGATACCAGAGCAGTGGCCAAGGGCCTGCTCCTCCTCATCACATCCAGCCAGCTCCTTTCCCTTCCTTGATGAGTCCCTGCCTGGCGCCTTAGCTGCCAAGCCTGTGTAAGACTGCAAACAGAAATGGAGGTGGGTGACTCTCCAGCAGTCAAACCTTCACCCCACCCTGCAGTGACCTCTGTGACTTCTGTGAGCCAGTGTCCCACATCAGACTGCACTTAGCAGTTCCCCATCACTGCTTGGTGGGCTGCTGCTTTGAAGAAAAGGCTCCATATTCCCAGAACCTCTGAGGTGCTAAGAAACAAGAGGATTGGAGTCTGCAGAGGACCGGGAACACCCGGAGTCTCCCTGACTGCTCTGCCTGGTTCCTCTACTCCAGCTGAGCCAGAAGCCAAGATGCTTAGGAGTTGTGGCCTGATGCTTTCCTGCTATGAGGACCCTGGCCATCCCACCACCCCTGCCTCCAGGGTTTGGCAGGGAGGTTAGCAGGCTGCAGCCTGCCCTGTTTACACTTCCCTTTGCTGGCCCTTTTTTCAGAGGCTGTCCTCCCTTTGCAGCTTAGCAGGGCCCATTAAGACCACCCAGCCTTGCTGATGACAGAGAGGCCTAGAGGGCCTCGAGAACTTGAAGGCAGAGCCAGCCGGGATTACTCAGTTCTGGATGCTCTGCGTTCTTTCTTTCACCTCTTTTACGGTAGAGCAGAGTGTGTGCAGGTGTGTGCACCCGGCAACATTCGTGCACTGAGCTGCATTCCTAGTGCTGCTTTGTACTTCTCATTCTGAGACAGGGGCTTGCACTCCTCCTGCCCCAGCCTCTCGCATGGATCACAGGTCTATACACCACAGTGGCTCTGTTTCCGCATTCACAAAGTACTAAACAGCAACTATGTCTTCAGTTGCCCGTCGGCCTGGAAGTGGGAGGTTTCACCTTCATGCAGAATGTTTATTTGGGATTTTATTTTTCTAAATTGACAGGAAAATATTGCGGGACTGCTAAGTGTATGGAACATCCTAACAGAAGCTGTTTATGTTCTGAGACATGATGGAGACCAGAATGCTGGACACATTTGCACCTCAGGCCTTGACCTAGGTCTCAGGATTTGGAAAATCAGAAAGAAGAGCAAATACAGAGGAAAGGCTAGCATGGTTTGTGCCTTTCTAGGGCCACCTATTATTTACTGAACAATGTCTATGAGCCAGATGTAAAATGTTAGGGATAGGCAGTAACCAAGTCCTTGGGCCCAAGTCCAAAGGCTTTAAGTGGAGCCGGCGAGGAAGTGCCAGGGTGACACATGAAGGTGAATCCAGTGGCCCTCGAGTTGCTCCACAGGAAGCAGGAGAAGATGGCATTGGCCCGTAGGTAAATCTGCTGGAGGTTTCTGATTAGTGATTGACATGGGAGGGCCTATGCCACTGTGAGTGTTGGCACCCTGGGTAGGTGGTCCTGGGTTATGTAAGAAAGTACACTGAATAGTCATGGAGTGCAAGCCGGTAAGCTGCCCTCCTCCATGGTCTCTGCTTCAGTCCTTGCCCTTGTCTCTGCCCTGATGTCTCTTCATGATGGATTGTCAGCTGAAAAGAGCAAATGCATCCATTCTGCCCCAAGCTGATTTTGGTTTAATAGCAACAATGACAACACAAATAACAAACAAATAATAAATAATAAAGACAGAGAGCTAGGAGAGAGGTGGCAGGATGCATGGAGCTCTCAAAGAATAAAAGATTATTACTAGAAAAGAAAAACCAAAAAGAGTGTTTGTGGAAGTGCTGAGGAGGGCTGGACAGAACAGACCCTGGCGAAATATAAAAAGATGCATGTTCTGCTTTGGGCCTCGGATACTGCCTAGGGAGTACAGAGCGAGGGAAAGGAAGGGAGGAGAGGAGCCCACCCTGCCTGGAGTGAGGAGCCTAAGCCAAGTTTCCCCTCCCTGACGTAGCTGCAGGGGGGATCTGCCCAGGTATCAAGTTTGGCAGTCTCTGTTGGCTGCCGTGCTGCGTTCTTTTATGCGTTTCATGAGAAGCCAGTTAAAATTTGCTAAATAAAGAGGGAAGGTTGGCAGGAGGGGCAAGTTTTAATGGGGAGAAAATGGCCAGTGAGTGGGTTAAGGGAGGTGGGTAGGCTATAACGCCATGGGGTTGCTTAGCTCAGCATCTCGGGCCGCTAGTGCTCAGAATGGGCTCCTGTGTGGGCTCTCTGTGTGTGGACACAGCTAGCTCCCCAGTTAGCTGAGGGAGGGGAACCTGGGTGCAAAAAATGGATGAGGTAGAGAAGAGGGAAAGATTCCCGTAACACTGTTGTGTGGAGGCTCTTTCAAGTGTTTTCTGAGATCCAGGGTGAGGAAGCCACATTTGGGTTTCCCTTCTTGTACCTTCATCCTTTAGACAACAAACAAGCAAGCAAACACCACCCACCTCCCCAAATCTTCAGTGGCAGATGCATCCCCAGACCAGCTCATCTGTCTCAGCAGAGTGTGGAGAAGCTTAAGTGCTGAGGTCAGCAGTTCTGAGCAGCAGAGCAATAAGCAGTGGCAGAGGTCTGTCGCTGCAAAAGAGGGAAATGAGCCTGCAGCTTAATAACAGCCTGGGTGGGCTGCAAGCAAGGAGATAGCCTGACTGGAAGGTGTCTGGGGGTTTGGGATGCTCCATGGCTCAGAGATGTGGCAGAAGAGACCTTACCTCTGGGGTGCTTCTCCAAGCTTAGATGGCTGTGATTGTCTGTGGCATCATTTGAAACTCAGGGTTGGGAGAGCCAGGAAAGAACTTGTCATGTTTGCTGAGCAAGAATGAACTAGGAGTTAGACCATGTGGGGTCATGAGGAGAGACTGAGATTAGACTAGAGGCTGCTGACACTGGTTTGAGCTCAGGCTCCACTATTTGTTGATTGTGTTATACTGTGTGATAGTCACATGGACGTGCGGGTTGTCTTTTGGTTAGTTTTTTTTTTTTTGCTGTTTATTGTTGTTTTGCTGCTTGTTGTTGTTTTGAGACACGGTCTTGCTGTGTAGCCCAGGCTGTCTTCAAACTTGAGAGTCCCTTGCCTCAGTCTGAACAGTGCTCAGACTATGTCACTGTGTGTGCATTCTATGGACTTCTCATTGAAGAGGAGCAATACATAGTTTCACACTTGCTATTAATTTTTGTCACAATGTTTTGGGTGTAAGAACTGTTGGGTGCCTGGTTTCTGGCCTTTAAGTTGGATTTGAGGACTCAGCTGGCATTCCTGGTTTACCTCAGCCCCTCTCCTGAGATGGATAGCAGCTGGCTGCTTTGTGCATATAAGACCCAATAGCTAACATGTAAGCAAACAGTTTGTGGCTTAAACCTGGCCCTGAGGGGACCCACTTTGCCAGCCACAAAGCAGAGCCCATTTTTAAGTGTTTACTAGCAGAGCTGCTTCTCCTTTGCTTCCGTGATAGTTCTGCATGTTGTGTGAGGCACGCAGGCCTCCCTGTGGCCAGGTCCTCTGCTCAGTACACTGAGGCAGGGATTGCTGAGGGCCTCAGAAGGCCTCTGGGGCTAGCCAGTACTCCAAGTCTCTCGTGACTGCCGTATGAAACCCAGGATACAGTTTATGTGGTTTTCTCTCCTGCTCTTGCTTACACTCTGCATGCTCATGCTCTTCAGCCTGACCATATCTTCTGCAGCAGCTTCTCTTCCTGGTCTCTGTTCTCTCGTTGTGGAATGTCTTTCCTGTGTGTGGACGAGCAGGGCACTCTTTCTCTGTCACTGAACGGAGCTGCCTCAGAGGCTCGGGGCTCTCTGATAGTCCTGTGCCAGGCTCTCCCCTTTTTTGTCCTGTAATTCCCATGGCATGGAGTTTTTACAGAGAAGCAGGTGGAGTTTGCTTTGCTTGTGTGGTTGATGGACCTAAGCTGTTAATCTCCAGGACATTTTCTGGGTTGGTAGATCCAGGCTCGCATCCTCTCTCCTGGGCCTCGCCCCACCCCTGAATGTTGTACTGTGCCCTGTCAAGTTAATACCTGTTTGGTGAATTGACTCAAACTTCCCTTCCTGCAGTCACATATTTTGTCACAAAAATGTGAAGAGGATTAAGGAGGAATTAGAGTATGATATCGTTGCTGTGAAGAAAACCTGCCCTTAGTGAAGCCTGAGTGAGTGTCTAAGGCAGGCAGGCACAGAGCCCGAGTCCCGAGTCTTGCCAGGGGCACAGAGCAGAGAGAGAGCCCTGCCCGGATGAACAGTAAAGAGTGTCAGCTAGCACTGTGCACAGCTTCCAGGAGCTTTAGAAAACCTTCCTCCTCTTCTCTCCAGAAACAACCATTTGCTTCCTCAGTCTGAGGACTCTTCTAAAAATTCCCCTTCTGGTCTTGAACTTACCTATTCTGTGGTAGCAGGGGTGGGGAAATAATAAAGAATTTGGGATAGTAAGACAACAAACTCAGGACTTCCTTTCACGGGACTGTACTAGTTTCTGGCCAATTTGGAAGGAGATGCCCCCTACTCCTGTGTTCTCTGACACAGTGGCCAGGAAGCATGTGCACTCCACCTTGCTGCCTGTGGCCAGAAGGATCCCCATTGCACCTTTCTTTTTCCCATGGAGTTTCTGCCAGGACAACATAGATAAATTACAGGTTTCCTTCTGGCCAGTGTTTTGAAGAGCTACGGCGTTTCTCTTCTTTTCCAGCTAAGCTCTGATGTATGCAGACTCCCTGTAATTATGGTATAATTGGATTTAACTATTGGGGTAGAACCAGTTTTCAACACACTCCCTTCAAATAATTTGTTGCTGGTTAAAAAAAAATGGACAGTCTTGATGGTTCTAGGAGCATACATGTCTGGCCCCTTACTTTTTGTCCCAAGACAGGAGAGTTGCCAGAACAAACACCAGCCTGTTGGCTGATTTATAGCTTCTCGTGCTAGGAGATTCATTCTTCCTAAAAAGGACATGAAACAAGGCTTTCTAGGGTCCCAGTGTGAAGTGCCTCTGCCCTCTTCATTCTATAGTCAGGCAGACCTTTTAAATGTCTAGACTAGAGTTTGTAAATTGGAGATTCAGCCTGGCTTCTAGCTTCTGTAATGTTTAGATTTGTGTATCAAGTATCCGGGTTGGGTCACTTCACACAAAACATTGGATTTCAGGCTCTATTCAAAAAAGAAAAACAAAACAAAACATATCAGCTCTTCATTACTCTGCTAAAGTTTCTCTTTCTGAGAGGCAGTTGTCTCTGATCTACCAACTGGTCCTAGTTTCTCATCCACTTAAACTTCTTGACTCCAAGGGCTTTGAATTTCTATCTCCATTCTTCTCCCTCATATCTTGGAAATGAGAACTCATTTTTACTGAGTGTGGTGTGACATACTACAAAGATGCTTTTTTCACTAGTCACAAACTTTGGAGGAGCAGCCATGATGGCTGTTTCTGAATCTAGTAGATCACACAGTCCTTTGTCGTGGGCTGGTATGAGTCTCACATAGCAAATACTCTAAAATTGTTGGTTCTTCTTTCTCATTTGTTCAGCCCCAAATGAAGCTAAAAAAATGATTGGCATCAATTAAAACAGAGATTTCTTTCATGGAATGGCAGTTAGAGAGTGTATTTTTTGGCTTTTTTTAATCTCAACTTACCTCCCACATAGGCAATTGCAGAGATGCAAACTTACTTGCGAAAGGTCACTCCACGAATCAAAAATAACTGCAGGTGTTGGCAGCTCTCAGCCCTGTGTTCCTTTCCCTATGAACAGATCACCAGACACAGACCCTTCAGCTGGCTGGAGATGGAGAGAGACTAGGATGTCTATTGCTTTGAGCTTGAAAAAGGTGAAGTTTGCATGTCTAACACAAAGCATTGGGGAGTGACCTGAATTGATCATACAGTTATTGTAAGGTAGGAACCGGTAGTTGATGAGATCTGCTTACTGTTTCATTCTCTAATAGGGTGGTTTAAGCACGCTTCCCTTCAATACACCTCACCCTCCTTTTTGAGGTGACTGTGTTGTATGGGCATGCCATCCGCATGCAATCTTGTTCTCAAAATGAAAGAACAGCTCGACTTATTGGGACTCATTTCCTTCCTACCATCATGGTTCTTTGTGGAAACCCATGTGGCCATCGCCTGTGTGTTTTCACTTACAAATGACCTGAGAGTGATGGTTTTAGGACACAGTCATGTTTTCTCCCAAGGTGATTCAAGCTGTATATGACTTGGGAGCCTGGGCTTTAACCTTCTATCAAGGACCTTATATGACCTTGGATAGGTCACTTGATAACTCTTTTGTCTTTGTGACAGGGCTGGAGAGCATGCCTTCAAAGGCTCCTTCCATGTCAAAGTCTTAGATGACTTTTTGTTTTGGAGATAGGATCTAGCCCAAGCTGACTTCAAACTTGCAATCCTCCTGCCTCATCATCTTGACTGATGAACTTAAGATTTTAGACGTTTCATTAGATGGTTATAGACTCTGGAAAGACCCAGATCTGACTGCTATGAGATGGAAGGAACATTTATGATGCTGGCATGGGTCACAGAGAGGCGGAGCTCAAGGATATATGGCATGTGGGGGCAACTTTTGGGAGTCCCCAATAGGCTTGAAGAATGCCAGGCTGCTAAGCTAGTGTGAATGTAGTTTGGGAGTCGAGGGATGTTCCCAGGAGGTCGGCAATGGTGGAAATGGAGGTAGAGGCCTTGGAAATTCCATTCTAAGGTTTGTCAGTCAAGAAAGGCATCTTTGAAAAATAGGTTTCACTCAGACTTACCTACCTCAGAGACTTGTGTGTGGGAAGAATGAGTCAGGCAGGATGATATTTTAAAGAGGGTCATCCTTATCCAGTAGTTGGGGGTCAGACCTGAGGGGGTGATGAATATGGTTGTGACATTCTCCATCAAGATCCACGGAAAGATTTGTACGAAAGCCTTTATCCCTTTTGGAGCTCTGCAGTTAGTGTCTCTTTGGGCTTGTCACATTCTATTCTTGCATAATTCCAAGTTTTTGGAGAGGAAGGTGTTATCCAGATGCAAAAATTTCAACATTTAAAGACAGTGCTGGCTCAGACAATGACAGGGTAGAAATCAGAGTTGATCTTGCTTATATCCCAGCAGGATTCTTAGACTTGCTTGCTTGAAAACTCCAGAAAGGGGCAAATCTGTTTGGAAAGCAAAAGCAATTGTGGATTGGGCTAGGCTGTATTGTCTTGGTTAGAGCTCTTCGAAGATGAAGCTGAGCCCACCTGTGCTGCTTTCTCGAAGGTTTAGCTCATGGAGCACCCCAGGGATCCTTAGAGCACATGAGTCACCTATTGTCTTCTGTCTTTAGCTGGCACAGCGTGTGGGATCTCTTCCTGCTGTCTTACCTATATGCCTCAGCCCACGAGGATGTCTTAGGTTCTGATCTGTGGCTGTTGTAATATGAATCCCTCAGTTTTGTTCTTAATTACACATGTGTTTGTAGGGGCGGGGGAGTAATGTGTGCATGTGTGTGCATGAAGGTGGAAACCAGAGGTCATTGGATATCTTCATCCATTGCATTACACCTTATTTTTGAGACAATGTCTCTCACTGAATCTAGAGCTTGCCATTTAGGTGAGGCTGGCTGGCTGTATTGTCTACCCATGAGCCCCCATGTCTGCCTCTCCAGTCTGTGACAACAGGTGGGCAAACCTCTGTTAACAGGGTTTTTATGTGGATGCTGGCATCTGAACTTAGGTCCTCTTGTTTGCATTAAGAGCACTGTACCCTTTGAGCCCTCTCCCCAGCTCCCTACATACTGTTTTTATTGACCGCTACCTATTTCCTGTGCCTTACTTGCCTCTTTACAATCTCTGCACATTACAGAGTCCCTAGGGTCATGGATCATGTCTTCTGTCTTTTTCAAATAGCCCCCGGCTCCATCTTCTGGCATCACAAACAGCATGATCCCTCACGTTCATGTCTTTGCATTAGATGTGTTTCTTATGGGGAGTTTCCCCTTCTACACCCTCCCTAGCTCCTGCTTTGTTGCTGAGATGAACATTTTTGTACAATAGGGGCCCCACAGTTGCCCTGGCATGTTACCCACATCAGCTTGAAGAAAGCTGTCTGTAAGTGCCCTGGTGAGTCAGAGGGCCCCTCCTCAGACACAGGAATTCCAAAGTCTTGCAAGCACATACTTGCCCAACAGAGGAACCATTCCAGAGCCACCCCCAGCCCTGTCTCTGGCTGGGAAGGGTCCTCACTCTTACCTCATTTGGGTAGCTCCTTCCATCATACACTGATTGCCCTGACTTGTCAGGAGGAGGTGGCAGAGCAGAGAGGCAGCCCTGGGGCAGGGGCAGGACAAGATGTCACCTGCAGAACTGGGGTGTTGCTGGACTCTGTTGAGCTTAATTTGGTAAATGCATAGGGACCATCACTGATTCTCTGTTTTTCTGAGGGGAGATCAGGGCTGTGGCCTGGCTGCTAACTACTTTATTATCTCCTGTGACTAGCCCCAAGCTCTCGTAGAAGTGAGGCTGTTAGATTTAAGTGCAGCTCTTAAACTCAGAGAACAAAGAATGCTTTATCAAGTGAACTGTGATGGATTCTGATTTCTAAGGAAGAGATGGCTGTCCCAGCTTCTGAAGCTGAAGGCAGGAGCATTTCTGTTCTCATTCTCTTTCAGATTTCCCCCTGAAATCTTGCCAGTTCTGCCCAGGAACACTGCTTGAAAGCACTAAGAGTGAATGAAGCTCTCTGTAGCCAATTCTAATGTGTTCAGTGTCTACATTCCTTGCTGCTTACTCTGGCTGTCACCAACAGGCACCAGAGCCTTGTTAGGTGCCATCATATCAGGCTCCATTTGAGACCTACTGACTCAGAATCTATATTTTAAAAGGCCAACCAGGTGATTCCTTCAAACAACCCAGAGACTAGGTGACCGTAAGAACTAGGGGCCATTGTGCCTTTGATTGAAGCATGTAGGCTTAGCTGTTTCCGGTGCTTTGGCATATTTTTTGTTTGCTGGAGGGAACTAGGTACAGGAGCAATATGGTTCTTCCTGTTGCTCTGAGGAATGTGTGTTGGTAAATGTTGGAGACACAGCATGTGTGGGGCAGAAATGAAAGCATCAGGGACTCCCCTGGGCTCTTCCGCTGCTGCAGCATCTCCATTTCCACTTCAGCATTAGGAGCTGGCTTAGACTGCCAAGGCCCTGTATTTTGGTCTTAAATCTGGCCTTCTCTGTCATTACTGTGTGTTTCTTTGACTCTGCCAGTCTGGAATGTAGCAGAGCTTTGAAGGTAAATAAACTGGAATATACGAAAACAGGACCAAGCAGGCGAGTGGACACGAGCCGACTGAGGATCACTGCAGCTGTGTCCTCTGGCCACCAGAGCGTCCCTTTACAGACATCCTTGAGGCTGCAGTCAGGTTGTTCCTACTATGCAAGGAACTAAAGCACAAAAGAATGTTCCCACATATGTGTAACTCAGGGTCTACATCCTCAGGAGACATGATATCACTATAACATTACTTGCACTGGGGTTTTGACACTGTCTTTAGAGGGATTGTGTGGAGGATCATGGGAAGAAGTGCTCTAAAAGAGAGACCTGGTCCATAGTTACAAAAGCCTCTTTAAAATCCACAGTGTGGAATTCCCTTTGCTCCCACTCCAACCTCACTGGAGTATTTGTTTTGTTTAGCTTTGCTGAATAAAATTCTGCTCAAATTATTCTTCCGACTGGATTCTTTCCTTTAAGGAGAGGAAAGGAAGGGAGAAGAGAGAAGATGAGAGATAGGAGAGGGGAGGGGAGCGAAGACGCAGAGGTGGAGAGCAGTAACAAGAGCTCTCTACAAACTAAACAGTTCTAAACTCAGGACATGTTTGTTTAAATTCTAGTCCTAAACTCCCAGAGTCGAGCTTCATCTGGACTTAGTGCCCAGTGCTTGTTTGTGGCTGATAGCTAGCTTCTGGAGTTAGCCTGTACTTTTTCTGGTGTAAGGGTTTCTTTAAGGTCACCAGAACTTGATCAAGTGTCAGATTATTAAAAAGTGTTTTGGAAAACTATAGAGATGAAAAAGGAAAATCTAAAAGAATTTTTAGAATTCTAAAATGAAAAGACAGTTGACTTATTACTATTATGTCTGTGTACTTATGAAGTTCTGGGAGTGCCTTCTTGGCTGGGTTTTCTTTTGCTCAGAAGCTGGGATGAGGCAGGCTTTGAGTCAGCTCCCAAGAGGAACTTATATTTTTCTCCAATTAGTGTCTTCGTGGCCATTTCTGGGAAAAGTACTTCCTGATATTCTGAAATCATGCTTGGGCTATGGGGGAGGATGTTCAGGGAAATTTCATATTTTTAGTGCATTTATACTGTTAGAGAGAGGAGCCATTTAAAATTCAGACTTTTGGGATTTTCTTCTGACTTATTATTAATTTTTCCTTTTCAAAATTTGAAATCTTCCTCAGCCAAAAAGTCTTTAAACAACTTTCCCCTTCTTTCCCTCTTCCCTCCCTCTCTTCTTCTCTTTCTCCCCCACTCCTTTCTTCCTTCTCCCCTTCTCCCTCCCTCCTTTGCTGCCTTCCTTCTACCTTAACTTTAATGCTTTCCTGACTCAGACTCCTTAGTGCTAGAGTTGTAGGTGTGTAACACTACACCTGGTTTAAGGACACGTGTTTACCGTCAAGAATGTGCTTGACTTGACATCTGAATGTCTGGAACTTAGGTAGGTTTGACTCTGGAGAGGCAGCCTAGTGCTTTGGCTTGGCCGTGCACACTGGCACTCTACCCTTCTCCCTTCTGCCTGTTCAGCCCAACCCCCCGCCTTTTTATCCCATGTGCTGCACAAAGGGAGGTGCTCTTTGCTGACTGTATGGACACATGGACTTCGGTTTGAATGGAAGGAATCTGAGGAGGTTTAAGAGGAGGTTGGAGCTGTGGGGATGGAGCCCAGAAGTTCCCTTAAGCACTTTCAGGACCTTCCGTGCATGGTGGTGGCTCTCAATTCCAGTTCTGGGAGGCAGACACAGAAGGATCCGTGAGGCTCACTGGCCAACTAGCCCAGCCTAAGTGGGGAGACTTAGCCTAGTGAAAGAGTCTGTCTCAAAAACCAAAGTGAATGACACCTGAAGTTGACCCCTGGCGTCCACATTCATTGTATGTGTGTAAGTGTGTGTGTGCGTGCTTGCAACATGCACTTGCAGAAAGTGGGTTTGGCTTTGATGTTCAGTGTAGTCTAAGAGTCTAAACATACAAACCTGCCTCTTCAATCTGTTGGAGGAAGATCTGGCTTAACTGTCAGGACTGGCAGAGCAGAGAACAAGGCTGCTCCAGCCAAATCAGCTTAGGGCCTTCCAGCTACCACTGAGAGGTGCTGGCTCTCGGCAGCTGAGGCTGCCTCTGGGACTTAATGGGTGGCACCCACTAGTGCAACATCTTTCTTATATATCCAGGATGATGGTCAATTCTAAAAGCACTTTGGGAGTTTTATTTGAGAATTCTCTCATGAGGGAATGGAGAGATACAGACTTCTCTGTATCTCAGATATTTTCTCAAGAAACTTCCATAGCCAGTGCTTCCCAGAGCCATGTTCTTACTCCATGTCTTTGACCTACACCTAAGATCCTTTCATCTCAGAGTCCCACCATCTTTATGGAACTATTCCGCAGAACTCACGCCCAGTCTCTATAAAGCTGAGTACACCGTCCCTCTGCAGCTGCTCTCTTGTATCCTGCTGCGCTCCCATTCCTTCAGCACTCACCTGTGATTCTTCTAGATACTTTGCTTTCCGTATGCGAATCGTGATGACAACCCATCAATTCTAGTGTCTTAACATGACTTGAGTCTAATCATTTCTGTCCACTGTGATTTCTCTTCCTTTATGCTGTGCATCTAAGTCACTTGCCTTAGACTCAGCCACTAAGATGGTAGAGTGAGCTGTTTTAAAGTAGCCTTTGCTATGGAACCCCTGCTACTGAAATTGAGTCCCAATAGCTATACTATGTGTCACCTTTTATTAGCCTTTTCCTTAACACAAAATAGCTAGTCCCACCTAGTCTGTTTATGTCAGAAGACTATGAAAACATAGCCTTTGTGTAATGCTAGGTACCAATCAAGGTTAGATACCTTGATCCATTTCCTGAGAAAGCAGCGGATCAGGGAAGGCTGGCTGTGTCAAGTACTTAGCAGAAAAACAACATGAATTTGAGTTTTGGGCTCAGCTTTCCAGTTTCCTCATCTAACTATGCAGATCTCCCCACAGGTTTCCTTTCCTGTCACTCCTTCCTGTGCAGACCCCAAATTCTTGGCAGTAGTTCTCCTTTCTCCAGAGACAGCCGAGGAAGATGAGTACTGGCTGTGAGGAACCAGGCGTATAAGGCTTCACCTTTGCAGAGTCAGTGTGGACACTTTCACTTCTCATTGTGGCATTGGAACATGACTTGACATGTTTTGCCAATGCTCCATTCTAGACCTGTTGGAGTGGAAAGGAAGCCTGACATGGTTCATTGTTTCAGGAGAACTCCTCATTTTTTTTTTCTCACTACCAAGGGGGTGGGGTAGGGAAGAGGAGACCTCATTTAATTTCACAACCATCCCTTGCTGTCTAGACTTGCTCAGAAGTCTTGAAGGGGTCAGATATTTTTGTGGGAGGGTGGCCTTCGGTTTTGAGAAGAAAATGTTTTCTGAACCTGTAGTCGGAGAGACCCTTGCACAGCACTTGAATAGTTACACCTTTTCTACTGAGGGGGAGCAAGCTGCCTGGCTCTGGCTTGCCTGGGTAGGGGTGTAGGGAGGAAATGAGCATATGGACAGAGGGCAGGAAAGTATTATAATGAGGAAGGATAAGAAATAAGCTTTCTTAGAAGAATCAGGGTGGATGGACTAAGTTATTTGTTCGGAAAGAAGCAAATACATGGTTCTGAGCAGGCAGATAATTCTCTGGATTTGAAGACAGTCTTTTGATCTGCAAGAGAATTTCAAGGCACAGCAGTGCATAAGAGACATACCAGGCTTTCACTCTTTAAAACAAAGGTAAAAGACATTTTGTAGCTGGCTTGCTTTGTTGTGATGATCTGATAAGAATTTGTCAACATTTTTTTTATTTATCTCAGCTCTTCATCCGATTGACTTAGATGATTAATTATGTACCAGTTTTTCTTGATGTCTAGATTTGCAATTATTTGCTCCTGCTAATTTTAAAGAAATGGATTTAAAAAATTGCATGTCTGCTGAAACTGAACAGACTGCCTGCCTCTGTTTCATCTAGAAATGAGCTCCAGCAATGTAACATGCTATTGAGTAAAACTTAATGATTAGAAATTCCAAAATATCTGTCTGCTGGAGTTAGAGACTGAGAAATTCAGGGACAAAAGGTTGACTAAGGGCCTCCCAGGGCCTCAGTCAGGGTCTCTGGGGACACACGCTGTTGTTTTGTGTTTTTGTAGTGAGGAGACTAGGGGGCACAGTTCCATTTAGTGCTGGACATTACAGGGTCATGTGCTTATGAACAGCAGGGGACCACTCCTGCCCAAGTGACAGCGCTGCTTCTGGTTAGCAGTTCAGTCCCACGGCTCCTTTCAGGTATGAGAACACCAAGGGCCTGAAATCCCCTAGGCCGATGGCATAGCAACAAGCGACTCAGTTTCTTCTACTCCCGTATGCTGTTTTCTCCCATAGCTCTCTGCCTGAGATTCTCCATTCTACAGGGAAAGAACCAAGCGAATCTGGTGTTGGTCACAGGACCTGGGTATCTTTTCCTTCTTATCCTCTGGGGGGCACATATTATACCACAACAATGTGTAAAACAGTAAGAAAAATAATGAAAATCACCAACTGTGGAAGGGCCAGTGGCTTAAGGAAAGTGATGAGTCAGCAGTGAAGCTGGACGCTCAGGAGATTTCAAGTAGTTTCCATCAAGACAGGCACAATCAAGTAAGGGCTTTGCAAGCATGAGCTCAGGTGTTCACACAGAATTGCAGTTTTCCAGAACAGGTGGTCTTCCTCATGTATTAAAGACAGATGCAAGGAAACTCCAAAACTCTTGTTTTTCATAGTGATAAAGAATGAGAGTTTCCAGAATAAAAGAAGTAGAAAAGTGTCCTGCTTCAGAGGTTAGCTGCATAGGAACGTGGGCCTATTAAGTGGGTCAACTGCGATTCAAACAGACATTATGCATGTTCAGGAAAAAGTGAGACAATCTGTGTCTACCTGCATGCTATAGCACCATAATCTGACCCTTCATGGGCTTCTGTATGAGAAAAACATGCGCAGATCCATAGCTCTACAGTATGACGATTTCCACGGCGAACTCATCTGTGCTAGTGCATAGCACAGCGGTCGCCTTGCTGCCCAATATTGCAGAGGACTGAGTGAAGACACGCAGTAAGAGATATGACTTCTATAGTGTTTAAAATAATCTCTTGGGCCTGGAAGGATTAAGTTAAATGCCCACTACAAAAGTATGAGACTCTGAGTTCCCAGCACTCACAGAAAAGCTATTGTTGCATTTTCTGCTTATGGTCCAGTGGTAAACTCACCTTAACTTTTCCAGTGGCATGGAGTGGGGTGGGGCTGTGGTGCTCAGGAGAGAGACAGATCTGTAGAGCTCACTGGCCAGCCAGCCTAGCCTAACAGGTGATGAGCTGCTGGTTCTGTGAGACAGAACCAAAAAATAAGGTGAAGAGGGGTCAGGAAGACACCCATTGTCATGTTCTAGCCTTTGCATGCATTTGCATGTACACCTATACACACAACTGCAGGCAAACATGTACATAAACTATACACATATACATACATACAACCACCATCATTTATATGCATTAGAAGACTAGGCCAAATATCAAGGTGATATTTAGCACCTATAAATGGTAATTTACTTCACTGAAGCTCAAAAATGAATTATGCAACCACAGGTAGGGAGACCTTATTTTGATGATGTTAATTTTGAAGAGTGAAGGTCCCCTCACTGGACTGTAAGCAGAGAAAGAAACAATAGCATGTGGTTTCACAAAAGTTAATGTAATATAAGGTGCCTACAGAGAAGTATGTTAGGTTGCTGAGGTACTTGGGAAACATATTGTATAAGGACTGACAAACAACTCAAAGATCTTCTAGTGCCGGAACTGAAAAAGAAACAACTAAAGGGTTTCCTTGTGATGAAGAGGAAGAGAGTTTGCCTAGCAGGGACTTAAGGTGGTAGACTGTCTGGAAGAGGTTAAAAGGAGAAATAATTTAGCTAGGTATAAAAAGTTAGCTGTAGTCAGGAAGAAATAACCTTATTTCATGCTCACAGTAGCATTGCTCACCAAATCTGGGAAACAGGAGCAACTGGAATGCCTGTAAGTAGAGAAATGGGAAAACAAAAATTCCATCCAGACATAGTGGACTAGAGGAGCATACAGTGGAGGGAGATCTTGACCTACGCTACAGGGAAAAGCAGGGACACTACACCAAATAAGATAAGCCTGCCCAAGAAGGATAAGCGTTCTGCAACCCACAACACAGGGTGCTAGAACTGTCACACTCACACACAGAAAGTACCGCTTGGAAGATGAAGGCAAGGGGCTAATGTTGAATGAGGCATTCAGTGTGAAGAGAGGGAAGTGTGCTGGAGGTGGAAGGTAGCAGTGTACTGAATGACACTGATCCCTACACTCAACAGCGTCTACAGTGGAAAAATATAAAATTGTATATTTTACCAGTTAAAAATATATCAGGGACCTCACTGCCTATACGAGAAGCCCTAAACTAGAAAAAGTTGGGCTCCCCTGACAGACGTTGAGTGTCCTGTGCTGCAGGCTCTCTAGCTGGGTGAATTGTTTCTTGTGCTGTGCTCTAAAGAGAATTTCATGGTGAGAATGGATTTCAGAGCGTCAACTCTGCATGAAAACAGACTTGGTCTGTGCTACAGATTGAACAGGCCCAGGCCTTGTTGATATTGGTGTATTCGTGTATAATATATTATGCACACAGAAGACCGTGTTTTCTAACCAACACACTATCCAGTACACATTACCCTCAGAACCTTTCCAGGCCCTGTGAGGAGACATTGCAGTCTCACTTTGACATTGACCTCTGCCCCAGGCCTTACCTGTCACGTCACCTGCCTCCCAGACATCCACTCTCCAGACTTCTGTGAGAGCTCACTGTTTGATTTTTAAAAGTATTCCTGTGACCTCATATGCATCTGTAAACCACATCACTTACTTTTCCCATTGTGGGTACTGTGCATATCATATGTTGAGTTTTTTCCTCTGCTGTTGCCTTCAGCCCACTATGCTTCTACACCCAGCCTTGCAGATGCGTGAATGCAGCTGCAATTAATTTCTTTCCCAAAGATCAGAGTGTTTCCCTGTGAGCGTATGTCACTGTTTAACCATCATTTCTCCTGTTGATGGACATCTGGGCTGTTTCCAGATTTTGGTTTTTGTAGACACTGCTGTCTGCTAGGGATGTTTGACTGTTTGATTTCTGATGCTCATGCACACAACTATCTCTAGGGAATGCACAGGGATTGGAAGTCCTGGGTTGCAGGGCATATATATCTCCCCGCTTTTGAAATAGTACCAATACTGTCAGCTTCCATCATACCAGCCGCGGGGAGCTCTCATTGCTTTTCAGGTTGTTAGGTCTAGACTGTATTCTGTACAGAGGAATTGGAGAAGGGAAGGAGGTTGGCAACACAGCACAGACATCTCTTCCTAAAGTGGAAAAGTGTACTTGAATAACACTAAGAAAATAATACATCTTGACTCAGTGCATGTGCCATCTCTGGGTTAAGTGGCTTCATGGAGATGGGCTTCCAGTTATATCCTAAGCATATTTAATGGGGACAGACAGTCAGTCTGAGAAGGTGAAAAACTCTGGAGATAGATGGTAGTGTCAAGAATCCTTCAGCCTAAATCACCTTCTTTATTCCTCAGTCCCCAGGGCTATAGTACCTGCTCACCAAACTCCAGCTGTGTTTGCAGTGTAATGGTTTTGAAGGGATTCTTCAGTTAAAAAACAAAACAAAACAAAACACAAAAGAAGCCTTTGCAGGAAGGTACTGTCCCCTGGATTGAGCTGTCCAGCATGAGATGACACACAATGAAGATGGGCATCTCCTAAGAGAGGCTACTGGCTGCTCAGCATTGCAGAGAGGGTTCTAGAGCCGACTCCCTGGAAGTCACTGTCACTGGTGCTTTCGACACTTTCCTGATCTGGAGGCTTTAATAAGCTGTTTGTCTTTTTAGTTGTCCCACCTGAAAAGCGGGCAATTATTGGGTCCACTCAATAAACGTTGTACACACAGCCATACCGACCCAGAGAGCTAGTGATTAATCCCTTCTGGGGTGAAAGGCATGTGTGAAAGCAAGCTTGTGGCACACAGCTGCCAGAGGTGGAAGTGAAGAGGCCCCAGCTGGGCGTCATAGAAAGAATTAGAGACTTGATGGTCTGGGAGTCTCAAATGACAGAAGAGAAAAAGTGTGTGTTACTGGACAACAAAATAAAAAGGGGCGGGCTTAAGCTTTCGTCTAAGATTTGACTGTGTTGGGGTCAAAGTTAGAACTGTGCGCATGTGGCACACAGGGCTGGTGAGAGGGCTAAAGGTGCCAGGGTGAGCACGAGGCGATGCGGTTGAGGCCCTGAGGCCCCACAGGCTGAGGTTTGTGTCGGAAGGAAGGGTGGGCACCGCATGCTGCTCTTGTTGTGAACAGGCAGTGTTGGATGGTGACAGGGAGCAGCGGACATAGAGATTGCCTCTCACAGGACTGAAGACCACACCAGACCAGAAGCTGGCTTCAGGGGCTGCCTTGTGAGAGATTTCTATCTGTCATTTCGAAGCAAGGAGATTTCTTATCCAGTTCAGTGTGTCTGGAGGGCTGTTCTCAGGAAGGGTGAAGATGCGACAGCCTGCATTCATCTCCACACTGCATCTCCAGTCCTGCCCCTCTGCTCCTGTGGGCATCTCAGCTTAAAGAAGTCAGGACTATGTTCAGGCTCCTGGGGTGATACCAGCCCTCTGCTGATGCTGAGGCATGGTGCTGAAGGATGGTCTTCCTTTGGAAGCTTGTGGGGAAAGCGGTAGGGCACCCAGCATGTGTTGAGATCTGGGTCCAGGAGAAAAGCTGGACCCAGAGTCTAAGGTTAGGAAGAAGTTTGATGACTAACTGACACAAGAGTTCTGCAGGACCTTACCTGAGAGCAGAAACTCAGGACAGACGTACAGCATGAGAAAGCACCTGGGAAGAAAAGTGTGAGAGGTGAAGCACAATCAACTAAGCTGCGGATACTCAGTCAGCATGCACAAGCCTTGGGTTCTAGTCCCAGAACTACATAAACCTAGCATGTGGAAAATATTTGTAATCCCAGGGCTCAGGCAGTGGAGGATCAAGGGTTTTCAAGGTCATTCTCAACTATAGTGAGTTTTTAGGCCAGCTTGGCATACAGGATACCTTGTCTAAAACAAAACAAGACCAGAAACCCAGCTCACTACAGCCCTGTGGCTGGGTGCAGTCACTGACATGGGATCAGGAAGGCCAGATGCTTCCAAGCTGGAATCCATCTCTCTGGAAAACCCTGTCTCCTAAGGAGATGCCTGCCAAACTTCCATAGGATTCTCTCCCCCAACTCCTGCCCAACATACTGAAGCCATCTCACTCATTTTTGCTAACACAATACTAAATGGACTTTAAAGAGGCATCTTCAGGTAAACTGGGCTCCCAATTCTGTGAAAGCGGCTTGCAAACTTGGCTCCAGAGCTCCTATATGTTAAGTAAGGCATGCCTCAAGCCAAAAGGTCGCTCTTCCACCTTTACATTGAGGCTGGCTCTCTTGTCCAACCCAGGTTTCACCGGAGTCTGGCTGTCACACTTACTCTGGAGATCCCGCTCTGAACCTGGAACTGCAGGCCATGGGGGTGTTAGCCCCTCACAGTGGATATTGAGTTAAGTTGGTGAACTTGAGAATCAATATGGAGAGACAACATCGGGTCATTAGCTTCTTCTACAGCTCTGTAAACATTCTCAATGCCCTACTACCCATCTCAAAATTGAAAGGACCTGTGAACTCACTATGACTTCAATCAACCCCAACTGCAGGATGTCATCGCCTACCCTCTCCTGTGGCCCCTGTGAGGTGCCCCCGAGGGCAGAGAGCCAGAGGGGTGTGTGGTGTGGAGGATGCTCAGGCTGCTCCGTCTTCACCCTTTTTAAATCTGAGTTGATGTGAACTTCCTTCGCCATGTTTCTGTTCTCTCCTTGTCAAAGGCAACAATAAGAGGAATCAGAAAAAACAGTTTCTGACCTTGTCTTTCTTCAGCCTAAACAAAAAAAATCTTATTAAAAAAAGAGGGGGATGATGTTTGACTTTATTGGGGAGAAGGAATCATTGCCGGAGAGGGCTTGAGGCTAAATGAGGCCATCAAGGGACCACACCATGCACAAATATGAAGTAATATCTCTCCGCTCCGAGAGAAGCTGACACCCAATTTCCGAAGCTCCAGGCAGGCATCTCCAAGGCTCTAGGTATCACAGCCGCATTTCTAAGGCTTCAACTCTGCTGTGAAAGCTTAAAAATGCAAATGAAATGGGGCCATTTACAGAAAAACTATCCCTGCTAACTGTGCTTCCGGAGAGAAAAAATCTCCGGCTCCAAGGGCAATCTTAGAGGGCGCTTTCTTCTGACAGATAGTGCATGCAGCACGGCTCCCGCGTGAGCTGAGAAGTATTTAAAGAAAAAGGAAAATCACCCTGTTAGACTCATTACTCTTCTGAAAAACTATCTGGTGCTGCTCACGCTTCTGGTCTGATGGAGAGTTCTTCTAAATGGGCATTGCAATGTGCAAGGGTGCCTGGGCATGCTGGGAGGGAATGAAACTTTTCCTGACTCCCAGGAAAAGCCATGCTTCTGTGGTGCTAGAAGCCAGGGTGAAATTAGTTTTCAGGAAAGAAAGTGTCAAAACGGTGTGTGTCCTGAAGAAGCCCGCCTGCCTTGGGGGTGGGTTCCCCTACAGCTGACTGGCCCACCAGTCTTCATGGTTCCCGAGTGAGTCCTTACATAGCCCCCTCCTCCTGCTTTCTCAGGCCGCCTTCTCTCCCTTCCCCTTGAATGTTTGACTCTCACAGGTAAGCTTTTGTCATGATTCCATCTTCACAGAGGGTGCAGAAGCCAAGGACGGGATATCCTCTCCCCTTAACTCACTGATCTCTGTGTCTGTGTGCTTCCCCCTTTCTGCCTGTCATCTTACAAAGTGGCAGCCCTGCCCTGGTCACCCAGCCTTCTGCTTTTTCTCTGGGATTTTCCTTCTCAGCTCCTTTAGCAGTTTGCTGGATCAATTCCTGGTCCCTTCTCCCCTCCCCATTGCTGGCTCCTCCCCTGTCTCCTCCTCTCCTCAATTATCTCCTTTTTATGAGCTTCATTTTCTCCCTGCTTCTTCCTGTCAGCACTTAGCTACAGTTTCTGTCTTCTCTCTGATGCCTCTGGTTCTCTGCTCTCCAGCTACTGCTTTTCCTTCAAGGACACAGCAGACTCTTCTGCTTCTTTCTCCCAGTTATATTCTACCCCGTGATCTGACTCCTGCTTTCTCTACTCAGATGGTCCCCAGCATGCCATCAGTTAGGGGACCACTTCCCTGCTCCAACGACAACTTGTGAGCCACACTGAAAACTCTTTTTTCTGGGATCCTCATGGCCATAGGCTGGGTCTTCATTCCTCTTCAGACTGCTAGCTGGCACCTCTAGTTCTGCTCCTGGATTCTGGATGGGATTTGTCTGCCTGATCGTACCTGGGCATGCTCCTCAGGGCCCTTGACTTGTCAGCAAAGGCCCATGCTGACCGTGCAAGCAGGAGGCAGAGTTCATGGGAAACAGTTGAAAACAAGGTTGGCCAGCCACAGCAGTGAAGGAGATGGAAGCTGAGAAATTAGCAAGACCTTGTCTCAGAGAGGCTGGCAGTAGCCTGGGTCTACACTGCTGGGATCAGTAACAGCAAGCCCTGAGTTTTCCTCTTGCTGCAGAATGAAGTGCAACTGCTCCACCCCATAATGATTCTACATCCACAGGTACAGCTGTGGATCAACATTATTCATAAGATCACCTAAACTGGACGTAGACATGCTTTTCCAGGCTTTCCTAGCCAATACAGCATAGCGTTTATCTTGCACTATAATTTATGGATGAGTCACTATACAGGAAGCTTGAACAGGTGATAAAAAATGCTGGTGCCATTTTAGATAAAAAAATTCAAGTGTCAACAGACTTTGTTATCCATGAGAAGGGAGACCCCAGAACTGATGCTTTGCTGATGCTAACTGGATTCGTCACGTCTTTCTCCTGGGTTTCAGAGATGCAGGCTAAACAAGCCTTTGGAATTCCCCAGGTGATGAGGGCATCTTTACCATCCAGGGTGAGCCCTGGACAGGTGCCTGAGTTATGCTGAGATGATTTCCAAGGACCTGGAGATAGTTCTGGGATGCTATGGCCAGAGACTAAAGCCAGCTCACCTGATATGGTGCAGCTTCCAGCAGGAAAGGGGGCTGCAGACTGAGTCAGATCTCAGAGCCAGTGACTCAGTGATGTCTGCATAAGGAAACCCCAGGGAGAGCCTTGAGCACGAGGTCATCATCCTTGGTGCTGAGTGTATTAACATGCTGGGCAGGGGTGGCACTTCCTGAGGAGATGGCTTGGAAGGGGCAGGTCCCCCAAACCCTGCCCTGGCTAGTCCTGGTTTGTGTCCTTTAGGATGAAACTTCTTCAGTTCTGTGAACCATTCCAGTGGGTTGCTGAGCCTGAAGAGGCCACAGAGACCCCTGGTTTGGAGCCAAGTGGTCATCGAGGTAGCAGGGGACCCTGGTAGCAGGGGAGGTGGCTAAAGGTGACAGTGTTGTCAGACATTGTGCCCTTCACCTCTGAAGTCTGAAATAGCTCTGGGAAGCTGACCCCAGGGTCACAAAGAACAGAGCAGACAAAGAATAGTGCGGGTTAGGACAGAGTAGACTTCATTTGGAAATGGTGTCTCTAGGCTTGAGGTAGGGTAACCAGGAGATTGAAGCACAGTGTTCACTTTTAATTCTGTTTTCTTCTCCAGTGACAGTTTTTGTGCTTCTGAGTTCCTGAACCTGTCCCTTAAAATTCTGGAACACTGTATATGTTTGAGCCAAAAAAATGACATTTTCTGTTGTCCCCTAGAAAAGACAGTACACAGCTCTTGGGGGATAATAATGACACCATTTACTCTGCGCTCTCTCATAGTTAAAATTGTGTCAGCCATTCTGACCCCACCAGGATTTATAGTGGCTTAGATCACAGCTGGAAAAATGAGTTTTGGGCTACAGACAGGAGGGAAAAGGTCTTGGGCTCAGAGCATATTATTTTATCGAAATGGGGAGAAAATTCATTTGAAAGCCTCCTCCTCCTTTTCTTCTTTAGCCGAAGAGTCTAACTGTGTATTTGCCCCTGGCTGCACTGTGATATCACCAGGCTTTCCAGAAGGGGTGACAGGTCACCAGCACCAGCACCTCATAAACCTATTGTTCCTCTGCAAAGTGGGGATACAGACAGATGAGCAAGGGAAGCTTAGGCAGGTGGGCTGGCACCTGTTCAGGTGTTGCAGGCTCACTCTGCCGCCACAAGCACCTGGTAGGGGTAGGTGCTGACTGTTGCTTGAGAGAAATAATGAATAATGACTCGTCGTCATCGCTCCTGGAGCCCGTAGTTAATAGGGCAGCTGACTTTTACTTTTCGATCAGGGGCTGGTTTGAAGCTAGTATTAGTGACAGGAAAGCTTTGCTTGAATTTGAAGGGGCCAACAAGGACTGCAGAGCACTCTGGGTAGAGATGCCTTCCTACATTTCTTGAGACTTCTTACCTTTGCACCTGAGTACCTCACTCAGTGTGTGTACACAGTGGATATAAAATGATTATTTCTAGAACAACAGAAAAGGGCCATTGCCTAAATGCCTACATTCTTCATATTTGAATTCAAGCCAGGCTTTTCCTCTCTCTGGGCACAACAGGACCCAATAACAAGAGTCAGAAAACCAAGTCTCCAGGACATTTTGCTTTGGAATTATCTGGCTCCCCAAATCTATGACTTTTAAGTCTTCTTTTACAAAACAGGGGAACATATCTTAGCCCATAGTGTTGGCCTATGTAAGTAGGCAATACATAGCTTTTAACTTCCCATAAGGTAGCCATCGGGCAGGTGAGGCTTGTGTGGAAACAGAGCACGTGGACTCAGAGATCACGCACACTTGTTACGTAAGAATGTGTTAGGCTACCATGGTTTCTGCTGAGTTTGTTTGGCCCCAGGCTCTGGACAAGCCCCAGCTGCTTCTGTTCTGAGTTGTTGGCCTCTCTGTAGCAAAGGAGTGAGGCAGGGCATGGAGGGGAGGGCCATGGGGGTGGAGACAGTGCAGGAATCCGGTTAAGCCCATCCTAGTGACCCCCATCCTATCTGCACTCAGAAATGCCTTGCAAGCATTCTGGAGTCTCAGTGATGCTGACTGCATTGTGACTCAAAAGTGTGGGGTGTCAGCTCACGGGACAGGGGCCAGGCACAGTTTAGTAAAGGCCACACCTGCCCGCTCACAGATTTGTGACTATAGATGCATGTACCCTCCAAAGGGGGTTTGCTGTTGTCACTGCCATTCATGGTCACAGATAAATTAAACAGCAGTACCTAGGCAGTAGGTGTCTGGCTCCATTGTCACCCCATCCTGTCCTCCATCCTGGGATCTTTTCACACCCATGCAGATTGTGTCTTCAGGCTGGAGTACACACTGGCCCAGGAGATGAGAGCAGAGGCCCTGGAGATGAGAAGCTGGGTTTCAGGACTCCTCAGATAGGCTGTGACGGCATAGGAAGCCTGTCAGTGCCCCCAGCGGACACAGGCATGATGCTGGCTTTATTCTACCCTGGGGGACTGAGCAGAGAAGCCTGAGGCGCTTCTCTCTACTTGGAGTTTGGGGAAAACTCAGTGCACACAGGCACATAAAATCTCCCTAGGCTTGTCAGCCAGGCCCCATAAAAGGTTAAGAAAGTGCAGCAGGGTGAGAAGCAAGTCAGTGTAGATTATTGGGCAGCGGACTTGTTTACAGCCGGTTTCTTATTTATCGGGCTGTGCTTTCTATTTGTCAGGCAGCAATGGTAGTAGCTTTTATGAGCAAGCACATTTTTAATGAACTTGTTTCAGATGTGTACCCCATTCTTGGAACACTCTGCGCTTTGAGGCAGCTCTGTAATTATTGCCTTGAGTGGAATAGCCAGGTTCTATGTGGTGTTTATGTAAGCAATTTCCTTTTTTCAGCTTTAAATAAGTAAGGTGAGAAGGTGAAAAAAAATCCTACTGGTAGCTTTTGTTAAGCTTGTCATATGGTAGTAGAAACTATATGTTCATTCTCTGTGTGTATATGCGTGTGAGCACATGTGTGTGTCTATATGCTCAGGAAGGCACATACATGTATTTGTAAACCCACATGGAGGCCAGAGAATAACTTCAGATATACTTCCTTGCTTGCTGTCATCCTTTTTTTTTTTTTTTTTTTTTTGAGACATAGTGTCTCATTGGCCTGGAGCTTGCCAAGCAGGCTAGGCCGGCTGGTTCTCTAGGCTCAGGGTTCTGTTTGTTTTCACCCCTCCTCTCCACCAAGCACAAGCTGTGGCTACAAGCACATACCACCACCACACCAACCTTTTGTTTCATTTTTACATGGGTTCTAAAGACTGAACTCAGGACCTCATGCTTATAGGGCGAGCACTTGACTGAGGTATGTCACCAGCCCACATGTCTTTTAATGTTGTCCTAACAGCTCCCATTTTATAGACACCGAAGCTCCTGAAAGCTGCTAACAGGTAGTAAGTGGTGGACATGTAATCCAAGTGTAGGCTTGACTGCTGCATGGGTTCTGACCCTTCTGTGCAGGGTGGACTGGAAGGGCAGTCCAGGCTAGCTAGTCCTGGGGGTGCTGGTCTTGGCAGGTGGGCAGTCATTCATGTTGGTGAGTCATTTGCCAAGTTTTGGTTCACATGAGAGGTGTCATCATTACATGCTAATGGGGCACAGTAATTACACACAATTTTCTAGCCTTTTACTTTCATAAAGGGAAAGCCAAATGCAAGTCATGCCTTTCACCATGCTGTTTAAGACACTGTTGCACCGTCGTCCCGAAGCTCACAACTCATTGTTTAAGGAGCCTCAGTTGTGTGACTTGAATCTGCTCCTGCCTTGTTGAAACTGAGCCTTCCCCAGCTTGGACCCAGGCCTGTCCTTCCTCCGTCTCCTGCATGCTGCTCACAGGAAGAGTAAGGGCTGAAAAGCACTTCCTCTGTGCGCCTGCTGGAGGAACGAGCATGGGGCCAGCTTAAACTGGTTCCTGGACAGTGGCCGCTCAGGTGTCTACTCCACCAGACTGCTCTGTGGCTTTAGGCCAGTAACTTAACCTCTGAGCCTGTGTCTCCTCACTAGGGAGTAGGAAATAATAAGAAAAATGTAACTTTTTCTGAGGATTAATAAAGTGATACATGTAAAGTGGTGGGTGTGGTTATCACTCCCTTAGCTTTTATTGACCCCCCTCCCTGTTTTAATATTGAGAGCCACTATCAAGCTGCTCCTAGTATTTTGCCTCAGTTTTAGCCAGTTTTGCCACATACCCTGCAGGTAGGCCACCTCCAGAATGCTACTTCTGGCGGAAGCATTATTTTCAGACATTTTCTATGTTTATTTGTTTGACTACTGATTTATTTGTATGTTCATGTGCATATTCGCAACTGTGTGAGTACAAGCGGGAACAAGCCAAGGAGCTGGTGCAGAGATCAGGGACAGATTTCAGGAGCGGATTCTCTTCACACACGGGGTCTCTCTTGTTTTGTCGCGCTTCATTCTTTCCCCATGCTAGCTGGCCAGAGAGCTTCCGGGTGCACTTCTTCCCCAGTCTTCCTGCTCATCTCTGAGTGCTGGCATCACCCTGTGTGCCACCTCAGCCTGCTTAGGTAATTTTCAGTATTTCTCCGGGGCGAACACAACATGAGCAGAGTTTGCTCTGGAGGAGGTCCCTCCCCTCCCTTTCCTCCCTACCACCCTCCGAATGGATCTGGGGGGCCACTGGGCTCTCCAAAGCCTCATAATACTCAGACATCCAAACTGCTACTTTTTTTTTAATGACAGAGCCAGGTCCTTTACAGAAATGGGGATGTTTGCTCAGTTTGACCCACAAATGAGTTGTTTCCCTTCAACTAGTTGGAAAATCAAACTTGATCTTCCAAGGCAGATTTATGGCCTCAGCTGATACGTTAATGCCTGACCTCTGCGTAATAGAAGGGGAGTCTCTCTGGAGAGGTCTGCACTGTATCTGGCTTCTAATGAAGGGCAAGGCCTTCTACTTGAGCTGCAGTGGAGAGGCCGAGGATGATTAGACAGTCCTTTCCCATAGGTAAGCATCACTTGGGGGGCAGTCCTCAGCCTGCCAGGGTGTTTGCTTCTCCTGAGCTCCCCTTTTCCCTCTGTGCGAAGCTAAGTTGCCCCAGCTGAATTCCAAGGAAGCACCTGCTGACCATCTCCTCAGAGTGGCAGCTGCTGTGGGCTGTACCCCACCCCCACCCACAAAGCCTTTTCTCTGTTCCTGCTTCTGGCCTGCCCTTGCTGGCCTTCCTTGTCTTGCTGTAAGGTTTTCACACCATCCAACCTCCCTCTCCCTTCTACCCTGTCTCCTGCCCTTCCACATCCCTCCTCTTCCCCATTTTTCTTTCTTTCTTTCTCCTCCTTTGCACCCTCTCTGGCCTGTGTTCTCTCTAGACTTTGGTGTCTCTCTTCTCACCATCTTATTCATGGTGTTCCAGTCCTTGCCTCCTTTTCTGCCTCTGATTCTAGTTTATAACATCTTGAAAGAGGGTCTGATAATGTTGCCTGACCCTGCCTGACGCACAGCGAGTGGCTCTCAGGCAGTCTTTGATGTGGTCTGTGTGTGGCTGATGAAAGCTTCTCAATCTGCTCTTCAAAGCTGTGTTGATGGAGAGCTGGGTGCACAGCCTTCCTGGAACTAGGCTCTTTTTCTTTCTTTTCATCAGAAACAAATCCAAATTATGGGATAAAACCAGGTCTTTCTCATTTCTTCACCAAGCTCATAGCCCCCTTACTGCCCATGAAAGGAGAATCACACCCTAGAATCCTCCTCTTAACAGAAATTCTCCATCCCATAATCCTCATGTCAGGGACCTGATCCAGCAGAGGAAGTAGCCTGGGACAGCCTGGCCAAGCCAAGATGAGACATGTAGGTTGGAATCTGTGTATGATAACACAAAACAGCTAGAGACCCAGAATCTGGTGGTTAGATCCCAGAGACCCAGGTTCCTGACACTGCAAGGGGAAGGTTCTGGAAGGAATGTGGCACTCGGCACCCTGGAACCCCCACTGCACATTAGGAAATGAAGCACACCTTTACCTGGCTAGGTCTCCTGTTTCTGTTTCTCAGCCTAAGACGACAATTTATGATCCTGAACAACATGGCTACCATGTTCAGCTGCTTGAAGGAGTGGTGGTTAGAATAACCTATAGAAATTCTTTCAAGTTCTTGGACTTCCTGACTCTGAGAGTGTAAACTTTAGTTACAACCATGATACCTTGGTGGAAAGACAGACTTTTCTGCTAGAGCAGAAAAGTGAATAATCGCCAATAAATCTTTAAAATTTGTATTTCTACCCTCAACAGCTTTGCTAAGAGATAATTTACATCTCATAGGATCTGACACGTAAGAGTAGAGTTCAATGATTTTTAGTGAATTTATAGTCCTGCCCCCACTGCTGCAATCCAGTATTAGCTATTTTCTTCCTCCATATTAAAATTGGAATTACATGGCAGATGGATTGTAAAACTGAGCAAGTCCTGCAAGCCCCTGTAGCTTCTTCCATACAGATTTGGAGTTGATTTCCCTGGCTCTTGAACCAGGGAAATCCCTGGCTGGTCTAAAGGTCATGGGTGTTTACACTCATCTTTGGAGCCCCATTGTCTCCACTGTGTAAAGTTGCAGAGGCTAGAAAGCAAGCAGCAGTGTGAGCATAGGCTGCCCAGGGTTAGGCCATCTCTGAATAGTGGTCCCTCCTCTCCACCTGTCCACTGTGGGACATCCTGAAGAAGTGAACCCACAAGCAATTTTAGAAGGTGATTTATCTGGTCCCTAATTTTTAGCATGGTTTGTAAAACATCGTTGTGACAATAACTGATAATGGGTCATCAATAGGATTGAGTCTTTGAAAAGCCATGAAAACATTTAGTACTCCCTTTCCTACAAGAGGCATTCATAGTATTCAGAAGTGCAATTTGAACACTGCAGGTCCTCAAACACTCTTTGGGCTTGCGAGGGTTTCAGTGTTGAAACAGAGATTGAAGAAACCATTAGGTCATTTGCTCTGGGAAGAGTGGGCACACAAACTGTAATACAGGGCAGCCAATTCCTGGATGGGTAATATTTATGTTGGAGTAGGTTCTCCATTGTTTGCCAATAGCCACATTCTTTTCTTAGCATGCCCCAAAATGTGTTCCAGGGCTATTGCCCTCCCCTCACATAGCGCATTGACTAAAGTCTCATATTACCAGCTTGCTGAAGTGCTATGTTATTTATACGGAATTGTCTGGTAGTTTGGACAAGTGCAATGTTCCAAAGATATAGAAATGCAGACAGGATGCAGATTTATTGTTGGGTGGAGCATGAAGGGGGGCGGGGACAGGCGGTGAGAAGTCGTAACTTCAGAACTGACTACAAGCCTTAATTCTAAAGATGTCTGAAGAACAGGACATTGTATCTGAATATTCTGGAGTCCTGAGAGGTGGTAGCAGGGCTGACAGAAGAGGAGGAAGTGGTGAGTGAGCAGGAGCCACTGGCTGCAGGCGCTTTGTGATGGCTTGATTTCAAGCCAGCTCTTGTAACAAATCCATCTTCCTCAGGAAGCGCATCTTCTGGGGAGTCTAACTGTACCATGCCAAAGTCTTGAGGTCACCAGATATGCAGAACCCATACTATGTGCTAAGAATACATGGACAGTCACCTTCCCTTCCCTTGACCTTGGTAATTTGTAAGCTTTCTCTAAGAGCTTTCCCACCCCCCTACTGACCCTGTCTAAACAGGGTTTCACTCTAAGACTAACTGTGTAGCCCAGGCAGACCTCAAACTTGCAGCCACCTGCTCTTTGCCTTCTGTGTTCTGGGCTTGTAGGTATGCTCCACAAAGCCGAGCTTCTAACATCTCTCTTAATTCAAGTATCTTATAACCCAGCTGAAGGAGAAGGCAGAACCAGAGCAAACCAAAGTAGAAGCAAAGGTGCTCAGCCAGCACAGATCCCCGGAATATTAAGCTGCATTCAGAAACAAAACAGAGGGCACTGGGTAGGCCCTATAGACGAGGGAGCCCTCTCCTTTTCTCCACTGTGTGAATGCTCATGGGCCTATTTCCAGGATGCCTGCAGTCCCCTGCCCCAGCTGGGACAGGGGAAAGCTCCTGGGCTCCTGGCCAGCGCCAGCTGACTACAGTCCTGGTTTGTTCCCACTTTCCTTAAAGTAACCTTGAGCTCTATGAGGGGCTGCTGGAAGAAGAAGCATTCCTAGAGGCCTGTTGGGAGGGGCTGGCCTTTGTTCCCCCGAAGTAGAAAAACTCTCGCAGGGAAGAAGGGTCTTTTTTGTGAACCTTAGAAGCTGGTGCTGACTCTTGTTTCTTATACAGGGACAGTGGTCAACAGTCTCAGGAAAATGTCTGGGGCACTTTTTGGGTAGGCACATCCTTGTTGTCCCCTAAGGGACTCCTGGGAGATGGGGTAGTGGTAGCTGTGCTTCCCAGCACACACCTAGCTGACTTACCTCTCCTGACTTACAGCTTTTAGGTCAAGCCTGGGGCTACATTTTTCAGGGAGCGTTACCAGAATGCACACACACCCCTGCTGTGGAGTCTCCAAGGTGGGAGGCTTCTGTCCTCTGTGAGTAGAATGGGAGTAAAGGAGCCCCATGTAACAGCAGTGGCTGCCACCCCCATCCCAGACCCAAGCCTGGAGATCACAGTGACAAGAGATAGCATTTTCCTTCCTTAGTAAAACGACATTGCTCTTCAGGCAGCTCTGGTGACTCCCATGCGTGTCTGTTCCTTTCTTCTTTCATTGGTGCCTTTAGATTGTGACCACTAAACCTTGCAGTCACACAGATTGTCCCTACTAAGTGGCTGATCAAACCCCATGGGAGGCCACAATGGCAAATCTAAATGAAGCCCTGACATTTCCTCCTGTTTCCCACAATGGCTTCTTTTCTCCTGACCTCACACATATGAAGCTCCTCCAGGGCAGTCAGGGAAGTGCTGCTTATTTCTTTGGCCATGGTTGAAGTGCTGAATGTCAGGCCAGTGGCTACCCAGCTGCCTAGCACATAAGAGAACTGGGGTTTGTCTCCAGCATTAAAAATCAAAATGGCAGCCTGCTGGGAAAATCATTTCTGTTTACTCTGTTGTCCTCACATCTCCTGTGCCAGCCCCCTGCCTTGCAAGACTGTTTTATGGGTGCCTGGGTGTGTGGTACTTTCCTTTCTCTGTTCTTGATGGATGGATTAGATGCTAATGGCCCATACCCAGGCTCAGAACAGTCCCCTTTCTTGGCCATCCCTCCGTGGCAAGCTTTGACTCTCTATTCTTGCCTCAAGCAGTTTTCTGTCTGTGAATGACTTGGGGGAGAACGGTGGCTCTGTGGTATGTTTTAGAAGGTACCAGCTTGCTGGCCTAATATGGGACCTGGCATTGGGTATGTGCTCAGTTAATTGTTGTCAAGCTAGTTAACCCTGAGTGGCATGAATTCTGGACTACTCATGGCCCTGGTGCAGACTTGTTCACTAAGGGTCTGGGAGCTTTGGCTACTGGAGAATCTGGCATGTTCCAGATCGTGTGGGCAGCATGTGAGGGACATGTGCACTCATGTGCTCATGTGGTCTACATGCAGGACTGAGTTTGGTGAAGGTGGCCCATGACATAAGTTTGTGGGTGAAGCTATCAGCACAGCTAATATGGTGACAACTGAGCCTGCTATTAACTTACCCCCTTTCCTTCTGACACAGGATTGAGAGTGTAGTTCAGTGCTGTATTGTCTGCTGTGTTATACACAGGGCCTAGATTCCATTTCCAGCCCTTTAGAACAGCAGCAGCAACAACAACATCGGCAGCAGCAACAGGAACAGCAACAAAAGCAGTAACAACAACAGCAGCAGCAGCAACAGCAGCAGCAGCAGCAGCAACACCGCCTATAAACTCTCTTAAAGCAAGGACCCTGCTGGAACTGCCACCATCCAGCAGATTAAAGTGTCCAGGAGACATAGGGGGACATGAAGAGGAAGTCAACAGCTGGTGGGGAGGCCTGGCCACGGCTTTGTAGAGGAGGTGGCATGTGAGCTGGACATAAGGGGTATATAAAGTTGCCTTATGAAACTGGGCTGTGGAGTGTGAGAGGGCATTTCAGAGAGTGGAAGAGATGTTGTAAAGGTACAGAATCAAAGTACTGACTGGAGCTGGGCTGGTTTTACTTAGTTTGTTTTTTTCCTCAGACAGGTCTTATAGCCAAGCTGGTCCTGCAACTCTCTATGTAGCTAAGTTTGGCCTCGACCTCTGACTTCAGCCTGGTAGGATGCTTGGAGCAAGCTACCGTGCTGCACTGCTATTTGACTGTTACGTGCAAAACATCTTCTCTTCTTGCTAGTCCTGGATGGCATGGGTGGGGCTCTCTCAGACCTCACTCTGTGACATCCTCTGTTGAGTAGGAGGACCTGGGGAACTTTTCCTGGAACTTCTATGATGTGGCCTCTTAGGAGGGGCCTGTGAGAGATCAGGAAGCAGCACTGCGGAAGGTTGCTGCTCCCTGGGGGTAAATCTGCCCATCCAAGATGCCTTACAGGGTAGGGAAAAGTGGGCCAGAGATCAGCAGGACACAGAGATCAGCAGGCTTCGGGTTCAGTGCCACAGGCGAGGCATGACAAGTCAGAATGAAGTAACAGTTACAGACATCAACAGGCCCAGCTGGCAGAGCATACAGCTATTATCTCAGAAAAGACCAGGGCTGGCATGGGTGTGGTCTTACTGCATCAAACATCTGCTCTTCTTTTCTGTGGCCTGGTGACAGTGGGGGCCAGGGAGGGACACATGGTGCATGAATTTAGGTTTCTAGTTCCTAAGTAAACAGCTCCTTCTCTTAAAGGAAATCCCCCAAATTGGCAGGACCATTGGCTTCAGATGACCTAGGCTGTCATTGAACTTACTGTGCAGTTGAAGGTTACCTTGAATTCCTGCCTCTCCTTCCCGAGTGCTGGGAATACAGGTGTGCAACACCACACCTGGTTTTCCTTGTGCTGGGGATAGAGCCCAGGGCTTTGTGCATCCCAGGTGAGTGCATTACCAGCTCAGCTACCTCCCAGCCCCAACCTCCTCCTGTGCAATAGCTTGGGGGAGCTAGAGAAGAGGGTTTGCATGTTACAGTCTTCTTACCAGCTGTAAGGAGAATCATGTGACCAGACAAGGCTGGGAAAGCGTTATAAGAAATCCGTGCTGATATCTGACCTGGAATCACAGAACTACAAGCTAGAAGTAAACTCGCTCATGTACCAAGTCAGAAAACTGAGCTGAAGATAAGAAGGAAGTAATTTGTCAAAGGTAAGATCTGAATTAGACATCAAACCAGGAGAGCGATTGACCCCAATCCCACTTTCCACACAACAGCCTCCCCTATGCTCCCATTCTGCCCATTGTCCCAGCCCTAACAACAAGATAGCTGAAGAGGCTGTATTGTCAGGAGTCATAAGCTTGGTGTCCATCAGATTGTTCAATATGGAGTTAACACAAATTCAAGAAATTCCCCTGTGGGTGTTTTAACCCTTGAGAATGCATACAGAGAGCCTGGGGGCTGAGACTGCTTTATTCCCCTTAATTAAATGGTACTTCATGGTTAGCAGACTTTCTTGCTTGGCCCCTGTTCAAATACAGCTACATTTTTTGGAGATTTTTGCTTCCATAATTCTTGACAGGTAAATCCACCTGTCTAATCTTTGCTTCAGAAGATTACCTGAATATCTAATAGAGCAATAAGGCCCATCCCAAAGCTCCAGGCCTGCTGCTCCACAGTATAGCAAGTTAACCACAGCTCCTGCTTCAGCCTTGCCCATGACAAGGATGTGGGACTCTACCTGGAGAGGTGGAACCGAGGACCAAATGGGATATTATTTCCTGGTTCTTCCAGGGTTCCCTGAGATGCCACACTCCTGGGTGGTAGGGAACTAACTTCTAGTGAGACCCAGGGCAGAACTGCCTACCTAGGGGTAGATTGTGGTGGGACAACACACTGTTGTTAAACTTGGTCAGTTGAAGTGGAAAGGCATTTCTTCGGGATGGTTTAGAGAGGTGGTATCCAAACCTTGTAGTGTGGAGAACACATTTGAAACCTAAAGCATATTGTAGATAAAATCATTTTAAGATAAAAGCATTTACAAATATATGTGCAGTTTCTCATACACGAACAAACACATACTTTCTGTACTCATTCTCTCTCTCCTCTCTCTGTTTCTCTGTCTCGGTCTCTCTCTTTCTCTGTATTAGTCTTTCTCCTCTCTGTCTCTCTCTCTTTTACACACACACACCCCTACAGCATCCCCCCCCCACATACAGAGCGAGAGAGAGAGAGACAGAGAGAGAGAGAGAGAGAGAGAATGTCATGCTCCTAGGAGTTGGAAGTCCATTAGGCAGACTTCCCTTCTCAGTGCGCAGGCCTACAGCAAGCTCTCCCATGCTGTTTCTGCAGCTGTCTGCACCGTCTCCATTGTAGGGATAAGCAGGATAGGCCTGACTTCCTCACTGTTTGTTGGCTACTCAGCACCTAGCCTGGCTCCTGGCACATGGCAGGCAGTTTGTATACAATGAATAAGTATAAACATATCAGAACTGTTGATGGTGTAGTTATGAATCATCTCTATAATAAACCTATAAATACTTATTTATGCAAATCCAATGCTATTGTGGGATCCAATTGTGCTGGATTTAGAGACTGAAAGCATGGACAAGGCTATACGTCCTGGTACCCACTATTGTGTTTTGTTTTCCTCCCAGAGTGGAGTGCTCTGTAGATTATAAACTTTGGTGTTTAATGTAGAGACAAGTGAGACCAAGAGCCTGGGCCAAATGATCCCTTAAGTGCTTTCCAAAATGCAAAGTCCAGAAAGGGCATGGAATGTCTTCTGAGATTTCCTGACACCCACAGGGACAGGCGTGTTAATGACAGCTTCTCTCAAGAGCTGGAACCTAACATTTGTAGGAACAAAATGTGAGCCAATCTCTAGGAGCCCGCAGGCCATGGAGTTGTTATTTCAACCCTAAGCAGGCCTGCAGAGCTACTTTGTTGGTTTCCTCTGTCAACCTATTTGTGCAGAGTGGTGATAGCTAGTGTGACACATAGCAAAGACTCTTTGTCTTGTTAAACACTTGCCAGGAGTGGAGATGAGCAGAGAAATATGGGAGTTGAAAGAAAGACTGTTTAGTTTAAAACATGTGCATGAGTGCCCGCCTCCCAGAGCCTTTGTGAACATTAGCTGGCATCCCTTTTCTCCCTTAGACAGCAGCTTCTTCCTTTCATTTTCCTTGCTCCTTTTTACAGTCTCCAAACAAAGAGAATGGTATTCCAGGTGTGAAAAACTCAAGGAGGCTTTCTGCTTGAGATTCATAGCCTTGAGGAAATGAGTTAAAAGGAGGAGAGGACAGAACAAGAGATGAAAACCAGAATCCTGAAAGCCACCTGCTTTTTAGTGATCAGCTCTCAGATAAGAAGGCACAGATGCATTCCAGAAGCTCAGGACTTGTCTGGGCAGAGCAAAGCCAGGAGGGCTGAGGAGGGCTTGCCGACAAGAAACAGATGGCGAAGGAGAAAATCAGGGCTGCTCCAAGCTCACCTACCAGCTTTCTTCCCGCTTCTGTTCTTTCCTTTCTAAGGGGCCATGGCTGAACCCAGGCCCCTGAACATGAGATAAGAGCTCTAGTCCTGAGCGGCAGCCCACCCAGAGTTCTTAAGCACAGAGTCTTTTCTTCCTGGGTGCCCATTCTATATGTTTCAGTTCATGGAAAGGAATCTTATGAGGATGTGATCTACAAATTGGCTATATGGCCTGGGCAGATTACATACCTTTCTGAGACCCAAGTCTCAGGCTACTTTATTTTTGTTGTTTCCTATTTCGCTCTTGAGATAGAATCTTCCTATATAGCCCAAGCTGACCTTGAGCTTGCTGTGTAGCCCTGGTCAACCTCAAGTTCTCAATCCTCCTGCCCCCTTCTCTAAGAGATAAGGTATCTGTGTGTGTCACCATGCCCAGCTCTGGGTACTATCTCTTGAGTGTGATCTCTTGAATGTAAATAGCTTTATCCAAAAGCATCTGAAAACAATGTGAGAGCCCCCAAAGACATCCCCTAACACAGCCAGCCCAGCTCTCTGCTTAAATGTGTACACACAGCTAATCCCTCTTTGATTAACTCACAAAGCAAGTGCTCATTCACTCAGAGAGAAGCAGGCCGTTCAGTTAGTTTTTCTTCTCAGTGGAAGGGGGTGAGAATAATTCTCTACACTCTACTCTTCCACTTGTGGCACCTGTGGCCTCAACATGACCCCAGATCCTGAACAGAAGGGGCAGGAGGCTATGTGCCTGCCAGGGTCACATGACCTCTTTCATCATTAGCTTTTCTGTTCCTTTTGTTCTTAGGATAAGAGTGTTGTGTCCTTGACAACAGCGGCATGTTCAGATTTTCCAACATGTTGAAGTCTGTACATGCCTCCTGGACTCTAGACCTGTATGCATTACCATGCCTCAACAGATACAAGATCAAGCTACTGATTTGCTCTGGTTTTCATTTTGCATTGCCTCCCATAAAAAAATAAATGTGGAGCCATTTATTATTAATTATTCTGAACAATTATACCAGAATACGAAATAAATATTCCTATGATTAAAAACTGGAAGTCACTGGCTTAGAAATTTCTCCAAAAATAGAGCCACAAATGTCATGCAATGCCAATCAAATAATGACTGTAAAACTCAACTCTAGACATTGTTTTGTAGGCAGTCAGAGATATGGCAGTGACAGGAACTCTCACAGCAGAGGCACACTTGCTGCTTTTCTTCTTCCTGTCTTTTTTTTTTTTAACTTGGAGGGGGGCAAAAGGGTTATGCATCAAACTGTTCATTTCAATATGCAATTTGCTCCAAAGAGTTCCTGACTTAATTCATTTTCTCACCCACCCAAATCCAATTCAAAAAATATTTCTTGAAACTGGAACAATCTACTTTCTGTTGAGGAGTGCTAATAGGTGAAATGTTACCCTGTCAACTTAGGAGGCACCAGCTGAGCTCAGAGCCACACAGCAAAAAGTTTTATTTGCTTCCTTCTGAATTCTTCACCAGAGCTGGAGGAGCAGGAGAGTATAATGAGAAACAAGCTGCACTGTTGGCTTTTCCTTACCTATAAAAATTCAAGTTGGAAGATGTTCACATCCTAATATCAGGTGTACCTCAAGTAAGGAAGAAATTCATGTGGGTGAAAATAGTGAGCTTAAAACTCTCTTTTAAAATGCAACTCTGCTAGTTTTTTGTAGTACACTAATATTTCTATTGCAATATGTTAATTATTTATTTGACTTGGTTAACTTTCTGGGAGAGGAGACTTTTATTGTCTTTGGCTTCTATAGCTGGGCAGATTCCTGAAGAAACTCAACAGCATGACACTTAATTTGAAGGCTTTGGTTGTGGTTTTCTAACAGGTAGGAGGGAAGGGTGTGTGTGAATGTGTGTGAGTATTCACTGGGTCCATGTGATCGATTGTTGCATTCTTCTGTTCTTTCAGTGCTGGAACTGAATGGGTGCTACACATAAGTTCTACCGTTTAGCCATATCTCAACCCTGAATAACTCAGATGTGATAAAAATGACTGGTTCATCTTCATTTTCATCTTCTTCATTCGTAGTTAATAAAAGTAGGAGTTTGGGCCTTCAAGTCTTAGCCATCTGGACTTCATTTTTTGATATCAAAAGTCATACTTCCACTTGATGCCTTTGTGCAGATGACTGATACAAAGTCATAAGGCACAGATTCAAGTGCCTTTCTGTTTGTTCATCCATCCATCCATCCATCCATCCATCCATCCATCCATCCATCCATCCATCCATGTATGTAATCAGAATAGCCAAGTTTTCCAGATGCTAGAGCCATCTCAGAGAACGGGACAGAGGGTCCTATAGCTCAGCAGCTTACATTCAGCTATGGAAAGATAGCACATAACAAAATAGTACTGTTTTTTTTTTAAGGCAATTGTTATCATAGAGATGAAAAGTAGCAATGATAATCCATGGTGTGTAGTTGGAGTATCTGAAATGTTTTTTTCTGCACAGGTGAGGGTTACAGCCAGGATGACATGTGGGAAGAAAGCTGCGAACAGAAGCTCCAGGTGGACACCTGAGAGGGATATGAGCAGGTCTCTGGGCTCCGCACCCCTGTGGAGGAAGTTCACTGACCCCTTTAAGCCAAATGGGAAGTTGTTCCCTGCTAGCAATATGTGTGAGACTTTACTAAGAAAGCTGTAAGTGTTGCTCTCTGTAGAATGAGGAATTTTCTGGACAGGTTGAGAAACCCCACCTCTCTGGTGCCCCTTGTTAGGAACACGTTTTGTACTGTAGGAGGTTTGTTTTCGCTGACATTAGTTCTGGGTTCTTCTTGAAACATGGATGTTAGGTTGAGTGTTATTTAAATCCTCTTCTAAGTAGGTATGTTTGTGCTCTCTAGGAACAGATTATGGGGCACACATAAGATGAAGGACCATTACTCATATATGTTTTGAGTATCCTTTCTAGAGACAAGAACTAATCTAGAGGGAACTAATCTAAAACCTGCTAGTCTCTGGCAATGTAACGCAATGTGCAAACACCTATCATACATCAGAAAGAGGGGCATGATGGACGTGATGAAGGGAATGGTAGTGTCCAAGGTGACATCTGGAATCAGCTTTTGTTTCCTAGGGATGAGTGAGACATCAAGCAATGGCAATGAGAAAAAGCTGGGCATATCACAGATTCTGCAGGAAAAGCAAGATCATAGCTAGTCTGTAAGGGGAGGACCCTGAGGAGTTCAAGCTAAAGCTCCAAGTGCCTGGAGCACAGCAGCTCCAGAGATTTGCCTCTTTGGAATGTAGCTGCTTTCAGCACTGAGGCTTCAGCTGCCATGTAGGAAAACATCAACCTCTGCCGGTGAACAGTCACAAGGGGTACACTGGAGAAGGCAGGGCAGGGCTTTCCAGTTACTGACTCAGTTTCTGGGTTAGTGTCCTTGTTGCTTTGGTTACTTGCTTGGGAGTTAGAAATCCACTTCAGTCTCAGTATGCCTGTTTGCTGTGACACACACATGCCACATCAGCTTGACCTTTTCTGCCTGGACACGCTTCTTCATGGCAGGCACAGCAATTTGGCATCTTCCTTTTACTCTCTAATATTGTTCCCTGATCTCTCTCTCTTTCTATGTTGTCGAATATATATGTTGTCTCTGAGGCTTCTAGAAACAGAAGCTTAGAGGTCTGTATTCCCCCTCAACACTCCTAATCTTGATTCTCTGAGATTCAAAGCTGATTTCCTACCAGCTCTTCAGACAGAAGTTGAGCATTGTCCACGCTCAGTTCTACCTCACTGTCCTAGCCAATCGAGTTTCATTTACTTTTATCACTCCTACTGGCTGCTTTTTTATGTTGTTTTATTTGTTCATTATTCACTTGCACTTTCATGTCTACAATGTATTTTGGTTATTTTCATTCTCTATTATCTTCTCTCTTTCCTCTTCTATTCCCGCTAGCCCTCATCCCAAAAGCCTGCCTTCCGTTTTCTTTTGTATTTTTGTGACCAAATTTAATTAAGGTTGTTTATGAGATGGATAGACAGATTGATAGATAGGTAAACCAATAGAGAGATAGAGGGATAGAAAGTATACATATGTGTGTTTACTGACTGTGAGCAACTAACAGCTACACCACTTAAGAACATGACTCTCCTACTCTAAACAACCACTCCTCAAGGACCAGTATGTCCTTAGAGAGTGGTCTTGTGACCCTCCCCCATCCACAATAGACCCTTAACAACCTTCTTTTTACGTTTACTCTTGATCCACATTTGGACCTGGAGCAAGCAAGTAAGCGAGCAAGAGGTGGGGGGTGAGAGGCATGGATTTCAGAGAAAGCCTCTTGCTGTCCCTCAGTTGTTTGTTTCATTTTGTTTTGAGACAGGATCTTTCACTGAACCTGACTCTTGGCTAGCCTAGGCTGTCTGGTCAGATAGCCCCATGGATCCACCCATAGTCACCCTTTCAGACTAGGATTGCAGGAGTTCAGCACCACACCTAGCCTTTCTGTGGGTTCTGGGGATGTAACTCAGGTCCTTTTGCTTGCCATCTTCCTATCCTGTAACTCTGTATGTAGATGTAGAACCCTAATGGAGTAGGTATGATTGCTGGCTTGCTTAGTTTGTGATCTCTGCGTTCCCGTCATTGACTGTGGTAATATTACCCTTAATTTTCTCTTTTATTTTTTTAGTCACAGTGATGACCACAAAGTAATAGCAGTGAGGCAGTTTTGATCTTGGATGTTTTTATCAGGGACACACCACTGCCCCATCATTCCAGGAAGACAGGGACCCACCACTGCCCCATCACTCCAGGGACCCACCACTGCCCCATCGCTCCAGGGACCCACCACTGCCCCATCGCTCCAGGGACCCACCACTGCCCCATCACTCCAGGGACCCACCACTGCCCCATCACTCCAGGAAGACAGGGACCCACCGCTGTCCCATCACCCCAGGGAGGCAGGGAAACAACTGAGGCTTGAGGAACTAGGCTGTTTAAGGTCATTCCAATAAGCAAGCCTGCAGATAGCCTCCGCCCAGAGCTCTGAGTGGAGCTGGTGGGAGCGGAGACCCTTCCTCATCTACCTGCTGTTCCCAGAAATGCATCAAACCAAATCCTCAAACACCTGGGGGCTTTAAAATGTGGAACCCCACTCCATGCAGCCTGACTCAAAGGGAGGGGCCCTGGGATATAGTGAGTACAGTTGCATTGTTGCTGAGCTTGTGCTGAGAAACCCCCAAGCAAAATGGATTGAAAAACGCCTCTTTTCAGTGTCTGCTCACCAAATGGAAATTTTCATTCAGGGAGTGATAGTTTGACTCTGCCTTAGTTCTTGTACAATATCACTCTAATCTTATTTTAGATGGCTAGGTTCTGGAGGAGGCTTTCATCCCACAGAAAATTTCATTTCTGATCATTTCAGATAGGTCTCTTATTTGAATTTGCCTTTTCCTTTTTTTAATATGGTGCCATAGTCCTTCCACATCTAGATTTTGTACTGTAAATGCATTTTCCTGGTGGAATGTTATCACGGTAGGCATTAATGATGAAGATGTCAGAATTGTATTTTAAATGATAGTAAAATTCAAATAATGACTCCAGTAGAAAGTACGCCTATAAATATTTTAAAGGATCTCTTTTGGGGAGGCATTATTTTTTCTCTCAGCAGAAGGAAGTGTTGATTGATACAGATACCTTAGGAGATGCATTTCCTTGTTGAGTGCACCGTCATAAGAAAGCCAGGCAAACCCTGCTGTGAGAACTCCCACAGAGGTCAGCACACTGGATAAAAAGCGCAGTCAGCTCTGCTTTCCTACGTGGCTGTTTTCTCTAGGCCTGACCACCAGGGTGAATGTGATGGTTCTAATAACAGTCTATCTCATCTAACTATTTCTGTCTCTTCATCAGAAACTCTAAAGTGACAATGGAAGACAGAGATTAGCTATGTTTCCACCACAGGAAGCGAGGAAGGTATCAGAGAGGTGGGATCTGAGTCAGAGCTTCAATATTGACCTCATCTCCTCTAAGTTTCATCTTGTGTACAGGACAGGAGTGAGATTTGATATGAAAATGTGCTTCCCTGAGGCCCAAGGAAACTGGAGCAAACCATCCATATTCATCCTTCCTGTGGGGGACGTTTTTGCTCAGCGTGCTCAAACATTCGGGGTCAATGTAAAGATTTGAGCTCAGTTATCAAGAGACTCCAGGTCATTGCTGCAGAGCTGTGTTTTCTTAGGATGAGGCTCTGCCTCTGTACACACTGAGATAAGATATTGTATTTGACATAGATATCTTTTTCCCTGGAATAAAATATAAACTTTCTCATTATCTATTTAGAAAATTTTAGGGGTAGAAATGGAGAAAACGAATTTTGGATAGTGCATCCAACATACTGGGATGAAAAACATTCTTTGGTTCTTCACTGGTCCAGCTCATTCTCTCCAACTCCGAGAGCACCTGTCAGACCTGAAGGCGGCGCTCTTCCTCCACCCCTTGACTTGAATCCACTTCTGAGCAGTACTCTTTAAGCAAAAGAGGGTTTGTGGGAGGGGGACTAAGGAGCACAGGGCTAGCTTCTTCCTCTTATTGTCCAGACAACACTCTGGTCAGAGAAAATGAATTCAACTGTACACTCTCTCCTCATTGAGCTATTACCGCCTGTTGACTGAAATTAATTTTTAAATCAATTTTCCAAATGCAATTGTCTTCACGACAGTCCTGTGAGTTCAATGCTTCTATTTTTATTTTTTAAAAGGTGGGAAATACGGGTTTCTAATTTCTTTAGCTCCTAGTTGGGTTTAGAACCAATGTTTGAATCCTGATCTGTCTGACATTAGTATCTCTTCACTACACGCGACACTGGCTGAAAATACAAATAACAGCTGATGACTGGAGGCCTAGAAAAGTCAACAGAAAAGGAGATTCATCTCTAGGGTCAGAGGGATTAAACCAGAAGCTGGAAGGCTTTATCCGCTCCAGTGTGGCAGGCCTCCTTTTAATGACTTCCCCTTGTAGGCGAAATTCTCCGGAAGAATGCGGCTGACAGCCTTCAATGCCCCATAAATAACACCCCAGTGCTTTGGAGGACCCTCTGCTCAGCCTCTTCTGGGAGCTTTGCAGAAGTCTCACAATTAACCCTCTCAAAACCACTTCCATGCTCCCTCTCCCCAAACTTAGTGGCTCACAGTGGATGGCTGCTTTGCAAGTTCTCTAGATTTTTTTTTTTAATGTCAGCTTAGGTATGTGCCAGCCACACAGTTAGGATTTAGGGTCTCTATGTAGTTGGAATCTAAGAATTATGACAGCTTTTTATTTGTTCATTTGGGGTAGAGAAAAGTCACCTTAAATTAGGGCATGTTTTAGGCTGGGCCAGACTTTGACTTTGCATCCTTGGCCTTGATTGAAAAGTACTCAAGACAAGTCCTCGGAAGAGCCTAATGAACAAAACAAAATATGGAATAAGTTCTCCTAAGCTCTGTGATGGGCAAATACATAGCCCATAAGTGAATCTCATTTTAGACAGGAGAATCTTGGATGTAGAGATCACAGTGTAGAACATGATAGGACATCATGGGGAAATATCAACTGCTTGGGTGTGTCAGAGTTTGGAGAGAATTCTTCCCAGTTACCTAAGTGGGTATCTGATGGCTGTAGGTACCAACGACCAATGACAACAGATAGAAACCTTGGTACCTGGGAGGTACTTGTTCTCAGAAATAAAGATAAGAAGTAAGACCAGAGATAGTTTTTACATTTATAATTTTACAGTTTTATACTTTTCTAGTTTAACAGGAGGGTTTTTTATAGTATATTCACTTATCACAAAATTAAAATAGAGTAAGGAAGAGAAATGGAAAAGGAGAAGGAGGAAGACAGGAAGTAGGATGACAGGGAGGAGGAGAAGGTGGAAGAGGGGGGAGGAGGAGGAAATTCATGGGGAAGCCAGCTTGTGCCTGAGTTTGGAGGTCTCTGCCCATCAGGTTGGCTACAGACACATTGCCATACAAAGCTTCCCTCCAACATTAGCCTGGTGAGCCGCCTGAGGATTTTGAATTGCCAGTTGCCAGGATAGAATGAATCAGATCCTTCAAGTTGAAAGGCACAGAGAAAAACTCCAAATAGAGGACACAGACCACAGATGGGCTAACCTTGAAGTTTTGGAGAGACAGAACTGAAAAAGATGGGCCCCAGTTGCTGGGCCTGGGCAAGTACAGAACAGTGAATGAAGCTAGCAAGAAAGTTAGGGCACCTGTGAGTGTGGAAAATAGTCTCACTGAGCTCACTTGGTGGCGAGAGCAATCACTCTCACTTCTGTGCTGAGGAAGTCACCACCATGTCTGCACCTGAGAGGAGACAGCGAGGCTCTGCTCGGGTTCTGGTCACCCGAGGCTTTGACCAATCTGAGGGCTTAGCCAGCTGTTTTCTTTCACCTCTATTGCTGAGTCCAATGGCTGGGATCTCCTAAGCCAAGGGTAACCTCTGCTTTCTGCATTTGTCAGCTCTGTACTAGGCAGAATCCAGAATAGAAGCACAGAAAAGATTATGTCACATTTGGAGCCAGGTGTTCAAAACTCAGTGCTGCTAGACTGAAGGAAACACTCTGGGACTTTCAAGAACCAGAAGCAAAGGGGCCACATCTCAAGCCCCCGGCAGGTCTCTGGCTGTGGAGCTCCAAGCTAAATGTTACATTTTAAAATTTTACATTTTGTTTAAAAAAAAATCTACAAGCTCACCTTGCCCTCCCCAAATTCATTTGTTTCTATTTAAATATGGTCAAATACAAGTGTGTACTTTCACACTTTACGCGTTTAATGTAAGCTCCCTTCTCCTTGAGTCTCTGGTTCTCTTAGGGAGAAATTAGGGCCCAAACTCAATTTCAGTGAAAACCTATCGACTTTCTCGGGCACTAGCACCGTGTTCTGGCTGCTATGGCCTTTATCAACCCCCTCTGATGCTTCAGTCACTTCCTGTCTTTGTTGTGTTCTGTGCTATGTGGTCAGATCCACCCTGCTCTGTTTTTATTCTTAATTTCTTTTGACTCTGAAGTGGAAATCCATTGTTTGTTCTGTGAGACTAAGTCTTTATTTGATGCACTTTCATATTTCAAACATTTCTTTGAGTAACATGTTTATTTTTCTCACAAAAGACATTCTGAGCAAGATACATTTCCTAGGAGCATTGACACTATCGAGTGGCATAACCCAAAGGTCTTTTTTGATGGTGTGTTGGTTGTGTGTCTTGTTGCTGTGGCAAAAATGCCCAGAAAAAGAAGTTAAAGGGAGGAATGGTTTGTTCTGGCTCACAGTCTAAGGGTACACTCCATCAGGAGCTCGGGACAGCGGGTCACATTGCAAGCATAGCCAGGAAGCAGAGAGGTGATTGTGGGTGCTCAGCTTGCTTTCTCCTTTATATTCAGCCCAGGACTTCAGCCCTGGGAAAGGTGCCGACTACACTTGGGATGGATCTTCCTGCCTCAGTTAACCAATTCCAGATAATCTCCCAAAGACCAAAGTTTGTCTCTTCAGTGATTCTGAATTCTGATGATTAATTTCATATGCCCACTTGGCTAGAGCACAGTATCCAGGTCGTTGGCTAAATGTGTCTTAATGGTCTTGAGAAGGCATTTTGAGATAAATACTGCTCTTTATCGTATAGTGGGCCTTGTATAACCAACTGAAAACCTTTAGAAGACAGACCTTCTCAAGGAATCCTGCTGGTGGTAGGCTGGCTTTATGCTTGCCTTGCTATACCATTGCCTCTCCCTGTCTCTGGCCTGTGTATCTAGCCTCAAGATTTTAAACTTGCCAATTCCCAGAGCCTCATGGGTCAGTTCCTCTGTCTGTCTGCTTGTCTCTCTGCCTGTCTCTCTCTATCATCCCATTATTTCCTTCCCAGAAAGTCATGATTAATTACACACCCATGGCTAGTTGTCTTTATGTCTGTATTTTATTTTTCTAGAATTATTATAGCTTAAAAATCCATTTCATAAGTACTCACTGGACATCCCTTAGGTGCTAGAGACCAGTGAAACAGCATTTTTGTGAACGGATGTTTCTGCTACTCTCTTCCCTGCGTAGTGGCCCTGACACCACTCAACTCTCATCCTGTTTCCTGTCTTGTTTCTTTGCCTTTTGGGGAGATAAGTACAGCTTGCTACACCATTGATAACAGATACACCATTGATAACAGATAACAGTTTGAAATAGCTCTGGCTACTCTTTGAAAGTTTTCTAGAGTCTTCAGTCTTTGTCCCCAGTCCTACTTTTCAGTGTATTGTGAACCTTCTTGTCCTTTGAGGCCTCTCCATATTCACTATTGAACTTTGCTGCACCTTCACCTTGAGCCCAGAGACACATTTCATAGATTTTACTATGTCAGCATGAAGTCAAATACTGGGTGCTATCAAGCTTCTCAAAGACATGTCTTATTGGTGGAAATGCATGCATCAGATACAGCCATGCTATCCTTATGGTCACGTAGGACAGTCTGATTGACTCCAATATCATCCCTCTCTTTGATAAGCAGTGAAACCATACAGGTTCATCTTGGTATATGGTCCCTGAGTAGAAGGGGCACTACCAGTTCCCCTTATATAGAAATGTGATCATTTCAGGAAAAAAAATTCTGGCCAGTAGAACACAATAGGAAAGGTTATGTAGAATTTCTCCAAAGTATAGTATGGAAACAACAAGTTGGGGTGGTAGCAAGGTCAGAGAGTAGAAGGAGCAAGTGAACAAAAAGAGCCTGAGCCCTTGATCTTCTGAGGAGAGACCACGTTGCTTCAGAAATACTTGCAGTAAGCTCAGTTTTATTCTTTTTAACTCTAAAGACTTTTCTGAGAGGTTTGGTCACTGCAGTGAACATTGTTCCAAGCAAGCTGAACTCCTGACTAATCACAGACATGGATAAACATATCCCTTGATTACCCAACATATTTTCCATGGAATTCCTTCTTATAATGCAAGGAAGGGTGGATGTCTTGCACACCCTGTCAGCTTGCTAAGCTTGCCTGTCTGAACAGAGCTCTGTGTGACTTTACTCCCTTCCCACCAACGTTCAGGGCCCAAGTGTGTGGGAGAGATGAACTTGCAAGATTTTCTACCCACAGCAAATCAGACAACCCTGGCAATGAGGGCAGTGTGACTCCCACGAGGAACGTTTGGCTTCTGTGTGGATCTTCTGCAGGGGATTCCAGAATTTTCTTTCAGCTGCAGATTCTAGTTCCTTCAAATGTTACATAGTGACAAACACTCCCAGCAGGGAAAAGCAGTGCTTGGGTTTTTCTTATGAATAATTTCTAGGTTCTGTATACTGAGTGTGACCTATTTCACTATGTGATCTTGAAGGGCAATACCATGTTCCCTCGAAAGACCAAAGGATTCATGTTCTGACAGCTTAGATATTGGTTACAGTTTCAATGCCGTGTACTTCAAGTCAAATTGTATTTCTCAGAGCCTTGTAATTGTGAGATTAATTAATTAATTAACCCATTCATGCATCTCTCATTTATACATTCAACATCCACCAATCATCTATTTATTCACCACTCATCCACTTTGAATACATCATTCACCCAGCCATCCACTTATCATCCATCCACCCACCATCTACCTATCTAGTACCCACTACCATCCATCCACTTTCCATCCATTCACAACCTAGCCACTGTGCATACATTATCCTTCCATTCATTCATATATCAACCCACCTACCGTCTACCGTCCATCAATCACCCATCATTCATCTATCCATTACCTATCCACAATCCATCTATCATCATTTATTATTTATCTACCATCTAGCAATCTACCATCTAACATTCACACATCCATCTCCTATCCATTCATTAATCATCCATACATGTACTATCCATCCACCATCCTCCTATCCATCATTCATCCATTACCCATTCAGCCAGCCATCTGTCATCCATGCATCCATCCATCCATCCTTCTAGCCAGCCAGCTAGCCATCTACCCACCCATTACCATCACAAGCCATCTATCATTCATTTGTCAATAACCCATCTATTATTCATCCATCCATCCATCCATCATCTATCCATCACTCATTGATCTTTGTACTAGCTATTCACTATCCATCCATTCATCATCCATTGATCCATCCACCCTTCATTCATTCAGGTCAAGATTTATTAAGCATGAACTTTTGCAGGTTCTGTCCACACAAAGATGCACAAGACATATCTTCCCTGTTAGACAACTCACCACCTACCTGAGAGTTCACAGTAAATGGATGGAGTAGTACTTGAAAATGTCTGAGAGCATAAAGTACATACATAGAACTAATGGGTTATCTTTAAGTCATGACTTGTAAATCTTGTTTTCATTTTTCTAAGCATGCTAAAAGAAAGCAGTGGAGAAACAGGCATGAGATTTGTCAACTGGTTACTATGGCCACTGGCAATAGCTGCTGAATCATAGATAGGCATTAGCATGAGGGTAGAGAGGCACCCTCAGGAGGTTAGCTGCCAAGAAGGATCTTGTAGCGTATATCTTACAAGGCCCCTTATAGCTAAAGGGACCTCAAGCCACAGACACCTGTCTTTATGGTTGGAGATGCCTCTGTCAACCAGGAGAGAGATTTCAATATTTTATTGAAAGTATTTTGCAGCAGGAAATCCTTCTCTCTTTTTTTCCTTGCTGGTGCCAGCATAATTTAACTGTGATTTAATAGCTCCTTTCATTTACTTGCTAAATTATGCCTTTCCATCACCTTCCCTTTGGGTTTTCCCTCCTTTTGGTCCTACAACCGCCCATTATTTATTAATGCCCCATAATACATGATGGAGGCAGGCAGAACACAGTCGTTTTGTGGTGATTTAGGGGCTCCTGGCAGCGAGACAGCAAGAACTGGTACATATGCTTGGAGAGGACCCCTGAACTTGCCTTTTCAGGCAGGGTCAGACAGCTCCAAGCCAACTCTATGTGAGCCCTCCCCTCCATTCCCAACCCTACAGCTCCAAGCCAACTCTATGTGAGCCCTCCCCTCCATTTCCAGCCCACCCCCCTGGCCATTTCCCTGCTTGGAGCAAATTCAAACACTTGGCTCAGAATGATGGATGAGTCACAGTTCATGTGTGTTTTTTTTTTCCCCAGATTCAACTGCTAGAATGAGCATGCTCCTCAAAGTGTGCTTAACCGAAGGAGAGCCAAGAGGTAACTCGGCTTCCCTTCAAGGAAGGAACCATTGGGAAAGCCTGGGGGATATCAGACAATCTGAATCTTAAGGAAGTCAGTTCTTAAAAGATAAGCTGGGGAAATGGTTCCTGTAAGTCTCTTTTGGAGTAGCTTGGAACATTGACTGCCAGGCTGAGTTGCATAGGAGAGGGTTGCACTTGGAAATACAGTGTTTCATGGCCCACTCAAGAGTCTAGATCTGTCACACCAGGAGCTTCAGAGTACCCCCAGCAATTGGTAAGAGGTCCATTCAGCATTCCCTACCTGTTTTCCTTGCTCATTTCTTCAGGTGTGCTTTGAACTATGCTCACACACATTCTCTTACGGATAAAGTAGGGAGACCCTGCAGGTGATGAGCAGAAGGGCCTGCTCAGTACCACACAAAAAAGGACCGAGCTTCCTTTGTGACTGCACGTTTATAGAACAGATTAATATTTCATGATTTGGAGATGATAATGCAGTCAAGCTCTCAACGCAGTGCCTAGCATTTAAAATGCTGTCTTCCTCTCACTATGGGCCTCCAAAATAAAACATCTTACAAGGCAAGGCTGGGTTGCATGCACAGAATAGCCTTATGAGGCTTGATTTCTCAGGTAGGCTATCCAATAATATCCAATATCCAACTGATCTGAAGACCCTGAAGGAGCCACTGAGCTTCTCTGGGCCTCAGTCTTCTTTGCAAGTGTAGATGGTCTCTGTGATAACTCCCTGTTATAAGTTTGCTCCTGAGACTGCTCTAGTGGAGTCTGGGAGGTACTCAGAATATAGTGTGGTAGTCATTTAAGACAGGGGCATGGGCATGATAAGCTCAAATTGCAAGGGCTTTGTGATTATTCTTTTGGGTAACAATACCAAACAGGAGACTTCTGGCTCTTGGACAGTTCAGTTGTAAGCTCCTCTCTGCAGATCCTTGATGTCTCTGGCTTGATATCTGGGCCTAACTGTGCAGCAACACAGTTTTACCAGAGGCTCTTCTACATTCCTTCATCCCAGACTACCTGCACCTGTTTCATAGCTGTGAATGGTGGCAAGAGCCTTGGAGCATGAGCATTGCCCCCTGGAGATGTATCCTGAGGATCCCTGGGGGTCTCTGCAGCCATTCTCCATCTGTTGAGCTGGAGTGAAAGCTCAAGGTCAGAGGAGAAGGGCTGAGACAAAATGGCATCTGGAATGGTTATTTTGGTCCTTTGTCCCTTCAGGTGACATCCTGCCACTAACTAAGGCTGGCGGAGGTAGCAAAGAGAGGGAGTCTATGCAGAGGCATCCCTTGCTCATTTTCAGCACACTTCTCTACCACAAACTGACTTTGTGGTGACCTCTGTAGCTCCCCCATTCACACCTCTGCAGGGCCTGGGTTTGCAATGACATGCTCATAGTTTCCTTCAGAAGTTTATATAGCTCCCAGGCTGGGGAACTTCAGAGGGCCAGGCTGCTCTGTAACTAACGTGAATGTGTAATCTGCCTAAGCCTTGACTAATGTGTTCCTTGCATTATTAAACACAGATTAAATATATATGGTTATTTAAATGTAATGTGTTATTTCCCCAAATCTGGCTTCTTGGTGTTCCTGAATTATGCCTTTTCAGTGCTCATAATTGTCTCAGGGATCATGAATTACTGGCAGGAGATGCAGCTCCCTTGGCTCTGAAGTCTTTGCCATCCCATTACATTTGTTGAAGAGATGCATCCATAGTCCTTCTGCCCAGAAAATTACTGTGGGGCTGCTTTTCATATGGATGTACTTTTCCCCTTCTCAGACAGTTTACTCCCTGCCAGCAAGTAAAGGCTGAGCTAGATGGTGCCTTGAACCTGCAGGTCTGTGTCTGCTCAGCAAGAAAGCTTTTATCCCTGGCAAATCACCTAAGAGTAAGTACAGCTAAGCTTGTAGCTTTGTGACCTGGCCCCTCTACCTACTACCCACTAGTCCGGTAGTCACATGTCCTGTATGGGTACCTGCAGGGCCCTAGGGAAGTCTGATTGCCTTTTCTGTGTTTTATTTGTGTGTGTGTGTATGTGTGTGTGTGTGTAAGAGAGAGACAGAGACAGAGATACATACACAGAGATGGAGAGAGAGAAAGGCAACCTTGGGTGCCAGTCTTCAGGAGTTCTTAACCTTCATTTTGGGAACTCAGCCTTTCATGGCCCAGAGATCCCCTATTAGGCTAAAATGGCTAGTCAGCAAGCTCCAGAGACTTGCCAGTCCCTGCCCCCCCTGTGTAAAGGTCAAGAACACACCATGCCTTGCTCTTTTATGTGTATTCTGGGGATCAAACTCAGGTCTTCATGCTTGCCAGACAAACACCATTGATTGCTATCTCTCCAGCCCCCATTTTTATTTTTTTAATAATTGAATATCTTTGGAAGAGAATTGCCTAAGACTTTAGTCTAATGGCATATTTCCACCTATGGAAGGGAACAGCTTGAAGCCAAGACTGTCCAAATCACTCCACTCTTGCTGCCCCAGATTCCTCTTCAGGACAGGCTAGGTTATGGTTACCTTCAAAGTCTTTGCTGGCTACCTCAGAGGAACCAGAGCTATGAATGCCTTGGTGTGGCTCTCCACTTAGCCATGCAGTTGACTCCCCTGCTCTGTGAAAATGCGTTCCTCTCTGAGTCTTGGTTAATGTTTTCAGCTTGCTACCATGAAGACAATCGAACCAAGGTCCGTGCCTGTGTTTTTATATGTGTCTGTATCTTAGATATGGTATGTCAGACACTGGTCTCTTAGACATGTTTTCCACCCAGCTGTAGCTGATTGCATTTCTTCCTGTCCCGTTGTTCAGTGATTCCTTAAAGCCAGCCATGGAGAGACATGTACACCGTAGGAATGGGTCACAAAGAAGGCAGCAGAGTTGTCTTTCCCTTGGAGAACCGATTCTTAAAATTGACCATCTGGGCATGGTGAAGTTCAAATCTAGCCCGAGCTGTAGGTAGAAAATCTGCCTCAATCCCCACTTTTACCTCTCCCCTCAAAAGAGACCTGCCATGCACTGTTGTGAGTCTCTCCTATTTAATATGAATAAACACATGGGGTTTGAGCCTGGTGAGCCCTGTGGCGGAGCACAGCCCGCTCTGAGCGTCTTCAGTTTGCCTGTGAAGTTCAAGTTTGTGCCAAGCCTCACAGATTTTCACACTCTCTTTTATAATCTTGCACAACTACTGTTATTTATTCTCATGGCTAAGAGGTGCTCTACCACAGGCCCAGAGTTCCCTGAATTGGGAGTCATAGGTGTTCTTTAAGGAAGGACACTTGTTTTTCAGCTTCCCAGGACAATTACAGACATTTGGCCTCTTCCACTAGGAGAGTTATCAGAGGCCAGCAGCAGCCTAAGGCTTGCCTAGGAAGTGGCGGACCTGGGGACTGTGGATTTTGAGGGGTAATACGTGGCTGGGCCAACTTCAGCAGCAGCCTGATTAACAGCTGGATTCTGAAAAACCCTCAGAAAAGGAAGAGGCCATGACATACAGCGTTGCAAGTATTTGCTCACAGTCAGCAGCCTGTGGCATCTTCTGTCTCTGTTCCCTCAGGGCTGGTGAGGACTTCACACTAGCTTCTTCTTAATGGTGCTTGGAAGTACACAGGGCAGAGCCTGGGACCAGCCAGGGCTTTAGAAAGTAGGCTCAAGAGAAGTCCTCGATGGCACCCATAGTTGTGGCCTGTGACTGCAGGATGCAGGGGCATTTGCTCCCCCCTTCATCCTGAACTCTGTCTTATTTTGTGTGCTTCAAAGTGCTGACCAGAAAGGCAGGGGCCTCTCAAGATGTGATTATGCAAACAGGGGGGCCGAGGGAAGAGGGATCTGGCCTCTGTGCCTTGTAGTTCCAACTCCCCAGGGGCTGTTCAGCTCAGGCAGGCAGGGAGTTAAGGTCTGAAGGGAATGGAATTTTCCCTGTGGCCGCACAGACTTGTTCTAACCACAGGAATGCACGCAAGATGAGACTTGCTCCCTCTTCTCTTGTCTGGATTCCCTCTCCCTGCAGCAGGCAGCCAGGCTAGTGTGTGACATTTCTCCAGACATCCAGAGTGCTGCCTGCCCTCCTCGTTATAGCTCTTCTGCTGCCTTCCTCTCAGACTCTCACCAACCTCACCTTCAAAGGCTTTTCAAGAAGCCAGGGCTGTCCTCTGTGGTCTGGCCAGGGAAGACATGCAGATTTGGGTTATTTATTAATTTTAAAATATGTGCTTCCCATTCTTTCTGTGCCATCTCTGACTCTTGCATTTCTTTTGGCAACCTCAAAATCCCACCATCATCTCTTCCCTTCCCCAGGTGATGAGCACCAGGCACAGGAGCCGCCCTTACTGGCTGGGACTTCAGTAGTCTCACCAGCACAGTGAAAGGGCAGCACTTTCCCTCTCAATTAATTCTTGTTGCCAGCCCCCAGGCTCTAAGTCCTTCCAAGCCTTGGTTAGAGGTCTTATTTTATAGACATGGCAGTTGTCTAGTCTGTACAGCTCAGGGGAGGCCTCTACCCAACTCCAGCACATTTCCACCATTAACCTTGAACACTGGAGAACTCAGCTTTATTCCTGGATGGTGAGGCAGACAGAGGGTGTAGCAGGGGGATTATGTCACACACAGGCCTCTCCCTTGATTTCTCCACATTAGTGCTGTACCTTTTCACTTTTTGCCTGGTCAAATGACAACAGAAAAGTCAGTAAGTATGCTTTAGAATCTCAAGTAAGCCTGGAGCTGGGAACACATTCTCCCTGCCAGTACCACAATGAAAAAGCCCTCCTGCAGACAATTTTCTTTAAAAATTTGCTTGAAAGTAGCACTAGAAAAATCAAAATATATTTCTTCCAAAGCATACCCCTTGGAAAGGTGCAAAGAAAGTTCAACAAGAAGCCAAACTTTGCTTTCAAATATAAGACACCTTTATTCAAATTATAATCACAATGTGTTTGGGATTTAATTATTTGGAATTAAAGTGAAGAAAGACATCCTGTAATTATCATTGAACTTATCTGGAGGCATAAATCTAATAATTAACCACTTTCAGACTTCATTTGGTAAGTAATAAAATAGCAGAAACACTGGATTCTCTTTCACCTTTGTAAAGGAGGTTCTAGAACCATCAGCGACCACAGTGGAAATACCTCAGAATCATTGTGTGGAAAACACAGTTGTCAACAAAATTAAAATCTTACAAGCAGGATGTATGAGCAGCTGATAGCAATTGGGTGTGAATGACAAATGATTCCTTCCAGAAAGAGGAAGAGGGAGAAGGGGGAGGGGTGAGGGAGAAGGGAAAAGAGAAGGGAGAGGGAGAAGGGAGAACAGAGGGGAGACCAGGAGGCCATTCAAGTGGGAAGTAAACAGTCCTCAAGTCTCAGAAAGTCTCTAAAGATGACCACATGCACAAGGCTCCTCTGCCAAGATTATAAAAGCAGTAAAGAATGCTGAGAAGATTCTCTAGTCAGTCAAGCTGCATACACGTCATTAGAGAACAGAGGTCATGAGTCAGCACCCATGTTGGGGTGGTCTTTTCATCATGCAGAAGCTTTTTAGTTTCCCTGCTCCTGTAAGGAGCCCCTACTCAGGCTCCTATAAACCTCACAAGCCATTGGTTCAGCAAGTTAAACGCTGGTGATATCATTTATTTGGTCTGTCTTTGGTTTCTTATCTGGAGTAAGTAGATATTTGTTTATGTCTTCCTCAGGAACACTCATCTATAAAATGAAAATGATAAATACACCAAGTTACACAAGAGGGAGAGAACACAGAATGCTCTCTAACCATGGTGCTCAACACTCTTGCATTGTTTCAACTGTCCATGTGAGACTCCGGTTAGACCTTGTAGAATGACGCTCACTGTAGAAATGAAGGAACTCTCAGAGAGCATAGCACATAAAACGTGGTCACACTTTCCGTTCACACTCTGGAATTGTGGACATCCCTTAAGGATTCATTGGACTTCCTTAAAGACCTTTGGAAATTTAACCTGTCTGCACAATATTGCTATCTAATTCGTGTGACTAGACTCTGAAGTTTGATCTTGGGCACCAACAGTTCTTCTAGCACCAGTGCCCCTTCTCATTCCCTCTGCTCACAGGCCTCCCCGGCCTGAGTGCTCCAGCTTACAGAACGTTCCCCAAAGGTTTTAGTTTCCTTGGGAAATGGAGCACACTCCAGGGCTCAAGGACTGCATGCCTCCAGGTTTCCATGCAGCCTGTGTCTATTTTATTGTCCCCAGAACTGAGGCTGCTCTTTTAACATGGGTGAACACATCACCTTTCTAACCAGTCAGTAAACACCGTTGACACTGTGCTGCACACAGTCTTCATGCTGAACTTCCAGAAAATAATTCTACCAGTTCATCCTCAGAGAACTGTGAAAATGAGAAAGGACAAAGGCTGGTTTTTTGCATTGCTCTGCTTTTCTCTGGACACAGGCTGCTTTCCCTTCATTTTGTCTTTGCTCTCAGTGTTCCCTCCCCAGCACTGGTCCTTTCCAAAACTTCACCCGCTGGACCTTTATCTCCTCAGGCAGTTTCCTGCTTGCTCTTCAGTCACCTTTTCTAGTCACCTCTGGTGGACAGAGCCTGTTTCTTCTGTCATGCTGTTGTCACCAGTCTGAAAAGGGACACCCTCACACATCCCATGCACACTTACATGGGTTACATCTTCTAGATGAGGAAAACTGAGGCTTACGACAGTTAAATCAGTTGCCAAAATGTACAGAATAGTTGGGCAAGAGAATCACTGTGAATTCAAGTCTATCCTGTACCAAAGGTGCCCCGAATGTTGGTATGTGGCTGGAGTTGAAACAGAAAGAAGAGGCAGTCGAAAGTAGGGAAGGTTTTGAGGAAATCTTTACATGGAAGGAGATGATCAGTTGAGCTGTGGCAGATACTTGCGGGCAGGTGCAGAGGAGTGCATGCTGGGCAGGAGTGCAGAGCACCCTCAGTGAATGCTAGAGTTAGCAACTGGAAGGCAGGCTGCCCCTTCCCTGCCTTGAGCTGCACCCTTTGCAAGGACTTCCTGGGCCTTTGTCCTGCTTGTATTTTCAGACCAGGGAGGAAGGGACTGTTCAGCACAGGGTTTTTTTTTTACTTCAGGAAAAGCCTGAGATTCAGGTTTTCAGCCTCTTTCAATTCTGGTCTTTAGGTGTTCTGTCTGATAAGCAGAGTCCTCCTGGCCTGGCTGTCCCACACCTGCCTGCAGTCGGCAGGTAGCTCTCTCTGAGGAAGTCCACAGCTGCCTCTCAAGGCAACTTCAGGGTGAGCAAGCACCTCCCTGGGAAGTAGGCCATATACCAGGGGTCTTTGTCAGAGCCTGTTCTTCTTTTATGTCCCTGACCTTTGCTTCCAGACCCATCTGGGCTAACACTACTGCAGAGCCTCTGAGCTAAGACCTCCCTGGGACTGGGTTCTGTCACCTAGAATCTCAGCTCCAAAGAAAGGAGAAGGGACAGGGGGAACTTAATTAAACTATTTTCCCAGGAGAAACAGAAGCAGAAGCTGAGTCCTGGCATCTTGGCACAACAGGAAGAAGTAGGAGTCCTTGTAAAGGTGCCTTTATCTGCTTAAAAAGCCAGTGACTTAAGACCTGACTCACAGCCCCAATTATAGATGACTGCCAAGGCTCTGGACAGCCACATGAAGTCATCAATATTAAGGTCTGATATCAAGCCCATGTGGCATGTGTGAGCAAATGTCACTAATATATACATATATAATATCATATATGTATATATATAATATATAGATTATTCAGACAGTCAACATGGATTCATAAACTCTAACTAGAAAGCTAGGCATGGTAGTACAGGCCTGTAATCTCAGTAATTGGAAGCTGAAGCAGGAAGATTACTGCAAATTATTACAGTCTCAAGAAATAGTAGACAAATATGCAACTATGCATGAGAAGCGGTATCAATAGCAGATTGGTGTGTGTCAGAAGAGCTTACAGAGTGAGCAGGGTACCGGGTTAGAGCTCGATCTGGCCTCATCTGAGGTGCTGAGCTGCATCTGTGGGTGGGCATGAGGAGCTTCTGCAGAGCCAGGAGACTGCAGTAGGGAACACTTAGCCGGGTTTTCTGTTTAAAGAGGAAAATGAAAACTTTTATGGTTTAATATTTTTCGTGTTTCCCAATTTTTCTGTAATAAGCATAAATTGTTAATATTAAAAAACAAACAAAAAAGACACAGAATAGTTTAGTAGCCTCTCTCAAAAATGTCCACATCCATTTCTTGAACCTGAGACTATTTGAGGCCAGATGCTCCACATGTACTTAAACTAAGAGTCCCAGAGAGTGTGGCCATCTTGTCCTTTGCACAGACTTGAAGGGGCTACTCTGCTGATGGAAGAAGAGACACGAGCCTAGGACAGTCTCACTTGGAGTCTCAAGAAGTGACACAGCGCTGCTGTGATTCTCAGCCTGGTGAGACCCAGGGTCTTAGAACTGTGGGACAGTTTTTCTTGGGTCAAGACACTAAGTTTTTGGTAATATTTTTGCTGGCAACCATGGTAAACTGACATGGCATGCATATTTATATTTTCAGAACTGAAAAGCAACACCTGTGAGCCTGGTCTGGTGCCTCTTATTTTCAAGCATTCTCCGGAAGGCAGAGGTAGAAAGAGGGTTTGAAGACATAAAGTGAGGTCTTATCTTAGAAACAAATAATAGTAACAAAGCCCATTGGCCATAGTGGGCTGGTGGATAGAAGGCAGAAGAGAGATGGGAAGGGCTCTAGTTCAGGGACAGTCCTTCTGAGACCATAGTTAGGAAGAACGTTCTAGTCCACTAGCTGACTGATAGAGCCTCCAAAAGAAGAGGTAAGCTACTTAAACCTTGCTCCCAGACTGCTTTCAGATGCTGGACAGCCAGGAATCTGTATTCACTTTGCCCACTTCTCTATTCCACCACTCAGTAGTGGCCATCCCATAGCCACATGCCTTGAGTGTACAAATGTATGACAAGAATTCTAGAAGCTTCCATGAACCTCTGAGGACACTTTTCCTCAGCTGTGGGGACTCAGGGATGATTTTCTCATTGCCTACTGCAGGGGGTACCTGCTTAGGCCTCCAAAGAACCCCAGTTCCCCATGCATGCTCTGATAATGCCATTGGGTGCTGTAAGATGATTTAGGGTCACAAGACACGATTGAGCAAGAAAGGGTTGTCCCAGTGTTTTCTGAGATCAACTGTCCTTAGACAATTGCTTTCCCAAGCATGGAGTCCAGGAGGCTTTGGAGGGGAGTTTGTACTTTCTCTGTGTAATGTATCAGCACGTCCCTGTGGTGTCTTTCATGGTGTCCTCATTGCTTGTGTTTCTGCTGTGACCAACTACCATACAGAAATAACCTAGCAGAAGAAGAAGAAGAAGAAGAAGAAGAAGAAGAAGAAGAAGAAGAAGAAGAAGAAGAAGGGAAGAAGGGATGGTGCTCCGCCTGCACCATCCCAACATCCCTGTTCTGAAGCTGCACAAGAGGGGCATATGGTAAAACATGACCACAGACACTCAACAGGAGAAACAGAGTCCTGGCCAGTGTAGAGATAAAATTAAAGTGCTGAAGGAGAATATCATAGACAGGGGATTATGGAAGGCCAGTTGGCAGCACGAAATCTCCTGCATCCTAAATCTACAGAAATCCTGACTACAAGGCAAAGCACAGAAGAACTAGTCACCAAGTAGCAAGGTATCCAAAGAGATTTGCCTTCTATGTCAGGGAGCAGGGGATAGACTAAGAGCACTCTGGAATGTCTCCCAGAGTGAGCTTGGCTCTTCTGTTCTCACTCTCTCTATTCTGTTTTTCTCTAGTAGGAGGGATAGAACTACTGCTCCCCAACACCCCTCCTCCTGCCCCCTGCATATCAGTGAGAAAAGCAGGGACCTGGCTCTCAGGTAGCATCTCTGTCTAGGTGTGTGGTGCAAAGGGCTCTTGTGTTCACTGCCATGCACTTACCAGTCACTGGCTATACCTTCCTCTTTTCATCTCCAGGAGGGACCCAGGGGACAGGTGCATGGGGCTTGGTGTTAGATCCTTGCAGACTGATGACCCATGGCTGTAGGACCCAAGGTACTAGACTGTCTACCTGAGTGGGAGTTTCATTTTGTTAATTTAAAAATGAAATCTTGCTTCTAAGGCCCTGTGGCTTTTTAAAATAAGTTAAGCATCTGGAAATCCCTAAAGGACTAACATGTGGGGTGCTCTGAAGGCCAAAGGAAGCAGACTCCAGCCTTTGTGATTTTTCTTGCTTCATGCTTCTGTTTTGCCTTCCTCCAAAGGACACTGAGCATAGAGCCTAGAAGCTTGCCATCCACTTCCTACTTAGGGAAATACTAATGAGCCTTCTTTCCCAAAGAATCACAACTGGTCTGAAATGTGGGAAAACTTTCCTGTGAGCTCTGCAGCCTGGGAAAGGACAGACAACCCCTGCAGAGTTGCAGGGTAGCCCACCAAGCCTTTAGGTCTTGTGGCTGCTTTCTGAACACTGGGTGGCAGCGCGGACCTTCCTAAGCCTCCAGAAGAGGCAAAGCTCAAACCTGAGCAGTTCCCCCTTAAGAAGTGCACACAGAACCGTGCAAAATGGGAGCAGTAATTCTGGGACATGGCTAATCTCTGTAAGTCACCCGATTGCAGATACAAGTGACAGCTGCAATAGGGGTGATGTTCTCTCATTCGCTGTGTCACTAGGATGCTATTTTGAATCTTCTTGAGATTAAAAAGAGGATTACAATTACCCCCAGAGCATTGCTATGTAATTTTTATTAGCCTTGATCTGTGAGTTTCCCCAGGCAGTGTGTGTGTGTATGTGTGTGTTTGTGTGTATTCACGCACATGTGTCTATACATGCACAATGAACAGGCTCAAGGTGTGATTTAAGGCTTTTATATACTATATGGGTTTTGCCATTAGGTCTATATATCCTGGCTGGTTCCTAACTTCAAGACATTCAGCTTTTCATTTTCATTATTTCCTTGGATTCAGTTGCACAGTGTAAATTTCAGAGCCATGCAGTTGATGTAGAATCACAGAACAAAGTGGTGTTAAGATTCTCAATCTTTATTTTAATGTTTTGCTCCATCACTGTTCAAAAACATTTAGTGTCTTTTGAACAAGGGCTCTTAGATTTTGTATAGATATTGTGGCTAAAGTGGACACATTCTCCTAAAGCTCAGGAGGTGAAACACACAAGTCTCAGGAAGCTCCTGTAATTTAACAAGATTCACAGATCCCACTTCAAAGTTGAATAAGTGTAACCACCTCTAAGTTGAATAGGAAGCTTCATGCAAGCATCTTAGTAAGTTGTTGCCCAGGCTGAGGTGGGCTTTTGAGAGATGCAGCTGCCTTTGAGTCATTAGTGGTCCTGAAAGCTGTTAGGTCAGACTTGGGCGGGGCTGCTTTCTTGGTTTTGTTGTTGGTGCCTCTCTGGGGTGAATAGCTATTTGCTCACAACTCCTTGGAAAAACTCATACAACACATTTTTGCTGTGTCTGGCATTCACATATCACACAGTTAGCCCTGCTGTAGGGGAGCATGGTCAGAGGTAAATCCTGATCAAAACCTTGACTCTTCTTCTCTTTCTCAGCCCATTTTCAGCTTAGCTTAGGCCCAAGCTACACAGAGTGTGGGCATTTGGTCAAATGGACTTGTGCTACTTGTGGCATGTTCTTGGGGTCCCTGGTGAGGCCTCGTCCTCACCAGGAGTGCAAAGCGGATCCTATGTTATGTACTACAGGGATGGTTAGATGTCAAGATGCACACATCACAGCCTAGTGTTTTGTAGACACCCCACAATGTGGCTTGCTGTGCACTCACCACTTCTGATATCAGCACCAATTCTTTCTATGTCATCTCCACTGCCTAGCAGGGAGACCCAGTTAGAGCTAAATCTTGGCTTCATTTACAGTGAAGTAGCATTAGGGCTAATGTTCATTCTATATTCCAACTTCCTGTGTGTTGAAAGAGTCCCTTTGTTTTCAGACAGGTCTTGTCCAAGCTAGTTTGGAATACTCTATGTAACCTAAGCTGGCCAGGAACCATCATTCTCCTGCCTCAGCCTGCCCAATTCTGGGATTATAGACTTGTGACAGCTACACTTGGCCCTTAAAATCAACTTGTGATGCATAGGTCTGTTTAGGACAACAGATGCATGCATGGCCGTGGTAACTTCTGTACCTTGGGAAAGTTGCCTGTGTGGAACGCTTTACAGGTTCTAGAACCTTTAAAAGGAGCTTCTGATGGAGAGGACCCTTTCAGGGACATCCCTAATTATCTTGATATGCTGTACTGCTGTAAGGCCTTCTCTTTCAAAGGCCCATGGACACCTGGCAAACTTCCATTAATTCTGGCCTCCCAGCTTCATGTCACATCTTGGCCTATGACAGATAGATCTTCTGCCTAGGCATGTAGGGAAGCCTGGGGTCCAGCATCTGCCTCTGCTCGGGACTCTTGTGTGGTCTTCAACTGAGGTTCAACAGCTTTTCTGAACCTCAGTTTCTCATGTGCAAACTGTGGTTAATAAGTTATGGATGGAAATTACTCCTGTGAACAAATGTTATGAAAATGAAACCAACATGGTCACATTGTCTCAGAACCAGTGATTTTACAAAGGGAAAACCTGTGATGCCGCATTTTTACAGTTATGCTCGTGTTCAATATTCAAGGCTATGCTGAACAATGTGCTTTTGTAGGCATGAAACATCTTGTTGTTGAGCCTGAGGTGGGAGTGTTTAAGGGACAGATGGGAAAAAATTCCTTTAAACCCCAAGAAGTTCACAGGCCATTTAGTCTCAACTCTAAATATTAAGGAGCATAAGAGGCCAAGTGAGTGCTCTGTGGCCTCTTCAGGGCTTCCTTAATCATGCCTACATCTGTGGGAACTTGCCATTCTCTAGATCTTTATAGCTTTTAATATCTGTCATACCCATGAGCGACTGAGGTCAGGCGGATGTGAGATTCATCTGTGATGTGAAACAAGACCTTGCCTCCTTCTCATTTGTGGGAAGGAGAGGGCTAGTAACTGTCTGTCCTGCCTGGCAAGCACCATGCTCTGCCTTAGGGAATCTCTGTGACAAGCCTCAGTATAAGAGGGTGGTCTGGCCAGTCTGCTGCTTTGGGAGGCAGGCTCCGCAACACAGTGAGAAGACTCTGGGGAGCTCTGGTCTGTACTGATTGCTGTGCTTTGAATCTGGAATGTTTCTCAAAAGTCCATGTGTTAAGAGCTTTGATCCAATTGGGGAGCTATCAGAAGGTACTGGAATCTTCAGAAGTGGGGTGCTATGGCCATTTGGGGACATGCCTCACTCTCCTCTGTTTTGCTTTCAGGCAATTTGTTGAGCATCTTTGCCAAATGACCCTATTGTGATACGATCTTTTTCCTGGCAGAGGGCTGGAAGCAATGAGCTTGCACAAATCATAGACTGGAACTTTTTCTCTCCTTCTCTCTCTTGCTCCCTTCCTCTCTCTTTTTCTCCCTTTCTCCTTCCTTCCTTCCTTCCTTCCTTCCTTCCTTCCTTCCTTCCTTCCTTCCTTCCTTCCTTCCTTCCTTCCTTCCTTCCCTCCTCTCTCTCTCTTTCACTGACCAGCTGCGGCCCTTGTTACACTCACACAGAACAAGCACACTGCTTGTCGGTCTTTCTTACAGAGACCAGGAATGAATGTACTTGTTCAAGGTTGGTGCTGGGGCTGAGGATGTGGCTCAGTAAAGCGCTTGGTTTGTAAATATGAGGATTGCATTTGATACCCCAAACTCACATGGAAGAAAAGAGCAATGGTGGCTTAGGCTTATTATCCCCGTGATAGGGACATGGAGCCAGCTAGCTCCCAGAGGTTTGTAGAACTTGGTCTATTTGGGGAGTTCTAGACCAGTGAGAGACCTTGCTTTAGATACACACACACACCCCTCACACAAGAACTGATACCATCTCTTATTTAATGAAAAGGCACAGATATTTGCAACAATGATGAAGAGATTAATTGGTTGTGTGCCAATTAAAGCTGTGGGAAGAGTAGGGAAGAGTCCTTAAGCTTTCTGCCTGTAAGTAATCAATCTGTTCTAATAACTACAGACACAAGTGTAGTGTTCTCAAGTTGGCCTCTGAACAGGACCCGTGGAATCCATAGCAAACAGTCCTGAGACAGAAGAACAGTTTCTTCTCCATCCCCAATCCTGAGCCCCCTTCAGCATTGTGACTCGCTCCTCATCCTCACTGGTCTTTCACAGTGGGAGGCTGACTAGGACCTACTCTCTAGCCATCAAACAGGAGGCAGAGCTGCTTTCTGAAATCTTTCTCTGGAGACAGGATGGGCAGGAGAAGTCTGTTTTAGGCTGAGGCTTTTCTGAAACCTATAAAGCTGGTCGTCCCCAGAAGCAACTGACTTCACTCCCCAGCCTCAAAGAATCTACTTATGGTGATAAAACGATGCTGCTGTCAGTCATTCCATCCCTCACTCCATCTCTCGACTGTCTTATACACAGCAAATTATAGGAAGGTGGGCTAGTCATCCCATGCTCGGGCATTTTAGGGTTTACCAAGCACTTTATTTACACATTCCCCAGATATTTCAGGCCGGTGGTTACTGTCTTCAGTTTCCTAAGCAAATGGAAGGCCAGTGAGGTTGTAGCACACTTCAAACCACACTGCATGTATCAGTGCCCAGGTAACGCGTGCCTTACCACACACCCTTTCTCCAGCAGGTCTGCTGGGATCCAGTCAGCTTCGAGTTTCTACCACTCCCTCCTTGGCAGATAGTTCTCAGAACCATGAGATGTCCTGCAAATTCCCACCTTCTGCACATGAACTCTAGCGTTTTGTTCTCTCTTCCACTGAGAGCAACGTCATGCCTGCATATCTAGGCCAGACTGGCCTCCCAGGCCCAGGTAGACACCCCACACCTTAGTTTTCCCTTTCACCAACTCTGGCGTCAACCAGTTCCACCACTGGGCGAGCCACTTCTGACACACACCTTCTTACTACAAGGAGAAGATGTCACATCCCACACTGGGCTGCTAAAATATCAGAAAGCACCCGTGACACACACAGGGAATGTGCAGCAGGACACACACAGCACGTGCCTTTACTATCTTCTTGCTGCTGGGCCTCTGGCTTTTTGTTCTAGAAGATCCCTAAGAGAGGGTGTAGGCTCACACAGGGGTCTGAGCTGTAGCTGACATTTTCCTAGGAAACACACTCTCTTCCTGAGATCCTCAACAAGTCATAGAAAGAATACTCAGGGGCATCCAGAAGGTGGGGGAGGGCTGGGCTCCTCAGAAGGTACTGGGGTGCTGTAGGCTCATCATAGGATACTGGGGTGCTGTGAGCTCCTCAGAGGGTACTGGGGTGCTGTGGGCTTATCAGACGGTGGTGGGAGATAGGCACTCAGGGGGTCTTTTGGGGGGCAGTGGAGGGATCCTAGCAAGTATCTGAGGGTAGTGAATATAAACTCTGGGGTAACGGAGGGATCCTGGGGAAGAGGGATCAGAGTTCAGTAGAGGGAAACTCAATAATCCATCAGTTGTGGGCTGCTGTTTCTCTGATGACATTAAACCTTTTAGTCTTGTTTACTCCGTGCAACACCCCCCATAAGCCTAAAGTATAGCCGTAGGGCTCCGTCCATGGCACTGATTAGTCTAGAAGTGCAGATGCCTTTAATGTGGGCAGCTTGTGTGTTTCCAGCCACTTGTGCGTCTATCGGCTGATGTATGAATTATTCTTCAAAAGTCACTTTTTCCTTTTATCACTTTTTTTGTCCAACTACCAAGGAAGAGGGCGTGTAGGAGGTACATCCTTTCATGGCAAGACAGTGGCCTGTGGATCAAATGTGTTTGTTCTGGAACGACAAAGCAGGCAGCCTGGACCTGGGGAGGAACTGTAGCTCTCAGAAATCCTCATCAGATGTCACCCCATGGGACCCATTAGAGAAGGGTATGTGTGGTGGGCGGGAGAGCAGGGGTAGAGATTCCAGAAGAGGCCTCCAGGGCTCAGGGCTTATTGGCTCTATGGTGGCAGGAATTTAGATTCTGTGACCTGAGAGATAGTTACGTTCCCTCTGAGTTTGGTGTGTGTGTGTGTTACGTGTCATTGAACACAGGGTCTTTTTTAAAAAAAATATTTATTGTTTTATTAATTACAGTTTATTCATTTTTGTATCCCAGCTGTAGCCCCTCCCTCAATATCTTCCAATCCCACCCTCCTTCCCTCTTCTCCTCCCATGCCCCTCCCCTAGTCCCTTGATAGGTGGGGTCCTCCTCCCTTTCCCTCTGACCCTTGCCTATGAGGTCTCATTAGGACTGGCTGCACAGTCTTCCTCTGTGGCCTGGTAAGGCTGCACCACCTCAGGGGGAGGTGATCAAAGAGCCAGCCACTGAGTTCATGTCAGAGGCAGTCCCTGTTCCCTTTACTAGGGATCCCATTTGGACACCGAGCTGCCGTGGGCTACATCTGTGCAGGGGTATTAGATTATCTCCATGCATGGTCCTTGGTTGGAGTATCAGTCTCAGAAAAGACCCCTGTGCCCAGATTTTTTTTCTCTCCTTGTGGAGCTCCTGTCCCCTCCAGATCTTTCTATCTCTCTCTTTTTTCATAAGATTCCCTGCACTCTGCCCAAAGTTTGGCTATGAGTCTCAGCTTCTGCTTTGATACCCTGTAGGGTAGGGTCTTTCAGAGGCCCTCTGTTGTAGGCTCCTGCCCTGTTCCCCGTTTTCTTCCTATTTCTTCCTGATGTCCATCCCATTTACCATTCTGAATGAGGATTGAGAATTCTTACCTAGAGTCCTCCTTCTTGCTTAGCTTCTTTAGGTGTATAGATTTTAGTATAATTATCCTATATTATATGTCTAATATTCACTTATGAGTGAGTATATACCGTGTGTGTCTTTCTGCTTCTGTGATACTTCACTCAGGATGATCTTTTCTAGATCCCACCATTTGCCTGCAAATTTCATGATTTCTTTGTTTTTAATTGCCGAGTAGTATTCCATTGTGTAAATGTATCACAATTTCTGTATCCATTCCTCAACTGAGGGACATTTGGGTTGTTTCCAGCTTCTGGCTATTACAAATAAAGCTGCTACAAATATGGTTGAGCAAATGTCCTTGTTTTATACTTGAACATCTTTTGCATATATGCCTAGAAGTGGTATAGCTGGGTCTTGAGGTAGCACTATTCCTAATTGTCTGAGAAAGCACCAGATTGATTTCCAAAGTGGTTGTCCAAGTTTACATTCCCACTAGCAAAGGAAGAAGGTTCCCTTTTCTCCACATCCTCTCCAGCATGTGTTGTCACTTGAGTTTTTGATCTTAGCCATTCTGAACACAGGATCTTACAGATATTAGGCATGCATTCTCCCACTGAAGTACCCCTCTAGACTCCTTTTGGCCTTTCATTTTGCAGTAAGATCTCATTAAGTGTTCTAACGCTAGGCTTGAGCACACTCAGGGCTCACACTCTTCCTGCATCAGTGTCCTGAGCTGACAGAGTTGCAGCTGTGTATGGTCAGGAACGGTCAGAGTCTTAAAGTGAGGTTAATACTGTATTCTTCCTAGACCACAGGGGACCCCCTAATGGGGGTAGCCAACACCTCTCCCAATCCCCGGTCACCAGCTCTGCTGAGCTCATAACCAGGAAGGTTGGTGCCATTAGGGGACACTGGTGGCGGGAGGCCTTCTCTTTGATGCAAACAAGAACTTGTGCTAAATCCTTAAGAAAGTTAAGGTGAAATGTATATCCTGCAACTTTGTCAATATTCAGACTTAATTCGTTGTTTCATCTTTCCCTGTTGCATGTTGTCATTGTTTGCTTCTCTTTCGCTGTGATAAAACACTGACCAAAAGCAACTTAGGAGAAGAAAGGACTCAGTTAGTTTACAGGCTACACTACATCACGGTGGGATGCAACAGCAGGAGCTCGGGGCAGGAGCTTGAGGCAGAGACTGTGGAGGAATGCTGTCAACTGGCTTGTCCAGGCTCAGTTTCAGCTACATTAAAAAAATACTGCCCAGGTCCACCTGCCTCATGATGGCACCACTAAGCGGGCTGGACTCTCCTACACTAAGTAGCAACTGAGTTTTTCTCTCCTCTTCCTGTGTAACTCTTGGTTTCTGTCAAGTTGACTGTAGAAGCTGAATGTAAAACACACTGATCTAAACAGTACCCTGGTTTAATTCATTCTGAACTTGCCTACAGCAGCTGGCACACAAGATAAAAGATTAGAAAGTATTTTGGAGTCAAAGTGAAATAGACCCTTCCATGGTTCCATGATTGATGTGTTTTGTTTCTCTCTAGCCCAGAAGACCAGGGAGGAAGGCCTGTAGGTTATTGGCTGCTGTGATTAGGTTTCGAGTTCTAGGCTATAGCTTGATATTTTGTAAACAACATCAACTGAGTGGTGAATCAAGAGTGCAAGGGCTTATATGAGCCAAGTTGAGCTCTGCTTCTGTGTGGACTTAGGAAGTTACTTTCCTTTTCCAAGCCTCTATAAGACAAGTCTGAGGAGACTTGTCTGCCCACTAGGGTAGTGGTAGTCCAGCTCTACTTTGCTAGTTACAGTGTTTAAAGCTGCCCCACCCTGCCTGCCTATAGGGAATGTGTTAGTGTTCATTGCTGGCCCTGCTGCTGCTCTGTACATCTGGTTGTATGATGGGCAGGGCTCCTTGGGCTGGACATGCCTCTTCTAGCTATAATATCTGGTGAGTTTGATGCATGTAAAGCAGCAGTTCTCAGCCTGTGGGCTGTGACCCCTTTGGGGGGAGGTGTTGTCCATCAGATAATCTGCATATCACATATTTACATAATGACTCATAGCAATAGCAATATTACAGTTATGAAGAAGCAGTGAAAATAATTTTATAGTTGGGGGTCACTACAACATGAACAACTGTATTAAAGAGTCACAGCATTAGGAAGGCTGAGAACCGCTGCTCTAAAAGAATAGAAAGAAGAATGAAATGGGGGAGAGAGAAGCAAGGTAACTTAGAGTGCTTGCCCTGTGTCCGTCAGTTTTAGTCCTAGTCCTATGCAGTATGTCAGTGAGTTCCTGACAATGTTGTGACCAAGCATTTGTGTCTCTGTAGCGTGGCTGTCTGGTAGCTGCTTTTCCTTTGGTGTAGAATTGGAAGCTTAAAGTTTATAAGTTGAACCCCAAATTACTCTTAGCACACTGTTGGGTAGGACTCTAACTTCATAAATATTGAGGAATAGTCCAATTCCCAGAAGCTATGATACACTTCAAAGCTGGGATCAAGGTGGAAGCCTTTTCTTTGGAAATGTTCCAGAAAGCACAAGGTCTGGATGGGTCCTGGAATTCCAACCATTTTGTATATTGAGGGGGGTGGAGCTGAAGGAGAAGTGCAGGGGGGCTGTCCTTCTGGGCATTTGGCACATTTGTCATCACACTTACTAAACACTGGCTGAATGTGATGTCCAGTGACCGGGGAGCAGGTGACACTTCAAGCAAAGAAGCAGCAGAAAGCAGCTGCAGAGAACACCCAGGAAAGGGGCGGTATTTGTAGCCTGTGGGGGTGGGGTGGAGGACTCCATTGCTGGTGCCTTTCTTCCAGAAGCCGCCGTACTGTCTGTTGACATGTGCTGCATCCGAATTGGACAGACAGCGTTCTGTTGGAGATGCTTTGAAGCATTCACTGCAGACACTGGGATTGTTCAAAATATTAAGATAAACATTGTTTCCTTGCAGCAAAACCAGACTGTAACAGAAAATGCATATGTAGAAACATGAAGAAGGATTGACGGCTTTCATAATCCAGAGAGAACCAATTAGGCCTTTGCTGCTCTAATTCCATGTTGTCATTTTGAAACACAGTTCAGAATGGCATACAAACAATTTAATTCTCACTTTTAAATGTAACAATTAGGTATAAGCATTTCCACATGATTTAAGATGTTCATAGAACAACAGGGATGGCATCATAACATCCTGTCTACTTCTGTGACTTGGCCTCGCAAAATCATCGCAATGTTGGCACACCAATACTTCAGCTCCTGTGTGTGCCAGACACTGACCTGAGTGTTCCATGTTTGTAAGCTCATTTGTTTCTGCAAACCACAAGACACTGAATGTCATTGCTTGAGGTCACTGAGCTGCTGCGCGACAAGGATGAGATTTGAACCCATGCAGTTGGTGATTCAAGGGCTTTCGGCGGCAACCCTCCACTACTCAGGTGTCCTACTCCTACAGATGGTCAGAATAGTCTTTAGTCTTTATAGAGAATTTCCCTGATGGAGGTCTCCCCTCTTTATTACATTTGGGGGTTAGGGCTGTGAGCCTGGGATGCCTCCTGGAGGCAGTGGCTGCTTATAATGTAAGTCTCAGGATTCTGGACTAATGCTGATTTGAAAATCCCTGCTGTAGGTAACAGAACCAGTATTCGGATTGCCCTCTGATTCCTCTTTCTATTTTCATGCAAACACACACACACACACATACACACACACATCTTTCTAATGAAGAAAGACAATGTAATCTTTTGAAAGGCCAGTGTCTAGACAGTCTTTGCAGGCAGAGATGGGGACTTATCAATTACAGCCGATTATTTTCTGCCTATTATCATATTTATGACCTGGCTTAGAAAGCCTTGGGTTTTTCAGAAGCTTTTTAAGTGTCAAGAAATGACTCTGTACCTCCTTTGTATTGAACCTTAAGAGGAGGATTCCATGTGTGAAGGGTGAGGGGTGAGGGGGGCCTGCCACTTAATGGGCTTCTCGTCCTTGGGGCTCTGCCCCTCTAAACTTGATCTTGACCTAACAGGAAATACCCTCCTCACTCCCACATGCTCAACCCATCCTCACTCTTATTTCCAGAACTCTGCGTTTACAGGAAAACTGCTAGGTCCCTCTGAGGCTCAGGTGGGTTTCCACGAATATACATCTAATAATGACGTGGGAAAGTAGAGGTGAGGATACAGGCTCTGTAGACGAGGACTGAGTCTCTCCCAGCGCAGTAGGATGGGAGAGCTGGGTGAGGAAACCTACTTCACACTGGTTGTCTAACCTGAGGGCCTTGTATAAGACTTCAGCTATGTTGTCCTGAGACTCATGTGAATAAGGCCTGATTCTCAGATGGCAGTGCTGTGAGAGGTGATTAGGTTCTAAGGGCCTGAGCTCATCATTGAATTAATTTATTGATAGCTTCATAGCCAAATGACTATTGGTGGGGACTTCATTGGATGAAGCAGGTCTCTGAGGAGAGTACCTTTAAAGGCCCTCCTTGTTCTTAGCTCCTTTTGTCTGGGTTCAGTTCTCTCCTTCTGAGCCACTGTGGGGAGAGTTGCTTTCTTTCATCACAAACCCTTCCCCTTGTGTCTGGAAACATGTGGTGAACTGAGCAGAGACTTCTAAAACCATGAGACACACAGCCTTTTCTCCATCAGCTCTTTTCCTCAGGCATTTTGTCACAGTGAAGGAAATGCGGCTAAGACCATGGCAGAAGAATCCGAATCACTTAGGGTATATGAGAGTCACAGGAACAGGGAAGGGCAGTCATTAATAACCACTGTTCTCTGATCAAAATAAGATTCTCTGAGAGACAGTGTGAGCTCAATTTCTTATGTGACATATGGTAGTGGGGGTGAAGTTCTCAGATGAAGCCAAGACTCAGTTCCCTGAACATACGAGTCTATAGATGTGATGTGATAGGAGTAGGAGGATTTCTCTTCAGCGTCCCAACCCTGGGACAGGTAGGGACAGGTCTGTGCAGCTGCCGGGGTCAGCCACCCATGGAATCTACTTCTGTCCCACATCCATGTTGGACCTTGAGGGTTCCCCACTGGCCTGACTGAGACCTGAGTCCTCTAGTGTCCAGTTTGTGATACTGCACACATGCATGTCAGAAAGATCAAGCCATGCGGCTTGGCCAGCTTGGCTGAGGACAGCATCCCTTGGGTGAGGAAGGAAGAATTTCATGTCTGCCTTTCAGGACTAGCCCCTGTGAAAAAGCATTCTGGGGAGAGAGGCTCCCGGAAAAGAATCACAACAAAGTAAATGAACTGTGTGTGGCTCAAGCTGAGGCAGGATCTCTGCAGGCAGGTGGTCAGCTCTGGTGAGGGTCCACAAACACTCTGTAAACGTCAGGCTCTGTTCCAGGCACCCACATCTCTCTGCAGCACACAGGCCTTGGCAGAGCACTGAGATACCACCAGGGCTAGGAAAATGCTGTGGTCATGTGAGGACAGAAGAACAGACAGCCGCTGAGTGAGCTAAAGAAGTTTGGGCAACACAGTTTATTCTATTTCTGGGCTTCCTTTTCACACGGCTCAGGGAAAGCTGTCGTTATTTCACTGAGTAAGATGAGAAACAAGTTAAGTGTCAGCTGTGCGGCACCCTTGAGGAAGGCTGGCAGGAGCCAGTACCCGTCCCAGCTGCTTCACCCACACTCCGGTTTGGATTCCGGCTTCGGCAGTGTTTGCCACGTGCCCACTTTTCCTGGCTCATGTTTTCCGACAGCCACAGATACTTGGATGAAGTCATAAATGGGTCTGATTGTCTGCCCTCAACACTGTGCATAAACAGGCATGTTTATCCATGTGGCTTTTTGTCTACCATTCTAAGGACAGGTAGAGAAGTCTTTATTTACTAGCCAGATGTGGCATCCCAATGTCTGTTTGAAGCTGTGCGGCTTTGACTTGGGGCTGTTGGCAGGAATTTTTCACAGGCTTTCAGATATATCAAATATCTGTGGCAGATTTAGGAGCTGGAGACTAAGTCAGAGGCCTATGCCCTGTCTGCTAAGGGAAATAGGAGAATGATTACCAAGATTACAAGCTCATTGCCAAAGCTGTAAGCCGCGGGGTCTCAGGTAGAGGGCATGCACGCTCTGTTAGGGGACCCTGCTGGTGGGAAGCTCACCTTGTCCCAAGGAGCTGGGAGCATGCTTTAAGGCTGGGCAGGGCGTGCACAGACCCACGCATGTGTAAGCTCAGCCTCTGCCAGAACTTTCAGAATGGCCTCATGGCAGGCTCCTTGGCATTTTGGTGTTTCCATGCTGATGTTTGGTCCTGGGTGTGAGGTACAAACCTGTCGTACAAAGGCCATGTTTTTGTCAGCTCATGTGAAAACACAGCATGCCCCATTTGAGACGGGTAATTACGGAGACTCACAGGAGCCCAGGCAGGCTCTCTGTCTCCTGTGCTTTCATGTGCATTTGAAGGAGAAACCTCAAGTTGCATAGCAACAGACATTTCTGGATGGTGAGAGGCTCTCCAAGGCACTGATGACAGACTGCCGATGGCAGCTAGGCTGAGACAGGAGGACGCCACTCTCCTGAATGCTTGAGGCAGGTGCTGGGCATCTGTGAGTCTGTTGGATTCCGCGGCTCCCACGGGCTTCGAGTAGAAGCTTTAAACCTCACCCCCAGTCAGCATAATTATCAAGTGGGTGTGCTTCTGTGCTGGGGGCAGAAGAACGGGTTTTCAAGAGGGAATGAAATTTTCTCAGCTTACCTGAAATACAGAGTGAAGAATTCCGCATTCTAAAATAGAAAGCACCTGATGTTTGCTTCAGTCGCTAAAAAGAATAAAAACCTCTCTCTGACTCCCGCCAGCCAACTTCATAGCAACATTTGGAGTTGTGAGGATAAGTCAGAGGCAGGGATGGAACATTTATGGAATGCAGGGGCTGGAAACCGAGCTGTGAAGTGTTCCTCGGTAGAGACTGTAGAATACTGTTAGCGCTTTCCTACCCCAGTCACACATCAACTGATGGCCTGTGTGCAGCCTCTTGCCTCTGAAACAACGGGTTCTGAGCCTGCGCACATCCTCAGAGGTTGCATTCTTCTGAAAAGAATACGTTTTCCCCTTTGTGACGAGTAAATCAGATAGGGGTTTAGATCACGTGATGTGGGATTTTGATTTAAAATAATTTCTGACATAGTTCCAAGATAAAAGCTCCCGAGAAAGGGACCCTTGCCGTGAGGCGCAACCTTACTGCCTGGCAGCAGCACCAGAAAAAAACAAAACAAAACAAAACAAAACAGGAAGAAAGCCTTGGAGCCTTTCCAGTCTCCCCTTTGCTGTGGATTCCCCAGAAGAGGACGGAATCTGGCAGCCAGGAACCTATGTTTATGTTAACGTCTGTGCTTGGTACCTCTGCAAAAAGCAACGAGGCCCACTTAACCATGAGAATTCCACACACCTGCATTAGTTGGGCACACTGGACCAGTGTGAGTACAGTGCAAACGGAGAAACTGAGCCTTGGGCGCAAATCACACAGAACTGATTCTCTACCTGGTGCGGTAATGTAATGGATGCTGTTGGCTCAGGTGCGCCACCTAGTGCTAGGGCTCTGCTATCACCGCTGGCTTTCCGAGCGAGGGCCTGGGGTTGTTAACAGAGTGTGTTGGCAGGGAGAAGAGAAGGTAGTAGTGAGGCGGGTGGGGGAAAGATGAAGAAGGGGTGAGAGAGGGGCTGCAGTAGGGGCTCATAGCAAGAGAGGTGGCAATGTGGCATGGTTGTGGGAGATGGCAAGAGGTGGCACTGTGGGGTGGGGAGCAATAGCAATTAATGTGTTTTTTTCCTCTTTCATTTTCTCTTCCTTTCTGTTTCCCTGTCTCAGCTGCCCAAGTTCCTCTCGTCCCACCTGTCTTTTTGGACCTAAATAGATTTCTCTTTTCTGTTTGGAAACCACACATTACAGCTATCTACACATTGTCACCAAAACCAATTTGTGCAAACTAACAGGCTTATCAGTGCCACCGAAATGAGATTAAAACTGTTTCCAATGTAACAGATAAAAACCAGATGAACAAAGCCTGCTAATAAGACATTAAAGATAATGATGAGAATGACTAGCAGTTGATACAGTGAGCAGTTATGAGAGCCGGGTGCACAGGATCAGTAAACTAATAAAAAGAATCCACCTTTAATTCCCTTTTGTCATGGAGATATAATCACATCAGCAGCATCTCAGTTTGGTTATTATTTATCTGTGAGGGCAACATCACACCTTTCTCCAACATGATGAGGGGTGGGGGGAAGTAGGAGAGAGAAGAGACGATTGCTTTGGGGACAAAGCTCTCGTTCCTGCTTGTTTTTGAGAATAAAGGCGATGTTTAATAGCCTGCCCGTGTCTGCACGTCCACTGTACAGGCACTCTTTCATTTGTTTCACCCCTGAGAGGGGCCTGCTCATTGCCACACTGCCTCACATACAGTCAGTCAGCTAATTACCACATTAACAAGTCACATGAAGACAATCTGAAAATTGCATTTCTGCTGGTAACATCTTGAGGGTTGGCTATGGTCACTGCCACCTTGTGTCTGGCTTTTTGCTGCCACCAGGCAGCTGGGTGGCTGGATCATCCTGCCTCATTGGGTGTGAGTTAATGGGGAAGGAACATGGAAGGGAGAGCAGCCATTTCCTATCCAGTTAGAGCTTTCCCAGACATATTATATGCAGGCTCAGTGTTGTGCTTCCGGAAGGCAGGTGAGTGAGAACTCTTCTCTGCCCTCAGGGCCAGGAGGAGGAATAAACAAAGATTAGATGACAGGTGGACAAGTCCAGCGACTGTCTGATTACACAGTGCGTCGCAGATGCCTGGAGGACGGGGCTACACTCTGGAGAAGCCGGAGATGGCTGCTCACAGGAAGAACCCTTTGAAGTGGGCATGAAAAGGAGAATGGGCTTTTGCTAGAGGGAGAAATGGTATAGGGCAGAGATGGTGTAATTGCACAAACAGCCATGAAAGGCCCTGCTGTGTTGTGGGAGGAAGTGCTCGGAGGGAAGGAGAACCTGGGAACAGCGGGGGGGGGGGGGAGGCTGGGGACAAGGCCAGAGGCCCCTGTTCCATGCTGAGCTGTCCACATTTATTCTTAACAGTTTGTCAGGGTCACCCTGTGATCAAGCCTGTTGTGAATAGGTTAAAGGCAGAGATGAGTGGAGCCAGAAGGAAACCCTGCCTGGGGCCTCAGGGAGCACAAAGTTCCCCACCTGACTTTTGACCTTTTGGCTGGCTGTACCACCTCTTCTCACCTGTGCCTTGAGCAATGGTTGGCATCTGCAAGCCCAGGAGACCCACAAACATCTGGGGTTTTGGGGAAGATTAGAAATAACGCGGCAAGCCCAGGTGCCCAGTCCCTGTAATGACAGTTCTTCAGAAGTTCTGCTGTGGACAGGGATTAGGGTGCTGGTGGCCACAGGCTGGCATGATAGTGTGTGCTCAGCCACTAGGGTTGTTGGGGAGTCACTGCAGTATGCAGGGGACAGAAGGAACATAAAATGAAAACATGTTGCAGGAGACACTTTCTGTCTTTGAGGTGTTTTGCTGAATGAGATGTAACTGAATGGAACAGAGACAGCAAATTATGGGTAACACCCATCTCAGCCACCTTACAACAGCTGTAGGGACTCAAAACTGATGGAGAGATTGCTCCATTCCCATAATGTTGGCCCCATGAAGATGGAGACACATCCACTGTTGCCCAGAACTCAGCAAAATAAATATGCATTGAATACACCAAGTAGACATGAAGTGAGCCAAGAAAACAGTGAAAATGTTAGCCCTGGTAGAATATATGAGCAAAATTTTGTGGATATTGTCTTTCTTTCTAGTCCAATCAGCTAATATTTCTCTCATTCAACATTTAACAGAAAATATTGCACAAAACTTCTAACTATGCCTGGCCTCTGATTGTCACAGTCAGAGCATTGACTTAGTATGCTGTGGGAAATAATTAGAAAGAGTCTTGTTCCATGCTTCCAACCTGGTAACTGCAGGCAACTGGGTCTTGTGAAGGCAACCAAGTATAAACACCCTGTTTTGGTTGTACCCCAGGGCATTCCAGCTGAAACCGGAATGATGGACAGATATGCAAAGATGTGAGCTAGAAGCAAAAGCAATGTGATGAAGTAAGGAAGAGGGAATGCCTGGGGTCCTGTGTGTATGGTTTGTGTCTCCTGGCTCTGCTTCTATTTAGATTAGGAGTCTTTGCAGTCTTTGTAAGCTAAGATATACTCATTTATAAAATGGGCGTCTGTACGAGAGTGAGTAATATGAAATAGGCAAATCATTTGGTGCCTTCCAGGCTCTATTTTTCCTTACAAGTAGTTTTTTAATAGGTTGTATTGATAACTATGAGAAAATGATTGTTTTTCAAGGAATTTAGGACTTAGCTATCCCTAGAAGACAGTCAACTAACTCAACCTTAATCAGAAAATCGGAGAATTGCTTTCTAATAGCTCTTGAAAATAGGACTGTATCTGGAATTTATTAACTTGCAATCAAGCTCAGTGCAAAGGCTTCAGATGTTCAGAAGGGCAGTCCTTTAAAAACTGATCGACAAAATATGCTTTAATATGAACAATCCAAAAATAGTTTCAGAGCACGTCTCTGTTGCATAGCACAATTTCACTGCTTAAGATACTAGGCTAAAAAATTAGAAATGTTAGTTCTTTATTCTTAATAGTCACTGTTAAAGTTTACAAACAAGTTAAAAATGTCATTGTTTTTAAGTAGGGATTTCAAAGAGTTTTTTGAGTGTTTTAGAGGTCTAAATCGAGATCCTCTTCCTAGCATCAACCCTATTCCAGTTGTCCTACCAATTCTCCTGACTATAAAGAAGGTGGATTCCCACAGAAGGTAAATATGGCGACAGCATATAACTTTATAATTAATACATTTGGTTGGAAAACTATACACACAGCTGTTTATAAACTTATTTCTGTCCTATAATTGGCTGTATTTAAAAATATATTCACTTTACAGAAATCAGCATGGCTGCAGAATGGTCACATATGTGTGTTGTGAGACAGAGTTTACTGTAGCCTAGGCTGGTCTCAAATTATCAACCCCTCTGCTTCAGCCACGTGAGTCACCATGCTGAACTTGACCCTGCGCTTTTTTAAGTGGATTATTGCTGTTGCAGTGAAGGCCTGGCCTCTCTAAAGCATATATTCCCACTCTGCTCTAGAAAGATATCTCTCCTACTTCCCAAGAGGTGTGGCTGGGGGAAGAGATGAGGACTATTTTCCTGGTGTTCAGGGGCATCCCCTGCGACATAATGACATCACCTCCTTTCCCTCTAACTGCAAATGTGTGTGCCTCCATGGTCATGTCTCAGGTTAAGGGACAGCTGCAGCTGGAATCTGTTTCTCATCTGAGGGCAGTTGCCAAAGAAGAAGCCAGCACCAGGGGCAGGAGTTTGACATGCAGACACCTCTTGTTGCTTTGGGGAGAAGTGTTCACCTCTTGAGTGTGGGTCACAACCCCTGCTCAGAAGTTGAGGCAAAACCCTATGTTGAAAGGAAGCTCTGAAGTAACAAGATTCAACTTTGTGAAGATATATGTAAACACTTAAAATGAGTTTTTCTGTGGGCGAATTAAGAATTACTATTTTAAAAACTAGAATTAATTAAAATAAAAGCAAATACATTAAAGTATACCAAATACATTAAAGTAAATAAAACATTCTTATGTTGACTTTGAAAATACTGCAAAGAAGACACACGAGTAATTATTCTTCATTTCTTCTGTGTCAACCTAGTACAGGTGCTAGTTTATGTTGAGTGTCACTTTGAACAGGACCTAAGATCGTCCAGAAGAGGAGCCTTCTCTGAACGTGGTGACAGCATCCCCTGATCACACAAGAGGATAAAGCTCATGAAGCATGAGACCTCCTCTCTATTTGCTTCTTGAGTGTGGTTGCCCTGTGGTCAGTGGCCTCCGGCCATCACACCTCCCCTGACACAAGACGGGGCCATGTACCCTCAGACTGTGAGCCAAAGCAAACAGTTCCTTCCTACGCTGCTCTTGCCAGGGTGTCTTAGTACAGCAATGGGACTCTCACTTCTCTAAATAAGGATTTTTCCACTATGGATTTTTATGTATTTTTCCCATAAAAGGGCAGTCTTCTTCAAAGCTATCTTTTATGATTAATAAGTCTCACATGTTTTATATTTTGTCTCCATTTCCTAAAAATAAAGTTACAAAAACAAAAATTTACAAAGTAAACAAGTTCTCTTCTAGGTTTGAAGGCTCTAACCCAGGGCAGCATGTTTACTGAAGGAACAATAACTTCATTACAGGTGCTCTCAGAGGCCAGGCTATTCCAGAACATGCCTGCTGAATTTCAAAATTAAGTAGATTTTATCTCTCACCTCTGTTCAGTTCTTGCCTTCATTTCATAGGGTTAAATCTCATAATTTTTCTGTTTCCAAGATTTTCATTTAGTAATTACAGCTTGCTTTATGATTCAGGAACTGGGGGCAATATCCCATCGGTTTACTGGTTTGATTAAAGATTTGCAACTTCTTTCAAACAAAATGCACATTACCTTAGAGAACTCCCTCACTCGCTGTTGTTCTGTGATGCTTGATGAAGTAGTTCTTCTAAAGGGCAATTACAGTCTTCTTGTGGTGCTGTTTGAATCTGCTCAGCCTGCTCTAATTTAAACCATAGGCCAAGAGGGGAGAGGCTTACAAGAGCAGGTGCTTGTTTCTCTAGAAAAAGAGCAACAGATGACTGACGACCGATCGGTCAGATTAGTAGGGGGACAGCTTTTTGCTGTGTCCTCATTTGGTGGCAGATGACACCCGGATCTCTTTGTGTGTCTCTCCTTCGATGGGAACTGATCCCAATGCAAGGCCCCACCCCCCTCATGCCACGGATCCTCAGTGAAGCCATCAGCCTGGAGGCTGGCATTTCGACACTCAGATTTCAGTGAGAGGTAAACATCCAGTCCACCGCAGACAGCATGCTCTAACATCACCAGATCCTATATAAATGTCATTGCAAGCATTTAGAACTCTTTAGATTGAGTAGCAAAGCATTCTGGGACATATTTGTGGATAATGTGCATTCCAACACATTTTATCCACAATTCTCCCCATGGCTTTCTTTAATTTATTTTTGAGATTATAATATAATTTCATCATTATTTTCTTTATTTTCCTTGTCCTAAATCCTCTCATATACTCCTCCTTGCTTTCTCTAAAATTCATGGATGCTTTTTTTTTTAATAATTGAAGTTGTCTATATTCCCAAATGCATAAATACAACCTTCGAAGTCTCTGTGTTACTTGCATGTACGTGTTTCAAGACTGACCACTTGGTATTGATATAAATTGGATGCGCTTCCCTGGGGAAGACGGTTTCTTCCACTCTCAGCATTTCTTAGTTGCCTGTAGTTCTGTGTGGCACTGAGGCCTGTAGGCTTTCCCTGTTCACGGTAGCAAGGCTGTTGGTGTGGTTTTTCTTCAAGTGGTGAGACTTCGTAGGTGAAGCTTCTACCAATTCCAGGAGACACACAGAAGACTCCCCTGCCTCTTACATTCTTCCCTCCCCACCTTCCCCAATGATCCCTGGAGTTATGTTGTAGAAGAATGAGGTGGGGCAGGGCTCCACAGCTCTGTATCCTGATTGGTTGTAGTTTTCTGTGATGGTCCCCATCTGTTGCAAAAAGTTTTCTTGTTGAGGGGTAAAGACCACACTTACACCATTGATTTTCTTTCTTTTTTCTTTGTTTTCTTTGAGACAGGGTTTTTCTGTGTATAGCCCTGCCTGTCTTGGAACTTACTCTGTAGACCAGACTGGCCTCTACTCACAGAGATCTACCTCACTTTGTCTCCTGAGTGCTGGGATTAAAGCTGTGCACCACTGTGCCCAGCTCTCACTGGCTTCTTAACCTACATTATGGTCTTCAGAGAGGATCTCATGTACCCCAGCTGGCCTCAGACTTTCTGTGCAAACTAGGATGACCTTGAACTTCTGATCCTCTACATCTGGAGAGTTGAGATTACAGATTTGTACTATCCAGCTATTTATGTGGTTCTGGGATATACAGTCCATGGCTTGGTGCAAATGTTCCATCAGCTCAAGTGTAGCCCAGCCTAGGTTTCTTCAGTTAATTAGCTTTATTTTTAACTTCAATGTGTTTTAGTTAGTTTTCTTGTTGCAGTGACACAGATACCTGAGAGCATCCTAAGGAAGGATGGACTTATTTTGGTTCACAGCTCCGGGGTACTGCCTGTCATAGAGAGTACAATGTGAAGTGAGGTGTGTGAGGCAGTAGCCACATTGCATTTCCAGTTAGGAAGTAGACACTGATAAATTCTGTCTTTATCTTTTTCATATAACCCAGAACCTGTGGGATGGTGCCGCCCACATGGGGTGTCTTCCCACCTTAATTAACTCTGTGCATAGATTCCCTCCCAGGCATGACTGGAGACTTGTTTCCATGGTGATTACAAATCCCATTAAGTTGGCAATCAAAATTCATCATCATACAATTTGTCCAAAATTTGTATCCGGTCACTGCTGTAAGTACAAGTAACAATTTTCACAGTTCAACTTTTTATTCTGTTTGTCACATTTATCAGGAGAGCAACTGTTTTACACAGAGTGACCTCAAGCTTGCAACATGTAATTTCGCTTGACTTTTATGAATTGTATTTAAGAGACATTATTGTAATGGGTGAATTTTCAGTTTAGAATCTCAGGGCACAAGTGTGAAACCATCATCTAACTTTTAGTGGAGTTCTGAAGCTAACAGAGACAATGCTCTTTCTTTCTGAAGATGCAAAGATAAATGTCCTCCATGGGCTCTGGCATTTAAACACCTGGTCCCCAGTTGGGGAGGTTAGGAGTGTGGCTTTGCCGGAGAAAGTACATCACTTGGGGTGGGTTTTGAGTCTGCACAGCCATATTCTGTTTCCAGTTCTCTTTCTGCGAGTCCTGCTGGCTGTGATGTCAGCTCTCTGTGTCCTGTGCCTGCCACCATTCTGGATGATTCTCTGCCCCTCCATCATCATAGACTGTCATCTGCCTGCAATCAGAAGTCCAAAGAAACTTTCTTCTATAAGATGCTTTGGTCATGGTGTTTCATCACAGCAACAGAAAAGTAAGTAATGCTTTTCCATAGCTAGAGCTGCACATTTTGCATCAGTCAAGAGGATCTTGGAATGAGGAGCAGAGTTTGGAAACACCCTCATAGGTTACCTGGAAAGTCTTCCTATCATTGTGGATGAAAGCATTGTAACTGAACTTGCTACATCCACAGCACTGGAAACAGCCTTTAGCCAGTGACCGGCTGAAGCGGGTGACCCAGTAGGTCAGAAGATGAATAACCACCCCCCAACCCACCCTCCAAAAAGGGCCATGGGTATCTTTACCATTAAGTTTCTTAAGGTATATGAACTCAGTGTTTAATATCTTACTGAATGCTTTTTGGATGATGTGTTTCAACGGGACAATAAAAAAGTGTCACATAGTAATAACATACACACATACAATACAAATCAGTTGTGATTTATGTTACACAATGACTATAGCTTCATATCATAAACTCTGAAGCAGTGTTCAGTAAGCCTGGGGTTGCTATCGCATCCCACAGCTGTGTGACTGGTGGCTGAGGGCTTCTCCGCTTCACCCTTGTCCTGGTCGCAGTGCACCTGGCTGCTGATATAGAAAGCAGACAGGGCAGCAGGGCTGAGCGTGCACCATGCCTCCACCAGAGGAGACAGCAGGGCTCATTGCCACCCACTGGAGCCCGCTTCTTTCAATCAGTGGGTTCATGCTGTCCTGGATAGTATTGCGGGCTCACATTGGCACGGGCTGGGCCGCCACTTGTCAGCTGTCCCATTTTGCCACCTGTTAATCAGATTTCTGTCCATCACAGATTGTTAAATGAGATCCTGACAGACGCTAGAGTTGTAAAGCAGAAGTTACCAAAATCTGTTTGTCTTAATGTTTTGTATTTTAACAAATGATTCCAGGATGACTGTTGAACAGTGCTGATTTAGTACTCTGAAGTAGAAGACACAAACTGGGGATGTTCCAAGCATCGTAGGACACATGATCACCATAATAATAGCTATTGTTTCCAGTTGTATTTCTCTCATAATTGTTCCATACTGGTGATTAAATAAAGGGTTAGAAGCTTAAACACGCATTTTATCTACACAGATGAAAAATGAATAGAAAACTGCAAAAATTAGATTTTCCTGGGGAATTCTACATTTCTCAAGCAGGTGTGTGTGAGCATGTTGGGAAGGAGGGGGAGGGTGGAGGGTGGCCTGTGTGGGGAGATATTGATTGCACCCTGAGTCAGTCATCATCGTCAGGACTAGGTGGTCAGCCCAGGATCCAACCATCATTCACAGCTATGTTCCCAGGGGCCTTGCAGAGTGGATTCTGCCAGGCTCTGCCCATGCACTGTTTGCTGGTGTCTGTCTGGCCGTGTGCTGTGGCTTTGATCTGTTACTGTCTTACCTCACGTGTGACAAAGCTGACATGTATTCTCTTAAAAAATAGTTGTATTTATTTTTCCTTTTAAATTTAACATTTAATTTATATGTTGGGTACATTGCTTTCATGTCCGGTGTTATTAAAGATCAGAAGAAGATGCCAGATCTTCTGTAATAGGAGTTATAGATGCTTATGTGCTGCCATGTGGGTGCTGGGAACAGAACCTGGGTCCTTTGGAAGAGCAGTCAGTGCCCTCAATCTCTGAGCCGTGTCTTCAGCCCTATTTATTTTTGAGAACTTCATACATGGCCCCTATGTATACATCACTCCTCTCTTGCCTTCTGCCTCCTCCCATGTTCCCTCCCAAATTTATGATCTCTCCTTTATTAGAGTTACATACACCATACACACACACACACACTGTAAACATGTATAACTTACTGAGCCCACTCAGCTTTGCTCATATGTACATGTGTCTGAGGCTGACCACTTGGGCTGGACAACCTGCATGGGAGCTCATCACTGGAGGAAACTGTTTTCTTCTCACATCTGCTATGAGCAACTGTATCTCCTCCTCTCGGGTGGGAACCATGTATGGTTTCCTCTGTCCACATTGGCACGACAGGCACCCTCTTAACACCGCACGTACTCATGGCACCAAAACTGACTTTCCCATTGGTGAGCCTGCTGGCAGCGAGAAGAGTGTGAACTCTGGTCTAAATCGGCTGGAGCAACCCCAGCCCTCAGTGTCCTGTCTCCTAGGTACCACATAAGGGAAGTTCATTGTCAGGGGTCACACACACTTCTCCAAGGAATTTATCCTTTCTTAGTCACTGTACTGCAACTTTCTGTCAACTTGACATAAACTAGTGTCACCAGGGAAGAGAGGTACTAAATTGAGGCTGTACCTCCACAGATTGGCCTGTAGACGTCTTTACGCATCTTCTTGTTTAAGTATTGATGTGTGAGGACGAAGCTCACTGTGGACCATGCCACCACCAGGCAGGCGATCCTGGGAGGTGTGGGGAAGTAGCTAAACATGAGCCTCAGAGCAAGACAGGATGTCTTCCCCACAATTCTACCCTCTGCTCCTGCTCAAGTTCCTGCCTTGCCTGCTCTCAGGGGGTTACTGTGATGGGACCTGTAAGCCAAATAAACTCTTTTCTCCCCTTTGGCCATGGTGTTTATTGAAGCAATGGGATGCAAAGTAGAACAGACGTCACTTAGCCTGTAGGTCAGCAGGGAGGTAAAGCATAGCATGTGTATATTACGTTCTGATAAAATCCTTCCTGGATCTCGCTAAGTCACAGCAGAATTTCAGCACTAGGTGGTGTTTGCTTCCCTGTGTCACTGTGGGTGGCAGCAGTTTGGAAAGTTCCACATACTTTTTACATTAACATTTTTTATATTAGTTCACACACACGCTTACATCAACAGAAGTGAACAAATAGATGATTCAGGGTTACGCCCAACTTTTGATTGTGAAATCACTGTATTTGTATATAACTGACAGTAATCTCTGTGGTTTCATAATTCTGCCTCTTCACTCATTGAATTCGTTCATCTTTCAGTGTGTGTGAATTGTCTCTCTGACTCATTCCAGTTGTTGTGTTAGAGCAGGGAGCCTCTGCCTGGCCTCCAGGGGTGTAGATGTGAGGAGAGGCTCACACACTTTGCCAAAATGTGCCCACTGCCCTAACCAAAGAGCAGAAGGACACAGGTGGAGGGAATGTCCATATCTAGGAGTGTTTCCATGCGCTCTGAAGAATGGACCCATGCCTTAGTCAAGGCTCTGCCACACTTGTTGCCCAGAGCTTCAAGTGGGAGGGCAATCCACACAGTCAACATCATTAGTTAGACACATGGACAGTGGGGCCACCTGTAAGCTCTGACGTTCTGCTTTCTCGGTTGCAGGAGACAGAGTGGCCCATTCATTGCCACCCAATTTTGTGCTACACAGTGGAGAGGTGATCTTACCGCTCAGGTTTCTTCACTGAGTACCCTCTGTGACATATGAAGTCTGCATTGGATGCCTTTTTATGGCCTTCCATAGTGTCCTGAATTTCTTCTAACAGCACAAACATAAATTCAAGTTTCAAGTTTTAAATGCTAATTTCACCCATAAATTCTAAGTTCCTTGAGGACAGGGACTAGAAGAGCATTTCCGTCATGGTTATTGCTCTGCTACCTGGCACAGACTGTGCAATATAATAAGCTCTCCGTATTTATTGAAAGAAAGAATGAATAAATAAATGTATAGAGTCTGGCTATGTAAACCGAGACATAATTTTCTCCCAAAGCTGACCAGGGTTCTTTTAGAATGCTATTAGCCAAAGCATTTTTGTTTTATAGCCTTCATTTCTCATAAAACTTGATGTTCTCTCAAGTATTTTAAAATTTTGCTTCAGATGGCAGTCAGTGACTTTACCCCCTCATAAGACCTCATCAGAATGATGGTTTGGGAGCATGCAAGGCAGTGGTGCATCCAAGCTACTGTGCAGGAAGGAGGCTTATAGCATAGTGACCAGAGACATTGAGCAAGGGCGAGAGGCATCATAGAAAAGCCTGGCAGTCAGCCCAGGCTTGGAGACTTGTTGGGTAGTGCTGCAGCAGATATGAAACTGGCTCCTCAAACCTGGACATCCTTGCAGCTTGGTGTTGGTAAGTAAGAAAGTCACGAGGGAGAAGCATGATCTAAAGAAAGTAGATTAATTCAAGGTCAGCTGTGGAAACCTTCTGTTCCTGTCCCCAGAGTGGCAGGCAGACTCCAGGGAAATACCCCTTCTCAAGAGAACTCTCCAAAGTGGTGGCCCAGAGGACAGTCATTCTTATTCTGGCATTCATGGGACATGCAGTCTAAGGTTCCATAAAGCCTAGAGTGAGCTGCTATTTATTGGTAAATCTGTCCACCTCTCTGTTGGTTAGTTTTATGTCAACTTGACACAAGCTAGAGTCACAGGAGAGGAGGGCGCCTCAATTAAGAAATGTCTCCATAAGATCTGAAAATAGGCAGGCATGTAGGACATTTTCTTAATTAGTGACCAATGTGGGAGGGCCCAGCCCATTGTGGGCGGAGCCACTTCTAGGCCAGGTGGTCCTGGGTTCTATAAGAAAGCAGGCTGAACAGGACACAGCAAGCAGGTGAGCAGCACCCTCCACAGCCTCTGCCTCAGCTCCTGCCTCCAGGTTCCTGCCTCCTGAGCTCCTGTCCTGACCTCCCTCAGTGGTAGACTGTGATGTGGAAGCGGAGGCCAAAGATTCCTTTTCTGCCCCAACTTGCTTTTGGTCATTCCATCATGGCAACAGTGACACTAAGTAAGACAACTCCAGAGACACCAGCTTTCTCACCAAGGAAAGGGCTCTGGAGAGAAAACCTGCTGTAGGCATGTGAGCAGTGAAGTGCACTCATCTCCAATGGTTAGAGCTTCTCGGCTCTGTAGTGGCGAACAGGACCCCAAACATGAAGAATGAGAGTACAGAAAAAGTTCACTGGAAGCGGGCTCAGATTAAAACTGGCTTCAAATTACCAAAGGAAAGGAGGATGGTAGAATTTCCAAGATAGTGAAGAAAACCTCACCCAGTGAAGACTGATTGTCTATGAACTGAAGAGAAAGTCCATCTTGCTTTACGTAATGTGAGCAGACATGACAGAAACCACAAACAAAACCCACTACAACAAAGATCCCTAACTCCCATCACCTGAGCTCAGGCTTCGTTTCACTCCCTCCAAAACCATGGGGAAATGGTTGTTCTACCAAGAATCCCATTTTTAGGGTCTCCTGCCCTCTCCCCTTTGCTTCTAGGTGGAGACAGCTGACTATTGTCAGGGATGGGATGTGAGCTGAGGAGGCATCTGAAAATCAAAGCTGCTTGAGGTCTGAATATGAAATGTCCCCCAGTGGTTCATCCTGTGTTTGAACACTCGGTTCCCCAGAAGGTGTCTGGGAAGGCTGTGGAAGCCTTGGGAGGTGAGACTTTGTGGGAGGAAGTGCACCCCTGGGGTGGGCCTGGAGGTTTTATAGCTTCATTTCACATCCTCACTTTTACTTCCTCACTGCAGTGCAGCGTCTCTTCCTGTGCAGTGCTTTCCTCACCCTGCTGGGATGTATGCCGTGGACTGTGTGTGAGAACAAACTCTTCCTTAGCCTGCTTGTAAAGTAGTTTGCCACCACAATGAGAAAAGGAACAGATTCAAGGCTTTTGAGCAGATTTTTTTTCTTTTTAACTCCTTTTTCTGACAAAACCAAAGAAATTGTAAAGGCTTGGATGATGATAGGGCCCCGATGTCAGAGGGATTTCTTTGTCTTTCTGTAGGAGATGAGGTAAATGTGTATTGTGGTGAAATAGAGAATGTTTGAGGTTTACTTATAGCTGCATACAGCGTTGGACTAACTAACACAATTGGCAAAATTTAACTTTTAAAAAGTCAACAGAAGAGCAGATGATAGGTTGAAATCTCTAAGATTAGAAACAATTAGGGAAAGAGAAAATTTGCTAAAGTTTAGATGGCATCAATCTAGAAGTTCTAGAACTGAAAAGGATTTTTAAACGGATAGTATACAACACAAAGAAGAAAATTTATGTACTAGAAGATGTACTAGAAGAAAATTCATACAACTGAAAATGAAATTTCAGATGAAAAAGAATCAGCAAAGCTTGGATAGCTAGTTTAAAACATTAACAGACCAAACTTAGTCATACTAAATTTCAGAATGCTGAGCATAAAGAGATCAAAAAGTAAATGTGTAAAACAATACTTTAAACAGGGAGAAGGAAGGACTTCCAGACACCTAAGAACACACTCCACCCGCCTTTCCTTCCTAAAGATACAAGAAAAACTTAAGACAAATTAAGTTTAGCAGATTTTAATCTCACAAAACATGACTCACAAATGGGACCGACCCCCTCGTCCCCATCCTCCACCCCAAACAGGACAGGTTCAGAGAACTTCGGCCTGCAAAGTGTTCAGCAGCTGTTGTAGACAGAAGGCAGAGGCGAGGGTGGACAAGCTGGTTCTTTCCAGCGTGTCTCAGTAGTCTCACTAATTGGTTTCCTGTGCTTGTCTGAAGTTTGGCTGCCATGACTGGGCAGGTCACAAAAACATGTCTTCAGGTAGGCTTTCTGTTAGTTTGCATGTAGTCTGACCTTAGCTGAGCATTAAGTTGTTAACTCCAGCAGCTGACAGCATAAACAAGGCGGGCTGACGTGATCATGCCGGTCTTCCGGAGACTGGCTACATTGGTGCCTGCCAGGCGTTCCAGGCCCTCTTCTCTAAACAGGGACCTGAGTGTAGACATAGGATAATATAAAGCAAAGCGAGAGAGTATATTAAGAAAAAAAACCATATGCTTTTCAGGGAGGAGCTAAGTAGGACCAAAGAGAAAGCTCAGTAACTCAAATGATCCATTGCACAGAGAGCTGGGACATTAATGTCATATAGCCCTGCCTCTTTTGAATAGTGAGCTGTTCCTCACATGTTGTTACATTTCCACACACAATTCCACACGTTATCCGTGTCATTAGTATCTTAGGTCTTTCCCTAGGAGTGTGTATTTTAGTATTGTAACGGGCCATAGATTGCCTTCAGATGTGTGCTGCTGGGCCTGCTGTGCCTAGGCCAACGAAGCAGGCTCATTTGGTTCCTTTGGCCAGGGATCTTCATTTCCCTTCTTTGCCCATTTGTTTATTTCAGATACTAATTTTGTAAGGTTTTACACAAGATCTGTCAGATAGCATGTTCTTTCTTACTTTTCTGCCTCAAGGAACACACACAGGTGTCCTTCACTTCCTGTTTCCCCAAAGCTTAGACACACGCACCTTCCTGTCTTTTCGTGTTTCTGTGTCTTTATTCCTTTTTCCTGTACAAAGGAAGATTCTTCTGGAGCGAGGGTCCTGTGCATTTCTTTAGAGGAAGGTCAGAGAATTATCTTGAGTTCAGAGAAAACAGGCAAGAGAAGGTGAAGCGTCTTCCTGCTTCTGTTTCCACAACTGCGGTGGTGCCATGGTTGGGGGTTGGGGGTGGCTTGTCTTAAATCCTGGGGGTGCTGAGGCATTTTTGATATTAAAAGAAACCAGGCATCCTTAGAATATGTCTTGACAGGTGCCACTCTGGTGGTCACGTCAGACTGTGGAATGGTGGCTGTGGCCAGCGCCTGTGTTTGATTGTGTGCTAGCTTGTTCTGCCCCAACCATGTTTGAAGAAGCAGCCATGTGTCAGCTCCTGAGTTGAACTCGTGGTGTCACCTGGGCCCACCAGGTGGGCTTAAGAAATGATTTTGATGGGAACATGGCCACGGTTCAGAGTAGAGAAGCTCAGATGTTTGAATTGGGGCAGGACTCAAGGACTTTAAAGACTCCCTTTGCCTCTGACTGAAGAAGTTCCTGGTGCTGCAGTTGGCTGTTTCATCCTGGACTCTTCCTCCTGTGCTAGAAAGAGTATTCCCTGGATTTGCTTAACGAGGCTAAATTTTGAGAAAGTGAGTTAATTCGGGCCTGTGGGCAGGCACTTTGTAGTCCTTAGTTGGAACCGATCACTTACCACTTGGATGTTCTGTTCTTTGCACGTGTGTATGGCAGTTGGCAGTGAAGGCAGAGTCACGGACTTGGGTTTGAACCCTCCCCTGCTTGTAGCACTGCTCCTAGTACTTACTTGCTGTCACTAAGCTAGTGATTGGATAGCCAAGCATCTTCTTCATGCCTTAGTGTGCCTGGTTGTAAGATGGAGCTGACTGCTTCCTCACAGTGCTAGTGTGAGAATTAGATACACAAGGTGTGTTCTCAGCACACTTGCAGGTATAGTCTGTTCCCAGGAAGTGGCAGCTTGTGGTTTTAATCTTTGTGTCCCAAGGCACAGAACATTGAACACAACACATAGCAATTAGCTACTAATTGATAATCTAGAATTGTGCTGACACAGTTTGGGGGAAAATGTGGGCAATTATCCACTTAACCTGTAAACTTTAGTTTCTTAAATGCAATTTTTGTTATGTTCTAATTTGCTTATTTGCTCTGATGAATGCCTAAACAATGGCCACATCTATCATTCCTGGAGACTGCCTTGTTCAAATGTCACTTACAGGATAAAAATCCCATACAAGAAGATCGATTGCTGGGTCTCAGGAGTCTAGAATCCACCTTCCCATCTTTCTCCTATGTCCTGGGGTTAGCAGAAGAACAAACCCCAGGGCCCAGTGTCCCAGGCTGGTGGCCTGCAGCAGGCTCCTCAACTGCCCAGACAGGCTGCAGCTGACTCATGAGGACACCCGAGGCCAGCCCATCACTGGACAGTCATGACAGGCAGGTAGATCTCTACGTGTGACACAGAAAGAGCTCTGGGGACTTGGAAAGCCACCCCAGTTTTCTCAGCAGCTCCTCCCACAGTGACACCCCGGGGTGGGGCAGGAGGGCTGAGGAGCCGGAAGGGAGCCCTCTTGGGTGTCTTAGAGTCTAGGGATGTTGGCATGAGCCATCTCCACCTAGTGAAACTTAATGGCTCTATAGTCACTTTAGAATGGGAAACATTAACATTCCAAGCTTAGCTGTGTCATCCTGGTTACCATAGCAATGCAGGGAAATATAGTTTGTGTCCAATGGTTATTTCTTCACACTAATGAAATGGACATTTTTCTTCAGTGAATTGAATCAAAACTAATTGAGTAGTAATCAGCACCGACCTTGAAGTTCAGAGCCGTGTAGTCTGACTAGTGCTTTGTAGAAACACAGAAACCATTAACTATCTTCAAATGAGATTTTTTTTTTAAATTAGTGAATCTTAGCAACCTATTACAGATGGGCATGAGTGTTATCACACAAAAAGCCCCTCATTTGTTTAGTGCTGGGAGGGAGAATTTATTTTCAACTAATTCAGGTACTGATAGAATTCGCTTCCTTTCCTTTTCCCCTCAGTAAATGTCCCAAAGTGAAGCATGTTCCTAGAGGTGCATGCATGTGTATGTTTGTGTGTGCATGCTTGTATGTGTACATATGTATATATACACATATACATATGTATTTACATGTTCTGATATGTATTTATTTGGCTTTCAGGTAGTTTCTAAACAAAGTGCTTTTTCCTGATATCAGCGACTCTGTGCACCTGTTTGACAGCAGGGGTGACAGAGTACCCCCACCCCCAACATTTCCCCAGTTTCAGAGCAGAATCTGTCAGACTCCAAGCCTTACTGTGAGGTAGGAATCACGTGGTGTTAAAGCCACAGGCTCATCATTGTTGTTGCTGGATATATTTACAAAGAATTCCTGATTAACCTAATAGTTTTCTTTGCTCATTTGGACCATGTGTATAAACAAAGTCACAAGCTAATCCTGTGTGAGTGTAGCAGCAGCTCTACCTAAGAGAGCCGGCTAAGTGAATCTTCCTCTGGAATGTGGTCCAATGCCTAGCAGAGAGCATTTGACCACATGCCGAGGAGCATTCCTCTACTCTGCTGTGATAGACTGGAAAGCTTTTCCTGAGCTTCTGAGAAACCTGAGTTGTCAGGTGTGTTCAAACTGTGAGCCGGCCGTAGGTAAATATGCTCCTGATTTCAGTTGTGCTGGTTCTCTTCTTTGTGTGGGCAGCTGAGGGGTGTCTGGTAGTCTGTCTCCTTAACAGAGCCTTCTCAGCACCAAGGACTCTGAGAGCTGAGAGTGTCGGTCACCCCTCTGTCCCATAGGATGATCCCTGAGCCACACTCACAGAGGCTGCAGCTGGAGCCAAGATAAGACAAGTTGGGTTTCAGAAAAGTGCACCCAACACTCAGCAAACCAATAAACAGACGAGTCCTTTCCCTGGGACTCAGCTTAATGCTTCCAATTGGCACTATATTCACAATAAAAATTGATTGTGCTGTAATTTCTAAGATACGTGTTAGCATTTCTGCAAGGTGGATAAAGCAATTTAGAACTAGTTTCTCAGCTGGTTGGCAGGACAAATAAGAAGGAGGGAGCAGAAAAGAGGAAGCAGGGGCTCATCATCACACACACCTTCCTTTTTTATAGCCTGTGGGTCTCAGTGTGGAAGAAGAAATTCCCCCATCACCATAGCAACCTAAGTGCATCATAGTGGGAGTAGGTGGTTGAAAGGCAAGAAACTTGAAGTTTAGATGAGTTGGGGGCAACTGGAAAAAGATGGCCCTTCACTAGAAATAAACACAGGGAGGTGCTAGGGTGATAGAAGAGAGTAGATTTATGGTTTATGACATTCCTAAAATATCTTTATTTAATAATGAAAACTTCATTATCCGGGCCTGGGTTGAAGTGTTGCTGTGGGCCCTCTGGGATCCCAGCAAAGATCTTTCATCTTGACAGAAGTTCTAAATTACAACATTAGTGTTCTAACCGAGAGCCTGTTATTGCCTATTTGGTCCGCCCAGGGAAATGAGACACACATTGCTGGAGTGTGGGTTATTGAAATCTAATAGCTTGGAATATTAAAAATGGGGGTTGGGCTGAGGGAGGTTTCTCTCTTCTCTCTCCCTTGCTTCTTCCCATGAGCCAGGGATACACTCAGTGATAAACCTGCATATTTACTGAGGTCTCATTATTTTTCAGGTAAGAAAAGTGATTTTTCTTTATTATGGTCTAAACCATTATCATGTTTCACATCATTAAGACTCCAATGTAAGGAGACCCTAAAGCTAATTTCAGATCAACTCTGTGAACCTATTTTATTTTCACCAAAGACATCCCAGTCTGCTTTTCAGCTGTGTGGCCTGACCTCTAAAAAAGTGTTTGGTCTTTAGATGTTTCAAAGACAATTAGGTCTCCCCAGCTCCTGAGGTTTGACTAATGGGCAGAACGGATAGCTCTCTGGATCATAGTTCAATTTCCAGTCCTTCTGGCAAAGCAAGAAAACAACCAGTCAGTGCCAGAGAGTAGGCGGCATCTTGTGGTGGTCATGTTCTCCCTTGTTCCTCCCTACCTCCCACCGATGTGACCTTATTCTCTTCTGTTTCTGTGAAGGCAGAAGACCTAGACAGTTAAATACCAACAATAAGATGAGCCTTCAAGTGTGCTTTCGTGGTAGGACCTCATCTGTGTTTATGGCCACGCATGAGGTGGTACTACTGTTATCCCAGCATTCAGCTAAGGACCCTGTAACAGGAAGAACCAAAATCTCACACCTAAAACATTGCAGCACCATGTCTGAGTTCAAGTCTCTTCACCTGCGCGTGCACACGCATGCACACAAACACACACACACACACATAAACACACACACACACACACCCTCCCTGATCTGGATGTGCAGGAACTTTCCCTCTGCTGATTAATCTCTGTGATCCCACCCTGTTTCTCAAGGCTTGCCTCAATAGGAGCGTAAGGCAGCCACTCCTTTCCCCTAAGACAGAAGCTGAAGACTTGTGTAGAACAGAACCCACTGGACTGAGTAGTGTGCTAATGGCCTAACTTGAGTCAGCAACGGTCTAGCACCCACTAGTGGTTGAGCATGCATAATACTTAATTATAACCAAGCTCTTCCAGAAATACTGAGCTGAAAGCGCCTTTCTGGGATGTGGTGCAATGCAGAGCCACATCTTGACATGTGACTCACCACTGTGATTATCTGGGGCTGTTGTCACCGAATGACATGAAGACACAGGTAAGCATACTGATTAGCTGACTGAGGGGTCATGAGAGAGTACAGGTCAGTATTGCTGAAGAAGGATGAAGACAGATCTGTAGTCTGCACATAGCCTGGGAGAGTGGCAAGAGAGAAGCACCCCACAGGTCAGCTTGAGAAAGGTGAAGGATGGTCCCAGTGTGTCAACATGTGTACACACATCTTCATGTATGCAGATTTGGACAAAGATTATGAAAGAGAAGAGGGCTAGAAGGTCAGGTGAGGAGAGCAGCAGGAACAGGGAACACTGTGAATAAACCCTCCTTTCCACCCCAGGCAAGCCCAGTATCTACTCCTGTGATTTTCCAGAAACACAGATGTGTAGAAGGAGGACTTAGAGCCTCGCATGCACTGTTTGAGAGTCTGATTTAGACAAGGTTTGCAGAAAACGTGCCTCTCTGTCTGGAAGATGTGTTTCCATTTTACCAGGGTCTAAGATGCGTGGGTGGGGCCTGAACACTTACACTTTTTAAACAGCTTTCTGGGTGGCTGGGATGTAGCTTGTAGAGGTGCAAGGTGCAATGGCTGGGACTGTGTAACAGTGGAGATGGCGATGCACACCTGTGGACCAGCACGCGGGAGACACAGGATGGAGGGTTAGAAGTTCAATACCATCTTTGGCTATAAAACTAGCCTGAGGCTAGCCTGGGGCATAGGAGACCTTGTCTTGAAAATAAGATGGCTGCTGGGCTTACCTGATAAAGTGCTTGTCGTACAAGTGTGAGGGCAGGGGTTTTGATCCTCACCTAAATGATGTGCGAGTGTCGTGGCTCCTGTATAATTCTAGCCACCTGAGAGACAGGATCCCTGGAGCAGCTAGCTAGACTAGTCAACAGTCATGACCTCAGGGTGCAACTGGTAGACCCTGCCCCAATGAGTCAGGTGGAGTGTGATTAAGAAAGATGTCAACTTTGGGTTTTCACACATATGTACATGCGTGCATCTGCACACACATATATGCTTTCATAAGTGTGTGAATACACATAGTGCATACATGTACCTCATATATAAACACCTGCATAGAAATAAGAGGGAGGAGTAACAAATAACACAGTGCAGCCTACGTTGGCCAGAGCTCATGAGTTAAGGCAATGGCCTATCCAGGCCTTTCTCTAGGAGAATATCTGCATTTAGGATTGGGCTAGTCACTCACCATATGGCTTTGGGACTGCTGTGTGGCCGTCCTACATCTCAGTTTTCACATCTTTAAAGTGGGATAAAGTGTTTCTATTTCATGTGGAATGAGAGCATGTGTGAAGGGCCAGCACAGTCACACAATAAGCTCCCGGTGATGGTGCTGCTCACCCACATAGTCACTTTCTGAGCTGTGTGCGGAATCAGAGCCAGACCTCTCTCCTCTGCAGAAGGCTGGGCATCTGCCTGCAGCTCACACTGACTCAGCTCTGGATTGCTTGCAGCCCTAAGAGACTATGTAGATGCTATGGGGACAGCTGTGTTTGATTAAGGGATAGTGACAAGAACACACGCAGTTTTTCTTAATGTTGTCCATGTATGGTCGATTGATTCTGTGGACATAGGCTCTACGGTTATGTCAAGAACTGCATAGGCAAGGAGGCTTGTCACTCAGCTTCAGAAATGCGCTGTGTGGCAGCCCGCTCTTTGTTCACACTTGTCAGAGGTAGTGGGCCATTTCACTTCCACAGTTGAATGTGACGCTGAAATCGAGGGAGTACACTGTCAACTACATTTCAAATATGACCCATTTCTCCAAACTAATTTTCACCCTTCATTTAGAAACATACCTTCTTGTAGACCAGGACATACCTGAAGTATATATTAAAACTTCCTTACATCCTATGAACTCGCTGAGAGACAGGAAAAGGCAGGAAGAGGGGCTGGAGAGATGGCCTAGTGGTTAGACTATGGACCACTCTTCCACAGGACCCAGGTCCAATTCTCAGCACCCACATGGTGGCTCATGCCTGTCTGTAACTCAAGAAGGTGTTACATAGGCGTTTATGCAGGCAAAACACCAAAACACACACACACACAATTTTTTTTAAAGGAGGCAGGGAGAGCCAGTAGTGACAGAGTGCTGACCAGGCACTTATAGTCTCACTCACTTTATTTTATTAATTCTGTTAAAGAGCCAGGCAAAGAGTCTATATTCCTATGTTCTCTCTCTCCCCTCTAGCTTTAAATCAAGGCCATCAAAACTTAAGGAACTAAACATCTGAAGGTAAGAAAAGAGGGTAAGTAGTCTGAGGAGATTGCTCACTGAGTGATGAGCTTGCAAAACAACCAAGAAGATCTGGGGTTGATTTCCCAGAAACTGGGTGTAAGAACTCAGCATGGTGGTGTGTGATTATAATCATGTCACTGGGCACACAGAGACAGAAGAAGCCCAGGCAGCAGTCTTCAAATTAGCAAGTTCCAGGCCACTGAGAGACCCTGACTCAAAAACCAAATGTCAAGAACTTAATGTCTCATTCATGTAAATGCACACCACACACCAATATACACATGTGCACCCTGTACCAACACACACAGAGAAGCAGGTAACCCAATACACACATATCTACACACACACACACATACACACATACACACACACAAACTGCAAAGCGGCAGATCGGTTACTTGACTTACTTTTCATCTTAATTAATTTTACTAGACCACAGAATTCTTGGCAAAAAATCCAAAAGACAGCAAGACAAACAAACAAACAAACTTTCTTTGTTGGCATGTTCCTCTCCTGTCTCACTCTTGTGACCTTGCTTGGGTTGGCTAGGACTGGTCCCTTGAACTTGCACCTTTCACTCGCTGACCTTCCTTGTCTCTTGAAAAAGAACAAGCCCATTAAACTTAGGAGTGCGTGTTTTGGTTGGCACAAAGGCATCATGATGAACAATAGGTTCTCCCTAATTAAATTAGCTCAGGTAACGGTGCACCCTGAGACGGGAACACATCCGTTATGCTGTTATTATTGTCAAGGACAAGAATGGCCCATTGAGAATTGATGAGAGAATAAGCTGTCCGCGTGCTGCACACCGTAAGGAAACAATTGATAGGAAATGCTCCACGAGGAGCTTTGGGTGGGACTGATAATGCATCCTTCCTCATAAAAGACACACACATGCCATCAAGAGGGGAGGGCTGGCATCTGGTTAGTCAATGAACCGTGAAGGGACTGAGGCAATAGAGTGAGCAGGTTCCACATTAATATTATAATATGATGTGTTTATAGGACCGAGACTTTCAGAAGTGATCCAGGCAGCATGGTGTAGGAGGTGTTTTAATTGAGTCCCTCTTCTGAAAGGGAGGCACAGACATCGTCCATCACTAGAAGAAGGGGTCATATAGAGAGATGGGTTTGAACTTAGTTTCCCCTGTAAGTGGTCTTTGCTTTTCATCACAGATAACCTATAGAATGCATTATTTAGAGACTGACTATTTAGTCAGGGATGTATACCGGCAGACAGAAGGCTTGGCTGCCCCCTACTCAAAGGAAGATAAAATAAAATAAAATATGCATATCTTCATGCCTTCCTGGAGCCATAAGCCCGTTCTAGTTCACTGGGGATCCATCTCTGCCTGCATGATCTACGGTTTTATGGACAGAGGGGAGCTGCACACAGCCAATTACACCCATGGAGCGAGTCCAGGAGCAGGGCAGCTTCCAGGGGTGATTTGCTGCTGGTGGGCTGAGTGAGACAGGAAAGGGCCAGAGAGGGAAGGTTCCCAGAGTGAGGCTGCAAGGCAACTACTCCAATGCATCAAATGGCTTGCAAAAATGTATCCGGAGCCACAGACCTGTGTGCACCTGTAATTCAGGCCTCACCGGACACACAGCCAGGGGTGGCTGAGCATTGCATTCTGGGTACAGACGGGACCTCTTAGGTTTGCTTCCGGGCCATGCGTGAGTTGAGATTTTTCTCTGTGAGCCTGTTTAAACGAGAAGACCCAACCCCCCTCCCACATGGGTGCTACCCACTGGTGCCAGCTCTGAGAAAGTATCTTTGCCCTCACTCCTCTGGGAGAGTCCCCAGGTAAGGGAGCAAAGGTGTTCACATTTGCACATCTATTTTATACTTCCATGGGGAGTTCTCTGCACACCCAGAATGCTGGTCATCCTGCTTCCTCTTCCTTGTCCTTCCTCCTGCAGGACAGAGTGATTTACTTCCCAGTTCATTTCCCATCCCTCACTTCTCTGCCCATATCGCCTCCCTCTTCCTCCTCTTGTCCTCACTTCTTTCTAGCAAAGCTCATCTCCTGTGCTTGTTTTCTTAGCAGGCAGCACCAAGGCCCTAGCACAGTTTCACAGTTGCTTGGTACAGATCTTCAGGTTCCAAAGGCTTCCTGAAACCTCCATACCATCATCGGCTTTTCTTCAGGGTATTTGCATACCCGCTCTCCCTTTGCTACCACATCACCCTTTTTCTTTACACTGAAGCTTGTACAAAACTAAACTTCTCCATGCTGTCTCATGGACTCTTGTAAACTCACTCCACCTGGACTAAGGCTTGGCTTCTGTGTCTATTCCAGGCCAACTCTTTCTTGTATTCGTAGATGGATTCGAGCTTGGGGATCACATAATCCTGCTACTCCATCTAGGACTTTAGTTTTTATCGTCTCCGACTACCTGTTCTCTGGAAGCGTCCCCCTGGCCTCCTTCATTGACTGTTGTGCCCCATATGGGAAGGAGTCCAAATTACCATTGGGCAGAAGGCAAAGCTTTTTCCTGGGGGACAAGAGCAAGGTGGCCTTCTGGAGAGCGTGGGAGAGAAAGGGAGATATTTGGCAACTTACCCATCATCCTTTGAAGGGACAGTGCTACTTTTTGATTTCTTTGCAGAGCTTACCTCTCACCTTCAGCCCTCCAACCCTACAGAAAGCCTTAGAGGCTCCTGAAAAGGTCACACACATCTTTTGTTTGTTTTATTGATTCCTGCTTGTGCTCAGCAGCTGACAAGAGGGTAAAAGCCTGGAGATGCACTCTGGTGAGCAGAAAGCCAGGCAGCACCCCTGTTCTCTCCTCCTAAGCTGTGTGGGCTTGGGCAAGTCATTAGACTTTGCTCAGCTATCTCTTTGAACTACAGAACAGGTATGACAGTTGTACTTTCTTTTGGGTTGCAAAGGGACAGTGCGAATAGTGTCCTTCTTTCCCACCCAAGCTCTGAGCACACTGGAAGCATGACAACATGAAAATGCAGATGAGAGCTGGAACAGCCCTTTTTCCTAGCAAGGAAGCAGCTCTTCATGCCCTCCAAAATGGCCACTATGCATTATCGATCCCACAGATGCTTTCTGTCCACATTTGCCATCTTTGAATGGAGGATGCTCTCACAATCAATTGCATCTCCCATTGCTGCTGACTGGATGGCGGCTGTATCACCATTGCTACTGCTATACACATATGAACCTGGGTTATTCTTGGTAGCAAGACCAAGCCAGTACACATCTTGATGGTTCTGTCAATAAACTATTAAGAAACATGTACAGAAAGAATATAAGTCCTGGCTTGTCTAAAAACCTTCCTTTGACACCTTCTAAAAGATGAAGTATTAGCAGAATGGATGCTCACAGCCTGGGAGAACATTCTAGAATAATCTGAGTTCAAAGCTATCTCTTGAAAGCAAAGAGAAAATGTCTTGTAAATAATGGAATCATGCAACTCTGAGAAATGTAATTCACAACATTCAGTCTCTAAATGTAAATTTTTGGGACATATTAGTAAATTTATTTGCCTTTTTATGCATACAGAAGAGCAATATGTCATACATGAACATCTAACAGAAACAATCTGATTCTGCAAGCATTGAAAATTCAGAAGAATAGAGTGTATTGCCTAATTGTCCGTGTTTGTCTTTCATTCTATGACATAAAATAATGATGCCACTTTTTATTGATGGTGCCTTCTATAAGATGAATACAACCTATGAGGAAGCAAGCAGGCACCCACATGCTAAACCAGAGTTAAGAGACACTGGTGAAACTGAGCAATGGCTGACTCAGTGTCCACAGAGGCAGAGTGCAAAGACCAGGTCCTGTGAGGAGCAGAACAGATGAAGATGCACACACCCAATCACTGATCCAGGCGCAGAGATCAGGAGAGTACTCCACTGAGAGCGAAGAAGCTCTGGGTCCTCTTCCCATAGGAGGAGGTGTCAGAGCAGGGAATCCAAGCCCACCAGCGTGCAGGCCAGGAGAGCAAAGTGGGTATACAGACCTAGCCTTGTTGCTAGGCTTGGTGTTCTGGCTCTTGGTGTCTGATTTGTTTTGTTCCCATGTCTTTGAGAGGGCCTCATCTCCTTAAGCTTACTATCCTAAAATCACAGGCATGTCTTCTTTGATGTGCTGTCCTTATGTCCCTGTAAACCTCGTCTGTAGGACTGTGTTGCTCTCCAAGTCACCTCGTCTGTTCTGCTCCTTTTCTCCCTTCGACTCTGTGTTCTAGACTCCAGAATTCTTGCTAAAGCCAGTCTCAGCTGGCTTGGCCGTGTCCTCACTTTTATGTCTCTGTTCAGGTTTTTATTTTTTATTTGCACAGTTTTAAGTAATTTATTTATTTTTATATTAATCACAGGTTATGTACTTTGTATCCCAGCCGTAGCCCCCTCCCTCATTCCCTCCCACTCTCCCCATCCCTCCCTCATCTTCTCCCTGCCCCCCTCCAAGTCCACTGATAGGGGAGGACCTCCCCCCTCCCTTCCATCTGACCCCAGCTTATCATGTCTCTTCAGGGCTGGCTGCAATGTCCTCTTCTGGGATCTAATTAGGCTGCTCCTCCCTTGGAGGGGGGCGGTAAACAAGCCAGCCATTGAGTTCATGACCCAAATAGTCCCTGTTCCCCTTACTAGGGTACCCAGTTGGGTACTGAGCTACCATGGGCCACATCCAAGCAGGGGTTATAGTTTGTATCCATACATGGTCCTTGGTTGGAGAAACAGTCTCATAGAAGACCCCTGTGCCCTGATCTGTTTGGTCTTTGTGGAGCTCTTGTCCTCGCCAAATCTTACTAACTCCCCCATTTTTTCATATGATTCCCTCCACTCTGGTGATGGCTTGGTTGTGAGTCTTAATATCAGCTTTGATTCACTGTTAGTTAGAGTCTTTCAGAGGCCCTCTGTGGTAGGTTCCTGTCCTGTTGCTTGTTTCCTCCTACATTCAATGTCCATCCTGTTTGTCCATCTAAGCGAGGATTGATCATCCCACCCTGGGTCCTCCTTCTTGCTAATCTTCTCTAGGTATATAGA
>CM053759.1:1425198-1468352 GCA_028658305.1 Pachyuromys duprasi | reverse complement strand
GAATAAAGCTGCTACGAACATGGTTGAGCAAATGTCCTTGTTGTGTACTTGAGCATCTTTTAGATATATGCCTAAGAGTGGTATAGCTGGGTCTTGAGGAATCACTATTCCTAATTGTCTAAGAAAGCACCAAATTGATTTCCAGAGTGGTTGTACCAGTTTGCAATCCCACCAGCAATGGAGGAGAGTTCCCCTTTCTCCACAACCTCTCTAGCATGTGTTGTCACTTGAGTTTTTGATCTTAGCCATTCTGGAGGGTGTAAGGTGAAATCTCAGGGTCATTTTGATTTGCATCTCCCTGATGGCTAAGGACGTTGAGCATTTCTTTAAGTGTTTTTCTGCCATTCTACAATCCTCTACAGAGAGTTCTCTTTTTAGCTCCATACCCCGTTTTTTAATTGGATTTGTTGCTTTTTAACTTCTTGAGTTCTTTATATATACTGGATATTAGCCCTCTGTCAGATGTAGTATTGGTAAAGATCCTTTCCCAGTATGTAGGCTGTTGTTTTGTTTTGATGACAGTGTCTTTTGCTTTACAGAAGCTTTACAGTTTCATGAGGTCCCATTTATTGATTGTTGTTCTTAGAGCCTGTGCTGTTGGTGTTCTGTTTAGGAAGTAGTCTCCTGTGCCAATGAGTTCTAGGGTCTTCCCCACTTTTTCTTCTAACGGGTTTAGTATGTCTGGTGTTATGTTGAGGCCTTTGATCCACTTGGACTTTTTAGTTTTGTGCAGTGATAAATATGGATCTATTTTCATTTTTCTTTATTTGCACATTTTTGAGGCTGTCTAATCCTCTAGTTTCCAATCGTTCTCTTATACCTTTTTTAGTTTTTTATTATTTTTATTTAAATTTTTATTAATTACACTTTATTCACTTTGTATATTCCCTGTAGTTCCCTCCCTCCTCCCCTCCCAATTCCTCCCCTTCTTTCTCTTCTCCACATAGGCCCCTCCCCAAGTCTACTGATAGAGGAGGTCTTCTTTTCCTTCCTTCTGATCCTACTCTATTTGGTCTCATCAGGAGTCGCTGCATTGTCTTCCTCTGTGGCCTGGTAAGGCTGCTTCCCCCTCTGTAATTGGCCTGTAATTAAAGATCAGGCCAATCAGTTCATATCAGAGACCGTCCCTGTTCCCATTACTATGGAACCCACGTGGACACTGAGCTGTCATGGGCTACATCTGTGCAGGGGTCCTAGGTTATCTCCATGCATGGTATTTGGTTGGAGTATCAGTCTCAGGAAAGATCCCTGTGCTCAGATTATGTTTGTAGCAGCTTTATTTGTAATAGCCAGAAGCTGGAAACAACCCAGATGCCCCTCAATTGAGGAATGGATATAGAAATTGTGGTACATCTACACAATGGAATATTACTCAGCAATAAAAACAAGGATATCATGAAATTTGCAGGTAAATGGTGGGAACTGGAAAGGATCATCCTGAGTGAGCTATCGCAGAAGCAGAAAGACACACACGGTATATTCACTCATATAGACATATAATAGAGGATAAAACTACTAAGATCTGTACACCTAAAGAAACTAACCAAGAGAGAGGACTCTTGCTAAAATGCTCAATCCCTATCCAGAAAGGGAAAGAGGATGGGCATCAGAAGAAAGAGAAAACAGGGAACAAGTCAGGAGCCTGCCACAGAGGGCCTCTGAAAGGCTCTGCCCTGCAGACTATCAAAGCAGATGCTGAGACTTATGGCCAACCTTTGGGCAGAGTGCAGGGAATCTTATGAAAGAAGTGGGAAATAGTAAGATCTGGAGAGGACAGGAACTCTTATACTTTAAAAGGGCTCTGGTTCTTTCTTTATAGCTTCAAGACTGTCCTGAATTTCTCTGGAGACTTTGGTCAGGCTAGGGAAGCAAGAGATGAGATGGGAAATGGCTGGGTGCAGGTGAGGGGGAGAAGCAGGGTTTCAGGAGTCACTCTGGCTGCTTCCTCTCCTGTGTGATTTATGGGGACACTGCCACACCTGTGTGTGATAGAGACTAAGAGGCTACAGGTTTACAGACAGAGGATGTGATCCAACAGGAGAGCATTTCCCTAACATGCTTGAGGCCCTTGGGTTGTGACCTAACACACAAACATACACAAACACACATACACACACTACTACACCACACCACACCATACCACTCCACACCACACTACACCATACCCATACCACATACACACAAACCACATACACACACCATATTATATACACATGCACCACACACATACCACACACACATGCCATATTATGCACACACCACATACACATACCATATTATACACACACCACACATACACACACCACACACCATACTGTACACACACACACCACACCACACACACCACACACACACATTTTATACACACACTACATACACACACCACGCATCACACACACACACACACCACACACACAGCACACATACACACACACACACACACACACACACGATGGGCATTGCAGAAAGCTGAGAGTTCTGTTGGCTTCCTTGACATTCTCAGCATCCACGCCGGCATCTGTGGACAGAGCAGATGGAGAGCTACTATGGTTTTTGTCCACCATCCCCCTTGTTCTGACTCAGCGTCATGAGTATCTAACCCTCCCTTCTGCCTGTGTAGCTGAAAACAAGGACCACAGTGTCAACAGTGCAGCAGGCCAGGCCACAGCCAAAGCCGCTGTGGACTTTAGAGTTAGCAGAGGAGGTGAGGCAGCAGGTGGGGCAGGTTTAGGAGGACACAAGGTGATTTGGTCTCTGCCCTGTGAGTCCTCAGTGGCTGTCACAGTGAGTGGATGTGCCTCAAGGGGAGGTCTCTGAGGGAGTGACCGACTTCACACCATCAGCGCTGAGGCTGCAGATTGTGAGCGCACACAAACATGGGTGCATGCAGGACTATTCCTACTGCTTCAGTTCAGAGGCTTGCAAAGGACAGGAGGCAACTGCCAGGGCAGCCAGTGTTCACCCCTGCCCAGAGGTCTAGTGACCTGTAGATCGTGGCTTTGGGGGAAGGGAACTGTTCTTTTCCCTTCACCCTCTGAGCACATTAAAAAAACACTGTAAGATTTTTATTAATTCTTTGAGAATTTGTACATGAGTACAGTGCATTTTGAGTACATTCACCCCAACCATTCCCTGAACTCTACTCAGACACACTCACTTCCCCAATCCACTTATTAAGATAATCTATTATTTCTCATTCCTTGCTCCCTTCTGTATGCTGTGGCAAGTGGCAGTAGCTTAGGCAGGGCTCAGTCTGCTGCCACCACGGCCACCTTTGCATAGATTTCTTATTATTTCTACCATGACTATTAAACGTTGCTGTTGACATTTTCCATCTGGCCATGTGACAGCAATAGTATTTACATGCCCAGCCAAACACCTGCTCAGGGACATGCTGCCCAGGAGCTGGAAGCCCGCCTCCTCTGACATTAATATCCTATGATCCTGCCTCCCTCCATGTCCTTCACGCTCACATTTCCAGGCTTGTCACAGCCTCACTCGGTGTGAGCTTGCTTGCCTTGCCTGCCACTTCTTCTCCGTCCCACATTGCATAGTGTCACAAGGCTAGCAGAAAGGCAGTCGAGTCAGTTCTAGAACCCAAGTCTGTGATTCTCCTGGCACAGGCTCTTTTGTCCTTCTCTCTATCCCCAGGTGATGGCTCTTCCTACTGCCTCCCAGGTGGCAGCCCCCGCCCCGGTCATCTCCTGATACCTGCTTAGCTTTGGCTTTGGTTCATGACCAATTGCTGTTATCACCTGGTCTAGTAGGCGGCTGAACTATCAAAGGGCCTTTAGGGCAGAGGGTAATTGGTCATTTCTCTGAATTCTAAACTGCCCTTACCATCTTCCCTGCTGACCTGTCTGGCCTTTTCCTGGGGACCTCTCACTCTCCTTGAAATCTAGTCCTTGACACTCAGTGTGGTGAGAAGCCACCACAGCTCTTACCACATCTCAGTTTATGTTCGCCCTGCTTGCCACCACTAAAGGTTCTGGACGTTCCTCGGGACATCGCCCAAGCATCATCTACCCCTGTACACTTGTCTGTAGTAGCAGGGTGCTGACACAGGCCTGAGTCTTTTCCTTCCAGAATCTTATGCAGAGATTTGAGCTAAACAAGTGAACTGTGCACATGACATCCTGGGTCAAAAATGTTTGAGCCTACCCTTCTGGTGTCCTGTGGTTTTTACGCTACCCTGTGCTCCTGATATTCAGCAAGCTATGATCTCGTATAGGGCAGGCACTCCAAGCAGAACAGGGTGGCCTTCAGCTGTGAGGTATTTTATCAACCCAGTGTAATTATAGTCCTGTTGCCAAGATGGCTACTTCTGCAACCTGTGAGGCACTGTGGCCTGGTCATCATGTGCTTTTCAAAGCAGCAGGTGACGGCTTACTTTTAGAGCAACTAACTCCAGTGTATGCACCCCCAGACACTCCAGGGGACAAAATAGCTGCAACTTCACTCTTGCAGCAATATTGCAGCAATATTCAGGCATTTGCCAGACATTTCACTGTTTTATTGTGTGGGGGAGAGAGATAGATGGAAAGGAATGAAGAAGAGAGGAGGGAGGAAGAGAAGAGAGGGAGGGAGGGAGAGAGAAAGAGAGAGAGAGAGAGAGAGAGAGAGAGAGAGAGAGAGAGAGAGAGAGAGAGAGAGAGAGAGGAAAGTCCTGAGCTGCAGGCTCCCTCCGTTCCTCCAGAGGCTGCTGCCAGGGTCATAAATCCCCGACCTTGGTAAAAGCAGCTTGTCCCTTTAAGGCTATTAAAGGAACCAAGATGAGCTGCATTCCCAAACGAGCCTTGAGGATTACTCTGCCAGGTGGAAGGTGGCTGCCCATGGGGGAAAAGAGAAATTGCCTCCTAGTATATCATTTTGGAGCTGTCCGCAGTTAATCCCCAGCCTGCTTAAAGCAGGCGGAATGTGAGATAGCTTCGGTCAATTGGCTGTTGCTTTTTTCTGTAACCCCAGGATTTCTCCAAGGCAACTGCTTATCCCAGTATGGCTGATGTGGAAGGTGGGGGCCTGGGACATAGGCTCAGTGATAAGAAAATGATCTAGGTGGGTGCCCGGCAGGGGTGGGGCAGATTGAGGGAATGTAAATGTTCCCTAAATGGAAGCTGAGTCTCACAGAGGAAAATCAGGTCTGTTCTTGCTCAGCAGAAGGACTATAGCTCAGGGGCAGATGCCACTCTTCAAAGGCCGAAGCTAATTTTCTCTCTGGATTAAGGAGATGATTCATAGGTGGTGTGGGCTGTGCAGCCCACTTGGAGGTTGTCCTGGAAGCATCAATCATTTTGGGAACCAAGAGTCCAATCTTGACTGCTGGCAAATATCTATTTTAGGTTGACCCTGTCCTCACTGGCTAAGGCCAGAGTGTTATTCAGTTATGTCTAGGAACTGACTAAAGAACTGCACAGTGGTTTTAAAGTTAACTTTTAAAACATGTTCTTGGCCAATTCTGCGATTGCCCTCTGATAGGTTTGGCCCTTCATCTGGGCAGAGAACTCAGAGGCTCAGCTCTGTGGGTGCTCACTTGGCCCCCTGCTCTGAAATGAGCTCACGAAGCCCCTCTCTTACCCCGTGTTGATATTCTTCTAAAACACCATAGTAATGATGTCTTTGTTTAGAACCTTAGAACCCAGGGCTTCCAGAGTCATCATTGTGGCATCCCAGGTTCTTCTGTGCCTCGCTCATTACCCATTTCTGCTCTCTTAGCCTCCTCTTCTCCCATCACTATTTACTCTGAACATTCTAGCCAACCCAGGAGCACCTGGGGTTCTCTGTGTGCCTGCCTTTATCTTCTACCCTTTTACTCCTGCTGGCCTCTTTCCCAGAATTGCATGTTCTGTGCCCTGAACCGATAGATAGAAACCCGGCTACAACATGCAGAGCTGCCTCTTTTGAACATCTCCTTCCCTCTCCCCTCTTTCTAGATCTAGACAGATTTTTTTACTTTGTTGTTTTCCTATGCATCAAAATACACTTCTGGAACACTTACAGTATTTCACAAATCGTGTTGAAATTTTTGTTGTTGTTGTTTACATACTGCTCTACTCCATCCAACTCTGTTGCTTTTAGCTTCAGCATCCAGTACAACGCAGAGATGCTCTAGAATCACGAGCTAGAGAAGAAAATAAATGAAAGACTGAACTGTGAGGAAAAGAACAGAGCTAGGATAGATCTGTAGGGCCTGACAGGGCAGCAGCTTCTCCATCCTGTGCAGACCTTCCTTCCCTACCGCTAGCCCCTCTGCAGGCTCTGCGTCTACCAGCTTTTCCTGTCTGTTCTGTCAGTTCTTGCTGATCTCAATTGCTTCAGTCTGACATTGACCCCTCCTGACAAGCAGATCAACTCCTAATCTGCCAGAGCCCTAGCATTTCTGGGATGTTGGCAAGTTCTTGGCAGATCCAAAGGAGAGGAAAGCTGTCAGCTCTCAGTCTTCAGTACTCAGAAGAGCCAGTCCAAGGCGCAATTTGCACCTTGCCATCTCCTGGGGCTGCTGTGGCTTTGATTGCTGGTTTAGGGCCCCTCAATAGTTTGTCTTAAGGACTAAGTAAGAGAGAGAGCAGCTCTGAAGTAGGAGTATGGGGGTGAGGGACGCTGGCAAGAAGAGGGAACGATGGATAGATTGAGTGGTTTTATGTTCAACATCAAATCTGAGCACTAATGGTGAGATCAAGTTGGGAGTCATTAAAAAGACCACAGAGATGAGTCAGTGTAAACAGCGTCATCCAAAAGGCAGCCACAGATCCACACAGGGAGCAGGGCTAGCTCTCTGCTCAACTCAGTGATAATGAAGGAGGCAGCTAAAGCAAAGAGATCTCCCCGTCTGCTTCGTTTCTATCGCTTTATCAAAACTGACTCCAACCACTGCAGCTGCAAAAAAATGTTCCCAACCTTCCATTAATTTCCATACAATAACCCTCTAATGGGGAAGCTGTTCGGGGGAGGAGCGTAATCAATCTGGCCTAATGACACACCAGAGACCTGGGGAAAATGCAAACTTGGAGCAATTCGTGGCAGGTGCAACCTTGGAAAGCATTACCATTTTTCTAAGTTAATTTGTTCCCTTGATATGTTTGAAATCCATATTTGTACTTTAAAGGTCTAAAATGCAAGATGATTAAAAAATATAACTGGATTTTTGTAAACCGCTCAGCAGCAGCCAGTGATGTATTAGCTGCCTCCCTCCCTCCTGTCTCCTGAGAGCAGGGACCACTTTGCCTTCCATTTTCCTCTGCTGTCATCTGGCCACTGCTGCCTCTCTGTTTGCTTACTGTTTTTAGGTTCACTTTTGGCTCTAGGTACTGAGGTACCTATATGCTCTAGATGGAACTAGTCTGGAAAATAGAAGATGGGCATTTTAGGGAAAGAAACAAGTCTTATTCCCAGATTGGATACCTATAGACCAGACTGTTCCTGCCTCTAGCTTTTATGTCCTGCTGAAGCAATCCCATGGAAATAGAGTCATCTCCTGACACTGGGCTTCTACTGGGGTCTTGATTCCTGGGCCACCAGTTCTTCTTGCCTTGCAGATTCAGGCCTTAAACTGACCTCCACAGGTGCCCGACTCCTAGCTAAGGCCCCTTCTCAGCTCCTCTTGCTCTCTGTTCCACTGAGGCTAATTCTCTCCTCCAGACACACCCAAATGACCTGTGGCTTCTTGCTGAAGCTCATGAATGTTGCCCCTGTTTGTAGATTAGCTGGGTCCCTCTCTTCCTCTCTTCTATCTGGGGATCACCAACCTGGAAGATCTTCCACACAGACTCTTTTGGGTGCATCTTCTTGTTTCCCAGGCATTAGCCCCTGGCCATTTGTCATTGTCAGGGCATTTGAACGGCACAGGGCATTTGAACCTCACAAGTTCTACCCTTCAGACCTTTAAGGGTTAGGGTTTAGGATTGATAATAAGACAGCCCTGGGAAGCATTTAGCACCTGTGTGAGGAACTGGCAATGACCTAGCAAGGATTGATCCAAGCTAAAGCTCTTGAGCTTGAGTGTTCCGGGCTGCTTGCCTCTGTTACGCACTGAGACATGTTGCTCTGCAGCCAGAAGGTAGGGTAGCTGTCTTCTGAATCACCACTAATTAGCTCCTCGGGGACTTTTAATTCCTTGTTTAGAAGGTGGAAAGAGCCCTGGCACGTACTGAGGGTTCATGCTTACTACCTGCCTTTCCAGGGAGGAACGCTGACCAAGGACAGCAGTTGCTGAGCGTTGTTGCTGCCTTCATTCCAGGGCCACCTCAGATGGTAGTGCCCATCTGTACCTCTGGAGAGAGCAGAGTCTTCTGATATCAAATTCATGACCCTCGGCACCCTGGGGCTGGGACTGTATTATATCCTAAGATACTTCCAGCTAACTTCTCTCTCTCTCTCTCTCTCTCTCTCTCTGTCTCTCTGTCTCTCTGTCCCTCTCTCTCTGTCTCTCTCTCTCTCTCTCTCTCTCTGTGTGTGTGTGTGTGTGATTTTTTCCTGGGGGTCTGACAGTGCTCTGCCTTCCAATATATCTTCCTTACACAGACATTTCCACTGATTGAGCTTCTTTGCCATGTTTCATCTAATCTCGATGTCTGTTTCAGAGGAACTTGGGCTTAAACACATATCCTAGGCACCAGTGAATTTCATCTTCTGGTTTAGTTACTTAGGCACTGTTGGCTTCCATGAGTCCAGGTAGTTTTACCCACCTTGAATTCAAATACAAGGATTCAAGTATTAAACAGGGTCCAGAGAACCTGTTGAATTCCTGGATTTTCAATGTGTGCAGAGTTCACTTCATTCCTGAAATATGCTGCCTTTCCACTTCTGTGTGATCTGTGTACAGTGTCCCAGGAAACAGGAGTTGACAGTTATTGTTAAACTTACTTCTGAATCACTTTGAGTGAGACCATGAATGTCTCAGATGTGATTCCACACAGAGCCTAAGAAGGCAATATTATCTCGGTGTGCAATTATGATTCCCTCATCCCTTTCAAAGACTGTAAGTGCTGGAAAGAGACCGCAGCCATCTTCTCTGGTGAAGTGGGGGTAACCAGTGAACTTGCATAAGACTAGAGGGAAGAATTATCCCAGACCAGTTTCTGCAACCAGAAACTCTCCTAGACCAAGGGTTGAAGTAACCTGGCCACATTCCAGTGGTTATTTCTGGTCTTCCACCTGGGACAGGTGATTGTGTTTGGGTTATTTTTAACCCAGTTCTGGGAGTGGACCCTGAGTCTTGCCTTTTTGAGTCATCATAATTCTGACAGGGCCATGCCCCAAGCCTTATACGTAAGCTCTAATGCCACATTTAATCTTTTGTATACCATACTAACACAATTTTAGTTCATATGCTATAGGAAAGGCACAGAATTACTTATATATAAATTTATATACTCAGCTCTTAGTTTAGTGCCACTTAACATATACATGGAAGGAGATTTGCGATAGAACTATGTCCAGATTTTTTTATCCTTCACCATACACTAAAAAAAAAAGTGTTTTGTATTTCATTTTGTAGCAGTTGCCAGATTTTTATCCAAATAGTCAGTCAGAGAAGATTATCCACTCACAACTTTTCCATTCTTGATAGAATACTTTTGATGTAGTTTTCTTCTTCATGAGGTCAAATAACTTAAACTTCTTCTCATAGAAGTATCACATGCTTGACTTCAGAAAACAACATTGTTGCCTGTTACTCTGGATTTTGGCTGTATTTTGATTGTCCCTGAAGGCCTTATCTAGAGTCTAAATGTGGCAGAAAGGAGGCAGAATCCTTAAGAGGTCTGGGTTAGGTCCTGGGTGGCATGCCCTAAGGAGCCACTGCTTATGGTCTCTCATGTCAGCTTGAAAGGTGACCCTGGATCTTTTGTGCATTTACCACTCTCTCCAGAAGCCAAACACTGTGAGTGCCCAATTTCAGACTTGTATGTACAACATGTGAGCTAAGCAAGCCCTTCTCTTTACTCTCTATGCAGTAAGTTGCCTCAGGCAAATTTCTATAGTTATGTAAAACCAACAAAAGCATTCACTCTTCAGTGAGAGTAAATATTGTTCTCTAAGCTTATTTATTTAGTGGGCAGATCTGAGATTCCATGCACTCATTTCCCCCTCACCCCCTCTTCTTTTTTTTTTCAAAAATTTTTGTTTGATTTTGGTTTAGTAAGTGTGTACTGAGTACCTGTCATCTTCCATGAACCAAGGATACGATGAAATGTGGGAATGACCCTTGCTGAACTGTATCATAGTGAAGTACACAGACAGCACAGGCAAATGTGTAGTTGGATGAATTCAGGGTTTCTGATGGATCAACTATTAGGGTGTCACAGAGAGGGTGAGGAGGCCTGGAAAATGAGCCTGAGTGACTTAGCTTGATTTAAAAATATGGAAAGGGATTGCCCACCAAAAGCAGGCCTAGGGTCAGGCTGGCGATGGCCTGTGTACTCTCCCGGGAGAGGCTTCATGGAGAAGATAGCTGTGTCTGTAAGTCCAGAGTTCAGGTACAGCATGACATTGAACATATGTGGGTGGCACTTAAAGCTTTGGTACTACATTAGAATTTTATCAGTGCATTGATGGAGAAGTGATATGTCTTAAAGACAAAATTCTCTACTATCCAACATTCAAGAATAGGGTGAAGGAAGCATATTCATCAGAGGAATCACCAAGTATAGACAGATACAAAGAAGGCAAGATACTTCCTTTAAGCTGACTGAGGACAGGAGGTGCATTTAACTCACTTCAGGTTCCCAAACCTGGCATGGGACCTAGCCACATGGGGCTGAGTAACAGTAATAACATAGAATGGAGGGAAGATGCAAAGTCCAAGAATGAACCCAGGAGTCTGAGCAATGCAACTCCACCCATAGGAGATGGGATTGCGGAACATGTTTTGCATGCCGGTGGGGTTCACACAAGAGCCACTTCAGGGAAGCATGGTGGGTCTTCAAATGGACTTCATAGAAGTGTCCTGGTTATGTGAGGAAGTCAGAGCTGTGTCTGAGCAGGGCTACCACCAGAAGAGATGAGCTTCCATTGCAGAGGTGAGGGGATGGATTCCCTGGAAACAGAGTTGAAGGGTGGCAATTGTCTTGTTAATTCCAGCAACTCTGCAGCTTCCTGGGCCACTGAGAGCCACTGTTTCCTAGTCAGAGCACCATTTTCCACAATCCTCAACTCTGACTGGGCTTAGTTCACTTTCCACTGCAGCTTTGCTTGCCTATTTTAAATTTTGATTTAAAGAAAAATTAATTTACTGCCTATCTTAGGCATCACCCTCCTCCCTGCTCTCAAACATTTGGAGGACAAGCTGTGGATAGTCAACCACAAGCCATGACAGTGGACACTCTAAACACAGCGGTAATCAGAGGTGCTGCCTCTGTGTGTCAGTGTTTTTGAGCACAGTCAAGGCAGGACTCTGCAGGCAGAGAGGTGTATTTCAGTTGGAGCAATGTTACAGGTCAACTGAACTGTGACTTACAGAAAAGGCATGAGGGCTGAGCATGCTGCACTGGGCAGTGTGGCTTTGCTCTGTAGGTGATCTGGAAGTACCCTTCTCGAAAGAGCATCAGACAATTCTTCAAACGTCATATCAACGGGAGAAAACCCTTGGTGAGGTTGAACATATTTCTTATGAAGGGGAAAGTGAAAGCAGCACATTTTACTTTTCTACCCAGGAAGAATTTTATAAATCTTGATCATATCTTTTAAAAATGTACTAAGTAATGCATCTCATCACTGGTTTGGGATGTTCTGTGTCTTTTCTTACTCATGAAACCCAAGGGTACCCAGCACCTGAATACGTGATTACTGTCAGAGATTTGCTCACTTCTGGGACAAAACAAAAACCTTACCCTGATCTTAGGGCTTTTCAGCACGTATGATGAATTAATGATGTGTGTGTGTGTTGCTGGGAAAGAAACCCAGGACTTCATGCAGCCTGGGCAAGAGCCCTACCATTGAGCTCCATCCTTAACCCCTAAGTTGTCTCTCCTTGCCAAGCTTTCATGGAGCAGCCATAAAAGAAGAAAAGAACAAAGGAGAAGACTGAGTGTATGTACAGTGCTGTCTTGTTTAGGCTCCTGAAATCTGGCATGTAGTAGACAAATAAGTTTCAAGCTACCATACACGAGAAAGAAAATAATTTTTTTGACTTTTGCAAGCTGAAGAGGGGGACATTGTGGGGTGGTAGGGAGGATGGACAGCTTACTACCCATGAAGTATAAAGGAGGATATTCTGAGGCAGGGGAGGTCATACCCCTTTGTTCTTTGATGTCCCTAGGGCTGAAGTGTATAATTCTGTTGTCGTTAATCCCATTGTGGTTTATTCTTAGCCAATCCTGCATGCTTCTTAGTTCTAGAAACAGGCATGAACATCGTCCTAGATCTTCTGTGTTGGGTAGGTGCTGTCATCCTCACCCAGAAAGAATGCATTGGATCCAGTCACACTCAGTCTAGGCCACAAAGAGTGGAGTTTTTCAACTAGTGGAGGGACCTGAGGACCCCTGGCTGCACTTCCTGCATGAAGCCCCCTGTACTGTCAGCTGCCCTGACCTCCAGACAGAAGAATTTGTTACTGGCCATTTTTGATATGTTTTAAATATTCCTCATTATTTTTCTACAAAATATTAAGAATATGATTCTCCTTTGAGAGTTAATATAGTAAGGTCCCTCTCCCACAATTCTGCCTATGTAGAAGAAGCTAGAAAGACACTATACAAGTACCTATCTGAGTGAGGTTGGGACAATAATGGAGGGGTCATCTCTGGCCTTAGAAGCTGTTGATGTAAGATAATAAAGCCTAGAAATCAAATCAATTATTTGCTACAGCACCTGTGGCTTAGATCAGGGCCTGAAGTAAGGGCAGGTTTAAGTCCCTGGTGGCCTCAGGTGGCTGTATGAGCCCTATACCCTCTGCAGAAATGGAGCAAACAGGTGTGTAATTGGAGTGTGCTGGTTCATGAGGTAATGTCTTTCTTGGTCACACAGTAGGTGGCACATTTCATATTGTGTCTTCTTGAGCTGGCATGTGGATACAGACAAACATGTCATTCACCTAAGATATCTGAGGGACAAAAGTCTGACTATAAAGGAAATGAGGTTCAGGCCCCAGAGTCAGTCCTGAGGCAGGTGAGATTCACTGAGACTTTGCATGGACTGTAAGAGCTCTCCTCCAAGGCCACCCATTTCCTACTGCATGTGCCTGTCCATGTAACACTTAGGCAGGTGTTAAGTTAGCTTATGTTTTTCCTGCCACCTGACAGAAAAAAATAAAATATGGGATTCTAGTATTCAAATCACTCAGCAAATAATGCCCTCAGTCTAAATGTACAAGTAGTCATCCCCACCTAACTTAGGATTTTTTAAATTAGTTTTCATGAGTTGCTTCCTAGTCTTGACCTGTAAGGGCCATTTCTGTCCACCCTGCATCTCATTTCTGCTCCTCTCATGACTTCTGACTGTGACGTTGCCTCCGCCTCTCACTGTGCTCTGCTCCAGGATCAGCCAGGCCCTGTTGAGTGCCTGGGAATCCTCAGTGTCATGCCTCCCTCAGTATTCGGTGTTAGGGTTTGGCTGTATAAACACTCCACAAAGTCTTCTATACCTGAACACTTTGTCCCCAGCTTGCAGCACAGTTTTGGGACATTATGAAATCCATGAGACACGAGGCCTCGCTGGCACATAGGGGTCACTGTGGACAGGCCTTGGTGGTTATAACCTAGCCCACTCTGGCTCCATCTTGCTTTCAGATCAGCCAGGATACATGGTGCTGCTGCCGTCTGTCAACCTCTCCCCGTCCATCCATTTGTCTACTCATCCACCCACCCTTCCACCCACTTGACCATTAGTCAACAGAAGCTATGTGAGGGCATGTAACTGACCTATGCCGAGCAACTGACAACATTTCACTTCGCTGTATCATTAATTAGATCCTTAAAACAACACGAATTTTAAATTTGGGGACCCTAGAGACATATTTGAGGAAACAGAAGACCAGCCCATGACAACCCATCTAAGTCTGATTCCTGGAGTTCTTATTCCTTCTGAGTTTAGGTCTGTACTCCCTGCTTTGGTGAAATTTGTCCTTTTCAGATCTATGATAGCATTGAGGACTAGGCCAGAGATTGATTTGAAACCGAGGCTTCAGTTGCCCTTTCAGTTCTCTACGTAAAAATCAGGCCTCAGGCTCCAGGCTTTTTCTTTCAGTTTGTTTATATCGCCGATTACTTTGATGGATTTTAGTATGTTGAACCATCCCTGCATTCCTGGGATAAAGCCTACTTGATCATGGTAGGTGGTATTTTTGATGTTTTCTTGGATTTGGTTTGAGAGTATTTTATTGAGTATTTTTGTATCAGTGTTCATAAGGATAATTGATCTGAAGCTTTCTTTGTTGGATCTTCATGTGGTTTAGGTATCAGGGTGACTGTGGCCTCATAGAATGAGTTTGGCAATGTTTTGTTTGTTTCTATTTTCTGGAATGGTTTGAGGAGTATTGGTATTAGCTCTATTTTGAAGGTCTGGTAGAATTCTGCACTGAAACTATCTGGCTCTGGGCTTTTTTGATTGGAAGATTTTGATGACTGCTTCTATTTCCTTACAGTTTATAGGCCTATTTAAATTGTTTACCTGATTTTGATTTAACTTTGGTTAAGTAGTATTTATCTAGAAAATTGTCCATTTCATTTAGATTTTCCAATTTTGCAGAGCACAGGCTTTTGAGGAGATTTTTTTTGAAGTAAATTCTTAGATTTCTTCAGTCTCTGTTGTTATGTCCCCCTTTTCATTTCTGGTTTTGATTTGGGAGTTGTCTCTCTGCCTTTAGTTAATTTGGATAAGAGTTTATCTATCTTTTTGATTTTCTCAAAGAACCAGCTCTTGGTTTCATTGAATCTTTGCATTGTTTTCTTTATTTCTATGCTATAGATTTCAGCCCTGAGTGTGCTTATTTCCAGCCATCTACTCTTCTTGGGTGTGTTTGCTTTCTTTCTTTTTCTAGAGCTTTCAGGTGTGCTGTTAAGTTGCTAGTATGAAATCTCTCCAATTTCTTTATGAGGGCACTTAGTGCTGTGAATTTTCCTCTTACCACTGCTTTCATTGTGTGCCATAAGTTTGGGTATGTTGTGCCTTCATTTTCATTAAATTTTAGGAAGCCTTTAATTTCTTTTCTTTTCTTTTTTTAAAAATTTCTTCCATGACCCGGAGGTCATTGAGTATAGAGTTGTTTACTTTCCATGAGAGTGTAGGCTTTTTGTTATTTCTGTTATTGTTGAAGTGCAGCTTTAATCCATGGTGGTCTGATAAAATACAGTGGTTATTTCAATGTTCTTGTATAGGTTGAGGCTTGGTTTGTGACTAATTATATGGTCAGTTTTGAAGAAGGTTCTGTGTGGTGCTGAGAAGGTGTATTCTTGTATCAGGGAAAAAAGTTCTATAGATGTTTGTTAGGTCTACTTGACTCATGACATCTATTAGTTTCACTATTTCTCTATTTAATTTCTTTCTCGATGACCTGTCATTTGCTGAGAGTGGGGTGCTGAAGTCTCTAACTATTATTGTGTGGGGTGTGATGTGTGATTTAAGCTTTAGTAATGTTTCTTTTACAAATGTGGGTACCCCTGTATTTGGGGCATAGATGTTCAGAACTGAGATGTCATCTTGGTGGATTTTTTTGATGAGAGTGAAGTACCCTTCCTTATCTCCTTTGATTAATTTTGGTTGAAAGTCTGTTTTATTAGATATTAGAATGGTTACTCCAACTTGATTCTTGGGTCCATCTGCTTGGGAAACCTTTTTCTAGTCTTTTACTCTGAGGTAATGCCTTTCTTTGTTGCTGAGGTGTGTTTCTTGCATGCAACCAAATGATGGGCCCTGTATATCCATCCTTTCTGTTAGTTTGAGTTTGTTTCTTTTTAATTGGAGAACTGAGTCTATTGATATTGAGAGATATTAATGACCAATGATTGTTAGTTCTTTTATTTTTATGTTGTTTCTGGTGGTGTGTCTCTGTGCTTGCTGTCTTTTAGTTTTGCTGCAGTGAAGTTATTTATATCCTGTGTTTTCTTGGGTGTAGTTAATCTCCTTTGATTGGAGTTTTCCTTCTAGGGCTGGGTTTGTGTATAGATATTGTTTAAATTTGGTTTTGTCATCTATAGTGATGGAAAGTTTTGCTGGGCATAATAATGTGTGCTGACATCTGTGGTTTCTTAGAGTCTACGATATTATCTGCCCAGACCCTGCTGGCTTTTAGAGTCTCAGTTGAGAAGTCAGGCATGATTCTGATAGGTCTGCAATTATATGTTACTTGGGCTTTTCCCCTTGCAGCTTTTAATATTTTTTGTTTGTTCTGTACATTTAATATTTTGATTATTATGTGATGGGGGGAATCTTTTCTGGTCTAATTTATTTGGTGTTCTGCAAGCCTCTTGTATGTTTAAAGGCATCTTTCTTTAGGTTGGGGAAATTTCTTTTTCTATGATTTTGTTGAAAATATGTTTTGGTCCTTGGAGTCAGGAATGTTCTCTTTCTTCTGTTCCTATTATTCTTGAGTTTTCTGTTTTCAGTGTGTCCTTGATTTTTGGATGTTTTGTGTCAGGAATTATTTTAGATTTAATATTTTTTGACAGATATCGATTTTTCAGTTGTATCTTCTATGGCTGAGATTCTCTCCTCCATCTCTTGTATTCTGTTGGGGATGCTTAACTCTGTAGTTCCTGTTCTCCTACCTAAGTGTTCCCTCTCCAGGATTTACTCAATGTTTTCTTTATTGTTTCTATTTCTATTTCCAGGTCTTGACCCATTTTATTCATTTCCTTCACATGTTTGATTATATTTTCCTGTATTTCCTTAAGGGATTTATTTGTTTCCTCTTTAAAGGCCTCTATCATCTTCATAAGACTTGTCTAAGGTCATTTTCTCATCTTTAAGCTATGTTAGGCTATCCAAGGCTTGCTGTAGCAGGATAGCTGGGTTCTAATGGTGCTTATTGTCCTGGCTTTTGTTGATAGTGCTCTTAAGCTGGCCTTTGGCTTTCTGATTACCCTTGGCATTGGCTGGTTATTCTCAGGCATGCAAGAGGAGTCCTGGGCTTGAGGCTGGATCTCAGTGAGTAGTCTCAGCCCTCCTCTGTTGGCTGTGTCCCAATTGGACCTACAGGCAGGGCATTGGGGTGGGGGTGTCTAATCTGTATAATCCCGAGGTCTGGCTGATCCCTTCAGGAAGGCAGAAGAGCCATAGACTGTAGGCTGGGACTGCATCCCTGGAACCCATGCGGTTCTCTAAAAGGTTGGGAAGAGCTGGGAGGTCGAAGGCTGGAACGATGGATACCTGGAAGTCAGGATCCTTCCTGACACAGGGGAAACACTGACGCTGACATTTCAAAGTCGGCAGCATGGCTGCTAGCTTGCTCCAACAGCCACTGAGTTCCTGCTACCTAGATACTGTGCATGCTGGGCACTGCCATCTTGGAGAGAGACCTGGTTTGATCCTGTTGTCCAGCAGATCTCCTCAGGGAGGTTGGTAGAGCCGTGGACCGGAGGCTGGGACTGTCCTCCAGAAGGCAGGACAAGTCAGGACTGGGACTGTGCATCTTTCGAACTCCCCATCCTTGGGGAGGAAACAAGAGCCGGGTGCCTCATTTTATTTTTAAAATAAAACCTTACCTGTGGGAGGCCTGGATCCACGTGTGCTGTTTGCAGCTAATGAGGTTCTTTTGGTCACATATTTTTATAGCTCACATTTTAGACTATGGTGGCCCTCTGGCCAGCCTTTTAGTCTACACTGTCCTGGCTTTGGAAGTGGCAGAATGCTTTTATCACACCCAGAAAGGCCAGGTCTAGCTTCTCATTCTGGACCTGGACACAGGAAAGGACCCAGTGAGGAGTAGCTGCACATGCTGGCTACATACTGTGGGGGAGCTTTCTGACCCCAAAGAAAAAATGAAGCTTTGTTGGCTATCCTAGTTGACATCATCATTTTTTTAAAGATGATAAAATAAATTACTTTCCTAGGATACTTTAAATGTCACATTTCCTGGAGCAAGAGCAATGGTAAAATAACTTTTCAAGGTCTTCCTCAACCCAAAGATTTTTATAGCCACACATCCAGGAGATGTCCTTTCTGAAGAAATGTCCTCCCTGCCTGTGAGACCTCTAGGACCTTTCTTCTTGCCAAGCGTCTGGTCTTGAGGGTGTCCTGATGTCCCTCACTGTGGGTCACAACCTCTCAGATACCTGCAGCTTCTAGCATTAGCATTAGCAAATCCCTGCTTTCCCTGGGCTCTCTAGGTGGATTCCAGGCCCCAGCAAATTGACAGGTTCTGCACTGGTTACCAGCTTTGTGTGTGGTGTTCCCTGGGAGAAATGAGGTGGTTCATTCTGGCCCAAGAGGCATTAGGTATTGGTCTCGGGTGTCTGCCCCTCTTTGAGGCACATGCTATAAAGTTGGAGATGCAGAGCTGAAGCCTTTGTGAGCTATCCACTTCGCAACCGGGTGATGTTGTATGATCCAAACGAAACCCTTTAGAGTCTGGTGAAAATTTTTCCTCCTGTAATTTTGGTAACGGTACCTCTGTCACAGACGTGTGGAGATTTATCTGTTGTGCATTCTTCATTGTCACAGGGCATCACTTTAGATGCTTGTTGTATTGTAGACGTTGTTATTTCTGTTTGTATGATGAGCGCCTGGGTTAAGAGGGGTCCTTTCATCATGGAGAGTCTGGGAGGCTTTCCAGTGCTGTGACTTTTTAATGTTTGCATCTGTTCCAGCTCTGCCTCCTCCCCTCCTTTTCCATGGGTTCTCTGCAACCTCCCCTGTCAGGAGGCCTGGGAGATGCTCTCAGCCTTACTGAATTTCCTCTGACCATGCACTTCCCACCCGGTGGTCCTGTGTTTAATGAAGGATGCTGTCTGGTGCCCAGGTGTGTGCCTCCTCCTTCCTACAAGCACCCACAGCCATGGGGCTGTGTGACCCACAGGCCCCGGAGCTGTTCGTCCCCGAGATGAAGTCGTCTCCTTGCTTTACACCATAGATCATCTTGAACTTTATTTGCACCACCACTGAGCTGGAAAAGAGACTAACACAGCCCATGCCTCCCTCCTCCTCAAAGCCAGCATCCCTAATAAAAAACCTTCCAGTCTTATTTTTTCCATCTGCGATCCTAATGCTCAAATGAAAATGAGGCTCTGCCTTTGATTTTCACTCCTTTGTCAGTTTTCCGGTGGCTGCCAAGCCCGGGGCGGCAGGGACAAGCCTCAGCAACTCCTCTTTGTACAATGTGATGGTAGCAGTTCTTGTCACCAGACATGCAGGCTGCCTGACGTCCTCTCAGGGCCCTTTGTTCATGCCCCAGGATGAGCTGACTAAATAGCTTTCGGAGCAGTGCGGTAGGGGGCTGTCTTCTCAGCGCGCAGGCATGGACAGGCCAGTAAAGGATGCTTGCAGCCGGGCCGCATGCGTCCCTCTCCACGTGCACTGTGCCATCAGGCTGCTCTAGTCCCCTGATCTCTGTGAGAATGCGATTCTAATGATGTCCTCATTTATGCACAGGTACTATGATTTATTTTCCTGACCTTATCAAGGGCATCCCTAGTCTTGTGGGGACCACCTGCAATGCCCAGGCTCCAGCATGCGGCTCTAAGGCGGGGTCTCAGGCAGTCTACCGGCTCACTGAGAAGTGTTGCTTACTAAGGAGGGTCTTCCCCATGGTTCTCAGGCCTCACAGCATCAGTAGAGGGGGCACAAGAATACAGTTGTATTCCACCCTGATATCACACACACGCACAGGCACACTGTACATACCGATACGTAGTACATACACAACACACTCCATACCACACACACTGCACCACACGTACTGCATACATCTATATAGTATGTCACACAGACACCATACACAGCCACATACCGTATCCCCACACTCCACACACACACAAACACACACACACACACACACACACACACACATATATATACCAGCCACCCCAGCTACACACAGCACATACCTTCATACCATATCCCATACACCATATTACACATCATAACACACACATCACACACACACACACACCAACTACACATATACATCATACCACACATACACTGCACATAACCACATAATATATCACACACCACAGCACACATACCACTCACACACATATCATACACACACCATGCCAAGCCACACACACCACACAGACCCACAAACACACATCATATCACACATATGGTTTGCAATCACACACACACTGAGTGGGTCCCTCTCAGTTTGTCACTGCGGGATGTGTCTGCAGTGAAGTCACAGTGACCCCGATTGACAGGCACTTGTCACCCCCACTTCCATGTTCACCCCACGCTCATCCACACCACTTCCACCCCTCACCCCCCACGTCCAGCCCACCCTGTGCCCACCCCACCCCACTCCCATGCCCACAGGCAGAGCCTCTCCTTGCAGGACCCTCTTCCTGCTCTGGGCTTTAAATGCAAGCAGTGTTGCCAGTGAGCAGATCTTGGCTGGGGCTCCTGAGAGCCAGCTGTGGTCCTGGCCTCTTGCTACTGAATCTTCTGAGTTTTTCCTTGCTTAGACTTCATGTTCTTTTGTGCTCTGCAGTTTCCTTTGGATTTATGGATTCCTGCCTTGGGAGTTATTCTAGTGGAGCATAACTTCCCTATTTGCCTAAGATGGAAACTTTGCCTAATCTTATTAAATTACTTAGCTTGTCCTGCTAACGTGAAGATATGATTTGGATTTAGTGGGGCCTAAAGCTAAAACAAGGAGAAGAATATAAAATTACCAGTGAAATATATTATAATATAAATATGTTTAGGGATTTTGAAAGGACCCATGAAAGGAAAGAGCCCTTAAAAATTAAGTTTCACCAACTTCATGATAAATTTATTCATTTTACAGTGGAGATCTCACCCTGAGATGCGGCACACACCCCAAAGCAGGTGGCTTTCAGCCAACTGTCAGCTCACGGCTGCTAGTAGAGCCTTATTTGTTATACTCGGTCCTGACTTACGACTTTCTCTCCTGATGCTGGCCTCAGAATTTTATCTGTCTCCAAGGTCTGCTTCTCCCAACCGCTTCTTTCCCAGACTAGATGAAATTCTTGAACACTGCTGTACATAGAGATACAACTTTCCTGCTGCCCTCTCCACATCTCACACTCCACCTGGTCACCATGGCCTGGGCTGGGGCTGAGACCAGGCCGCCTTGTTAGGCACGGGAGGGTGCTAACACGTGTTTCTATCATAAGTACAAGCACTGCCCTTGGCTCTATCCATGTCCTTAATGAAATGTCAACTCCCTGCATGGTGATAGAGATGAGCACCATCTACCTCCCCACACTGAGCCTTGTGCTTTGCCAGCCTGAGCACCAGGAGAGCCAGACGCCTGCTGTTGCTCCAAAGCCTCACATCTGGAGCACAGAGGATCAGAACCATCTCACCAGGAGGTCACAGAAACCTGAAGGCCAGCTCAGCCAACTTGAAGTTGCTCTCTAGGTGAATGGACTCCACTGAAGGATGCTAAGTGGAGAAGGACCAGCCTGGTCTCCCTTCCCAATGCCTCTTGCTTACAGAAGCCGATATAGAGCCAGGAAATACAGTGGGCCACCAACTCAAGTGTGGAAAAAATCTCCAGGAACAGGGCTGGGGAGATGGTTCAATGTTAGCTGCCAAGCCTGATAACCTGAGTACACACACACACTCACACACGGGCTTGATAAATAATAATAACTTTAGGAAATACAGTAACTGGGTGATTAAGTTAGAGCTTGAAATTCTAGTCGCAGTCTCTGACAGGGGCTTGTAAGGCTCCTCTTTCTTGCCCAAATGTCTTCGTCTCATCTTTCTTGTAGCAAGGAGAGAAAGAGACTTGAGAATGAGTTCTGCATTTCAGTTTTGCATGATAGGTTGGATTACCAGAGAGCCATGGCGAGTCAGAAGAGGAGGAAGGCAAACTCGGGCTCTTGCGCTGTCACGGGGGTCCACTGCAGGCTCCCCGGCTGTCCCCCGTGCTGTGTGTCCACTTGCTTTCCCTCTCGAGCTCTGATTTAACACGGTGGCCTTGCCTCTCTTTGGTTTTATGACAATGGGAGAAATGCAGTTCTCGGCCTGTGAAGCACTGTAACTCACAGTGCTCACAGCTTCCTGTGGATGAAGCTCAAATACATAAAGTCTGGCTTGGAAACCAAGGCCTTCTGGATTCTAATCAGACAGGCTCAGTCCTGGCCTTTCAGAGGCTTTTACGACCGATGCCTGCCTGAGATGAGAAAGTTCCTCTTTGTCCACCGACAGGTAAAAAAATCTGTGAGAGGTGATTCAATTTCACAGGCCATAAAGTTATATGCCCACTTCTTTTTCTTGTTTATTATGGTGAAAACTTCTGAGTTCACCATCTATATTTTGTCAGCAGATGGAAATTGTTTTATCTTGCACGTTTCTCCTGCGGCCCTCTCCTCCTCCTGGCCTTGCTGCCTTCTCATTCTGTCCCTCATCTGAGTCCTTAAATCCAGGGTGGCTACTGGCAGATGAAAGCACTCTGTGGCCCAGGCCCTGGGAGGCATTCTCTCAGGGAGAGGCTGTGGGGAAGGAAGGTCTGACCAGGCAGCCATTGCAGGGTAGAAGGAGCTACTTAGTCTCTGTTTCCCCCTGGACTCCTAAAGTTTGCACATATAAACAGGTCTCCTGTGCAACGTGATGAAACAGCAACACCTAGATCCACTGTTTGTTACTTTTTAGGCCTAGAAACCCAGCAAAGAGGTATGTGCCACAGTGTCTGCCTTGTTCACAGCCCCCAAGAAGGCACCGTTCTTTCCTAAGTGTCTAATGGTTTCTGTGGTGGCCATCTTAACTAGCACTAAGCTACAATGACCTAGGATTCGCCTAGCCCAGCACTAAGACAACCCATGGCAGCAGATTCTCCCTGTTGGTAGGTCTTTCCCCACCACTTCATTAGGAAAATCTCAAACCTTTAGAAAGACTGTAAGAATTATGCTTAAATACCAGTAAGCCTGCCCCGAGTCCTCTAATGATCATTTTCTGTGCTTTTGCACTGGTCCCTCCCTGCCACCCCGACCAGGCACCATCTTCGCTCTCTGACATTGCGCTTGCCATCAGCAGCAAAGGTAGCCAGGACACCACCACTGTTGGCTGGAGAACTTATTGGTGATTGGTGGAGGCACCAGAGCAGGAGATTTGTGTGGATGAGGAGACCGTGGCTGGTTCTGGAAATGAACATGTGGAAGGTTTTTGCTGAGAAGAGGAAATGAACAAGCAGTGTAAAAGGAAGCAGAATCCTGCAACTGGCAGCTGAGATGCAAACAGCATCTGTTTGGGTTGCTGACTGAAATTTCATTTTAAATGAATCTTGGCTTAAGAGTTGGACAAAATTTCCAACAATTTCTGAAATGGACATAAACATATTTCTGCCAGTTTTTTTGTTTTTATTTTTCTTACATTTAAACATTTTTTATTCCCAATATTTTAGAAAGGCTGTATACCTAGATATCAGTACCTCATAGACACCCCTACCCCTGCACACACACACATACACACACACACACACACACACACACACACACCCCTTTCTTTTTCCTGTTTAGTGGAATGAAACAAAGATAAAAAGCTTTGGTATTTTATTACGTAGTTGATACTGTTCCTCCTGAGTGATTGTTTGTTTCTCAAAATATCTCAACATTTCTCTTAGCTGCTCTAGTCTGAAAGTGGTGAGGATTATTCTTTCCAACTTGTGTCAAGTAGAGACCTCAATAAAACAAAACAAAACAAAACCCAGCACAATGACTGATGGCAACCACAGCATTTTAAAAAATTGTCTGAATATCTCAGTTATTGTAAATATTTTTATTTGTGTGTATGGTGTTAGGGGTCAAGCTAGCTGGGTCATCTCTCTACTGCTGAGCCATATGTCCAACCTTTCAAGTTAGGAAAACAAATGTTCTAAAATATCTGTGCACGCTCGTGTGTGTGTGTGTGTGTGTGTGTGTGTGTGTGTGTTTAGAGTGGGCCACATGTGATTTCGTAGCCTATTGTGTAGTTCAGACAGAAGATAGACAATTCATCTAGGGGTTGGGCTGTCTTAGTTACTTTTACATTGCTGTGATTAGACACCATGGCTAAGACAACTTATGAAAGAAAGTGTTTATTTGTGGCTTACAGTTTCAGAGGTTAACATTTATGACATCACAGTGGGGAGCATGACAGAAGTCAGTCAGACATGGCTTTGGAGCAGTTAGCTGAGTACTCCTGTCTTATGGACAATCAGGAAGCGGATAGAGATAGCTAGGTATGGTGTGGGCTTTTGAAAGGTCAAAGCCTGTTCCCCAGTGTCACACCTCCTCCAACTAGGCCACACCTCCTAATCCTTCCCAAACAATTTCATCAGCTGGGGACCAAGTATTCAAATATCTGAGGGTGTGGGGACCATTTTCATTCAAATCAGCACAGATGCCTTATGAGATTTCTTCTATCCATGCTGGCAGATAACTAGTGTTATTTTCAGGTCTTCTTATTGTTCTTATTCTTATATTGTTGCGATCTCACAGGTGCTTCCTCTGTCATATATTGCAGACATTATCTTGCAGCAGACACCCAGTCCTCTTGCTCTTACAATTGCTCCCCACCTCCCTCTTTTGTAATGTTCCCAGAGCCTTTGTTTTAGGGCAGATGTATCATTTGGGGTCAGGAACCTCACAACCACTGTTCTCTGCATTATGACCATTGTGGCTTTCTGTAATGGTGTCTGGTGCTACAAAAAGATACTTCTTTGATAAGGGTTTCTAGCTTCACTTACCTGTGGATACAAGGATAAAATTTAGAATACAACTAGAAATTAAACCGGTTTAGTGAAAAGGCAGCAGTAGGTTCCTTAGGGTTCATGGCTTCATCAGCCTTGGGCAATGGGTTAGATCTAGAGGACCAGGTGTGAATTCCTTCCTACTGAGTGAGCCTTTAATCTAATTAGATGGTTACTTGTTATTCCAAGATATAGTTCCTTTAGAGCTATCTTGCCATTTTGTTCATTATTGTGGTTTATAGGCCATACATCTAGGTAGAACTATTAATTGATTTCCCCCCTAGCTTGCAAACTTCTCTGACTCTGAGATCTAGTCTTTCTTGGAGGGGGCTCCAGGTCAGTTCCAGCTTAGTCTTTCCAAAGCATGTACCATCTTTGTGTGTGTGTGTGTGTGTTTTGAGACAGGGCTTCTATGTGTAGCTTTGGGTGTCTTGGACTTGCTTTGTAGTATGCAGCCTCTTAATCACATGCTGGATGGCAATGGAAGGCAATGGGAACAGCCTATATATGAGAGTCTCTTGGACTACCCTGACCATCACGTTAAAAGGATGCTTCCCATGCCAGGCATTGGGGACCTCTGCTGTTTTGTACTACACATTCATGTGAAGTGATGTTTTGAGCATTGATAGTTATAAAGTTTAAATATCGGTCAGTTCTGGAAACTGTCAAAGGTGCTCTGCATCTTGGTGTGTCAAACACTCAGCCAAGATCAAACTCTTTATGTTAAATTAAGCAAGCATGACCATTACTCTAGCATGTAAATTTGATTTCATTTTAATAAATCATAAAATTATATGAATATCAAACAATTATTTTAAAATATATTATTGATTTATTATCAGCAAATGTTGGCTTATGTGTCCATAAACCGAGGAGTATTTGGGAAAGTGGTAAGCAGAAGTTCTCTGATTTTCATTTAGCCATGGTGCATGAATTTTGGACAATTCTGATTTAGGTGAAGTCCGATTTGTAAACTCACATGGTTGTAACTTTGAAAAATAACTTCTTCCTAGAACTAGGATTGCTAAAGCAGAAAGACATGGAGACTGCACACAGGACAGGATTTCTTATCTCCCAAGATTAGGGAGAGGAGAAATTGAGCATCTTGGAAGTTAAGTCCATTGGCCAGGATTCTTTGGTAACTTAGGATGATCACTATCTTCTATATTTGGAAATTAGAGTCATCTGAGAAGGAAACTTTGCATCTAGTGTTTTGTGTCATGGTGTTTCAAAAGTTTAACTCTCAGCTATGATAAGACTAAGCCCTGGTGGTAAAACTTTAAAACCTTAGATATAGTTACAGAAATGTCTGGGTGACGTCATGGGGAACTCCTTTGCAGACTCCCCTGAATCCTTACATTTTCAATGGTTGCTTCTCCATCCCTATTAAGAGATGGTTCCTCCCCTACTTGGGAAATCAAAGCTGTCCCCTGTCAGGTCATCAGACACCATCCCAGGAACTGCCCTTGCTTTCTTACCAGGTGCCCAGCTAGGTACCACTGTAACTCCAGGGCAAGTGCTAAACTTCACTAGAATAGATGGACTGAATCTCATAGCAGATGCAAGGATTAGTCAGCCCATACAGGCAGCATCGAGAAAACCACGGGACTGAGTATTATTGAAAGTGTCCAGGGTTGAGGGAGCATTAACGGATGTGGAACCCTACCTGAGGATCTAGTTTTATACCCTGGAAAATACTTTGAAGTTTCTAAGTGATTCTCAGAAACCTGTAGAAAAGTAAGGTATATGCAAAGCAAAACAAAAATGTTGTGTTGCTGTAAAGATGGTAAATTTAGGGAAGTGACTGTTTGACTGGATGTTCTTAGAGGTCAGAAGACCTATCAAAACATTTTTTAAGGAAGAGCAAGAGAATATTTTATTCATGAAGAATGTGCTGAAAGTGCAGTATAGCATCACTCATTGTTTCCATGCTAACTCTTCCTTGCAGGGCATGTTTGATTACAGAAATACCTATCACAAACTCTGATCATAAATGTTGTTGCTTTCATGGAGGAGGAAGCTCAGGAGCCTCAACTGTACATTGTTGGTGGGGTTAGAGGTGAGACAATGGGCACTGACTCATTAGGGTTTAAGGAGATGAGTAAACATACTTGGAATACTAAGAGGAATATAGATGGGCAGCCAAGGAGGAGGGTTCTTACTGTAAACAATTAAACCTGGTAGGAATGGAAAGCAGGAAGCTCTAGCCAGTCCATCAATGAAATGTCAGGACTCAGTGCATGGATTCTGGATCTTACCAGAAGCTGTTGAGTGAACCTTGAACAAGTCTAGAGTAAAGATCTAGATGCTACAGTGAGTATGTGTTAGGAACTTTCCCCCTAAACTTTGCTCTTGTATTCATGTATACTGGTAGAGTGGGGAATACCCAGCATTCCTAAGGTTAGATCTAGGGTTTGAGTTGACTTGAGATGCAGAGTGTTATCCCAGCACCCATAGCCAAGTGGGGGCACCCAGGGACCAAGAAATAAATGAACACAGGGTTAACATGGCTAGCTGAGCCTATTTCTCGAGTCTTCAAAGTTTATCTTGTATTAAAATCCTTTGTAATTGGAGTAACCTATACACTGAGTCTCTGGCCTGTAGGGTAAGGTCACTGTTGTGAAAAATGCAAAGTAGAAACTTCCCTTTTTCCACAGCCAGGAACAATACTACCTTCTAGAGGGCAGTGATGGAGATGAGGTGCTTTCTATCTTCTGGGACCTTCTATCCCAGCTCTATTTTCTCATATGTGGAATCTGAAGAAATCAGATAAATTTCTGGAGACAACTGTCGACCAGCTCTGCCTAAAGGTCATTCTGAATATAGTAGTTGTCTTAGGGTTTTTAATGGTGTGGCAAAACATCATGATTAAAGGTAACCTGGGGAGGTGTGTTCATTCCTGATAAAGGACCGTTAGGGCTCATGGCCTGGGGCAGCTTCTAGGGACATGATGGTCAAAAAGTACATGACTTGGCTTTGGAGAGTCGGCCCAGAGATAAACATCCATTGGCCATCTTGGAGATGGTGTGGAGGAACCTGACTGGTCACCCAAAGCCATATAAGCTGCTATCTCTTCCCTAATAAACAAGTCTGCAGCTGCTCGCCCTCGGTTTGCTCTTGCCAGACTCCAGGTGTCCATGTGGTGATGCCATGCTGCTCACCCCCTTGGCCTGAATCCCCTGCTCTCACTCATGGACTGAACCCTCGGGAGGAGAAGCATCAAGGGGGAATGCAGCTGGCTCTGCTACTTTATGGCTTCCTTATTCTCTTCAAACCCCTCCCCACCCAGCACTCTGTAGACGAAAAAGGAGGATGAAGGGAAAGGGGTGTTGTTATTGTTAGACTACTTCCTGCTGATTAGGGAGTGCTGAGTTCTTGGAGCACGGTTGATCTTCGATGACAAGATATCTAGTTTCTTCTTGTCTGTTTGCCTATGATCACTTGACAAACTGCAACCAACAGCAACCAGAACAGCAGCCCCTCTGGGGCTCATGGCTTTATATATCTTCTCAATAGTCCTCAGATTCCAAATGTCAAACACTTGCAGAAACTATCTACAGCTGGCAAAATCATACCCCTGCTAGAACACGAGGCAAATCATAGCCAGCTGCTGTGGACACTATAAAGCAGCCCCATTCCCCACAGCAGATTAAAGCAAAAGCATATCCCATAGCACTCCTGTGTTTTTAAAGAAACCAAATATTCTCACTACATAGGAAGAGGTTTATTTTATCTTATAACTTGTAATTCATCATTTAGGGAGTCCGGGCAGGAGCTCCAGTCAAAAACCTGGAGCCAGGAGTTGATGCAGAAGCCACAGACGCATGCTGCCTACTGACTTGCTCTTGGTGTCTTGCTCTGCCTGCTTTCTTACAGCTCCCCAGGCCCCTGGTGTAGGGGTGGTACAGCTCACAGTGAACTGGGCTCAGCCACATTGATCATCAGTTAATAAAATGTACCATAGGCTTGCCTACAGGCCAGTCTGGTTGGAACACTTTCTCAGTTGAGGTTCTGGCTTACCAAATGACTCTCACTTGTGTAGAGTTGACATAAAACTAGAATGCAGTAATCCAGCTGGAAACTTGACCAATTCTTTTTTCACTCATTAGGAAAGAGGGACAGAGTTGTTCATATTTACTCCCTGTGAGAAAACCTGTTCCTGCTTTATTTCTGGACTGTATTGACTGTCCTGTGTCTTTATGATGTAATCTGAGAGACTTGGATATAGCTCAGGGTTTTACATTCTGATATACCAGTGATGTACTGACTACATAGTGTCTTCATAAGATAGTGCATGCCAGAGGATAGCAGATGAACTCCACAAAGATAAGGCAACTGGCCACCTCATAAGAGGATTTAGGAGTATGATGTCCAGGGGTGGATCAGGCAGAAGCACACATTTTAGCATCTTCCACCCCAGTTATAAGTATGAAATATAGTGCTTTGTAAGGCTTTTGATTTGGGAAAGGCTGCATTTCACCACTACTTTTCATGTCTGGGGGATAAGGAGAAATGCCAACTCTGACTGGGGCACAGCAGGTAGGAGCTCTACCAGTAAATCCAAACTGGGTGGGAACAGTGCCGTCTCTCTGATGTAGCGACCTCATGGACACAGTACACTAGAGGTATAGGAAGAAGCGTGTTGGGATTCTTGGCAATCCCTAAGGGAGAATCATAATGCTTGTTCTGAGATCATGGAAGTAGGCCCCGCCTAACACAAGCAGGTATTATATACCTTGTAATAAGAAGTTCCTGAGACACTACTGAGACTCAATAGCTATGTAACACTAGAATGTGCGACATCTATAGACCATACATCCTGAACTTGCCATCACTAGCTGAGTTCAGCCAGACTCACTGGGTCATAATGTTAGGCAGACCTAACATAAATCATCCTTAAGAATGGAAATGGTGTAAGGAAGCCAGAGCCTCAGCCACTGAGAAGTCAGCACATTGTGTGAACAGGGCTCTGAGAACCCCATGTGCCCCACAGGGTGCACGGACATACGTCCTTCAGTCTTGCTGCACCTGTCTCTCTCCCACCTAGGATGGATAAATGTCTCTCTCTCTCTCTCTCTCTCTCTCTCTCTCTGTCTCTCGTGTGTGTGTGTGTGTGTGTTGGTAGTGATTCTCTGCTGAATACTAATTAAAAGTATTCTCATCTAATCCTTTCCTCATGAATATTCAGGTTCTTCTCACACACAAAATATGCTCACCCCTTCCCAAGATGCCCCAGCCTCATCAAATTATGAATAGTCCCAGATTGTAGAATATCACCATTTATATCAGGTTGGCTCTGTGTTCTTCATTTAGAAACTTGTGTACTGAAAATAATAAGTCCGCTTCCTTCCACAACCCAGCATTAAATGGTTGAACATGAAGAGCACAACCAGAATAGATGCTTCTATTTAAGACAGGCAGAATGAGGGACAGAAAAGCTAGTGCTTAGCATTCTGAAATGTTGATCCTACCCTAAGGGTAAGGATGATCATGAATGGATCCAAGCCTGTTGCCTGGGTGTGGTTTGAGATGTACTGTGTACACAGCTCTTGGGTTTATTTTGATATTTGGGAACTCTTTTTATAATCTTAAAAGAATAAAAGAGTTGGGCATGGTAGCATCCCAGCAGAGGCAGGCATATCTCTGACTTTTAGTCTAGACTGGTATACAAAGTGAGTTCTAAGACAACCAGGGCTATATATAAAGATTCTCTGTGTGTGTGTCTCTCTTTCACACACACACAAAGCTGAATTGCTTTTGCCATTAGCTTTCTGCCTGAAATGTAGAGGTCCTGAGGTCTTCCCAAATGTCCCAAAGTCGGGCTCTTCCAGTGTAGGCCTCTAACACTATTGCAATACAGAGCTCCCCAATGCCTGGTGGCCTGTCCACATGTTTGATTTTGTCACATGCCTGTTCCAGCTCTTTTTGAGACACAGCTTTTGTTTTCTTCTGTTCTCTCATCTTCACTGGTTCTGTGCGAACATCAGAATTCCGTACTCTGTAAGGCGACAGGCTTGGACTTCAGCAACTCTCCAGCGCAGATGCAGACGCCTCATGGAAACTGTCTCTATCCGTCTGAGAGGCTTCAGTGTTAGAGAGCCACTGAGTGGAGGCTGTAGACTGCCTGCCCTGGACTACCTTTTCTCTGAAATTGTATTTTAATGGTCACACTTTAATTTGACAAGGAGAACTTCACTTCCTAGCCTGAACGTTATGGAACCTTCAGACCCTCTTTTCTCCTAATTCTGCTGTGGCTGAGCCTGCCTTTTTCTTTGTCTTTCTCCTCTTGCAATACCTTTAATGCGTAGTCAGCTAAAGCTGGCTCTGGTCTCCACATTTTGCTTTGGAATTCCTCTCACAACCCAGCATTTCAGTGGGTGCCTTTTCCGCCCTCCAGAGTGTCACAAGATGCATTTTACCATCCATACTGCCCTCACACAGCACTGGGCGCCATTTTCTCAGCTTCATTGAATAGTTGTCTTGGGCTCGGCCATCTATTTTAGGATTTTGCTAACATAAGCATCCATTTGTAGTCACATGTTTCTTTATCAGCCACCAATCACTAAAAATGAACCTCATTCTGTGTGTAGCATGTATGACCTGCCACTCGTTGCTTCTGGTCAGTCTGCCCCTTTCAGCTGGTGTCTACCGGCAGACTGTAACGGCTGCCTCCTGTTTGAGCCAGTGGCTTTGTTCTACCTGACTCTTTATTTTAGAACTCATGAGCTATCCAAGACATTGGCAAACCCCAACCAAACAGGAAAACTGTGCACATAATGTTTTAAACCTTGTCATATGTGTTGATATCTGATTGGACAAATCAAGTCACATTCCCAGCCAACAACAGGCCTGGGAAAAACTGTGACCTCACAGTTAATGGAATGGAGTGTTTCTGAAAAATAATCTGAACTACCATTACCCTATTATTTGGGGAAAGGTTATTACACAGCTAAGTAGAAATTTGGGTGCATGTATGAGTTTGGATTTTCAGACAGATAAAATTATTTAGTGACATGTATACTCCTAACCAAGGATGAGATTGCCAGGGTGTGTGTGACTTCAAAGAGTAGAGGGGAAAGAACTGACCTTAGAGGAACTGCACCTCCAGGGGTTAATAGACAGAGGGCACAGAGAGAAGGCTGCCAGCAAGGCAAGGGCAAAATCCGGAGAGTGTGGGTCTGGTGAGGAGTATGTTGTTCAGTGGAGCAGTTCTTAGGCTGCCTAGGAGGTATAAATGGTATAAAATAATATGTCTTATTTTTTTTTCTTTTTCTGAGACAGGGATTCTCTGTATGTAGCTCTGGCTGTCCTGGAACTCTCTCTGTAGACAAGGATGGCCTCAAACTCATAGATCAGCCTACTTCTGCCTCCTGAGAGCTGGGATTAAAGGCAGACACCACCACTGCCTGGCTATATGCCTTTATTTTTTAATTACATTTTTAGTTATATATTTTGTGCAGGTGTTTGTGGGTTGTGGTGGTAATTGTGGTAGTGGTGAGGTCAGAGGAAAACTTGTGGGAGCTGGGTCTCTTCTCGGGTCATGTGAGCTCCAGGGAGCAGGTTCGGCTACAGGAAATTTTACCTGCTGAGACAGCATGTTGGTCCAGGTAATGGTAAATTAATACCTATGCTATAGAAGAAGAAATATTTAGAAATTTGTAAGATGAACAGGGAAATTTAAGAATCTGGAAAAGTAACAAATGCTAAGGAAAGACAAAGGGCACATGATATTTGTCCTCTCAGCAATGCAACAAGACACCAGGATATACCAGGTGTAGCTGACCACACTAAACATGCTGATAGAATCGACAGAATTATAGGGGGTGGGGGAGACATGGTCTGGACAGTTTTTGATAACTCGATACAAGCTAGAGTCATTTGGGAAGAAACCCCATCAAGCAAGCAGCTGCCAGTGGGTAAGCCTGTGGTGTGTCTTCATTCCAGGAAGTGCTACCCCTGGGTTGGTACTCTTGGGTGCTGTAAGGAAACAGGCTGATCAAGCCAGTAAGCAATGTTTCTTCATGGCCTCTGCTTTGGTTTCTTCCCTAAGTTCTTTCAGTGATGGACTATGATGTGGAAGTGTAAGCTGAAATAAACCCTTTCCTTTCCAAGTTGCTTTTGGTTGTGGTGTCTTATGTCAGCTATAGAAACCTTAATTAATACAGGGTTCATAAGTACAGAAGTAAGGCTGCAATAACTGGTATTGCACAGAAAAGAAGACCAAGCTTTAGATGCCATATATAAAAGAAGAAGTAAAGAGTGCAACAATCAATTTTATGCCAATGAAGTTGGAAACAGATGAAAAGAAAAAAGTAACCAAAGTAAGTTACCAAATCTGAATTAAGAACTGAAGCTGATCAGTTAAAGAGACTGAATCTATACTAAGGTTTGCTCATAAAATGATGTGGGTTTTTTTGTTCTTTAAAGGAGAACATAACAAGATCCAGCCACTATACATTTTTCATAATTCCCAGTTGCAACCAGTATGAAACTGGGAATTATATTTATAATTACAATAATATGCAATAGACATGTTAATAAATATGGAATATAAGATATATTATATATATACACAGGGAATAGTTGAAGAATAAAAGATAAACAGCAAAAGCATAGAAGAATGTGAACTACAAACAGGAATTGAATTTATATACCTCTCAACTCAAAAATGATGCTGATGCTACAAATAGAAGTCAGCATTTTACAGAAGCTTATAGATGTGTCCCAGGACTTAAGGGGATGATTTATCCACAGTGAACAAATGGGAAGATACAGACAAATTAACAAAATAGGATGTCTGTAAAAGTTATTTTTATATAACTGTGTTTTTCAGTTTCTCTCTTAACCTGGCTATCACACAAATAACCGAGATTCTATTATATTTGTTTAATAACAAGCTCCACAACACAATAACTGAGCAGTTATTACTCTCTTCTTAACCCTCTAAACTAATTTGGCTTTCACACAGTGTACATCCAGAGATACTTGTGCTTTGTAGCTTTTCTGTTCCAGCTCCTTTCTCTGATGTCTCCTGGTCATGGATGAATCCCCTGCCTCCTCCTCTAACTCTACCTCCCCTGGCTTGCAGGAAGTCCAGCCCTAGTCTCTTCCCTGCTTAGCAATTGGCTATAAGCTGCTTTATTGGCATATCAGAGGACAATTGGGGAACAATGTTTACACAACATTGAGACAGGAAATACTCAGAACAAGGACTGCAACCAGATTGGGGGGGGGGTACAAAAATCAGCATTTGAATTATACAATAACCTTATGCCTACAAAAGTCTAGAGACAAACAGCACTGTAACTAAAATGAAAAATTCACTGAATGGTTTAACAGCATAACAGATATGGCAGAAGAGTCACCCAATACAAATCTAGGTAGAAATTTTGTGCACCCAAGAAGTGAGAGAAAAGTATTGAACAGAGAACAATAAGTCTATTTATGACATGCGCACAATTATTACACAATCTGATATATGAATAAATAGAGTCCCAGAACAAGAGATGGAGAATGGTATAGAATGACATGTTGAAGATACCACATATTAATGACACATTGGATGAAAAGACCAAGCCAAGAACAGGTAACCTAAAATGCCCATGTGCACTCATGTGTGGGGGTTTGGTTTGGAGGTGAACTGCCTCCCCCAGCAGGCTCTGTGTTTGTATTGGGAGGTTGTGGAACCCTCAGGGGGGACCTAACTGGGAGAAATTGACTGCGGGAGCTTGGAGGCCTCAGGTATGACATCCCAGACTAGTTATGGTAATTATCTTCTGCTTCATAACCATTGATGAGACATAACCAGCTGTCTCTGCCACTCTTGACCACTGAGCCCTTCCGACCACAGTGGGCTATATGCAGTCAAACTCTGAGACAGAATGAATCATTTCTTCTTTGTTTCTGTCAGGTCTCCTGCCATAGCAACAAGTCAAACAACTAATAGACATGGAATAAAAAAAATGTTGATCTCATACAAGTTGAAAGTAGACAGTCATTACAGAGGCCATGGAGAGTAGATGGAGCAGGAATGTAGTCAGATGAATTTTAACAAAGACACTGTCACAATTCAGTGAAGGAATGGTCATTTAAACCATTCCCCTAGGGCAAACAGGTATCTCTATGGGAAAACAAACTCAAAACTGCTATCCTACCTTACAAAACAATTCACCTGCTCTAAATCAAAGTACTAAAACCATAAAACTCTTAAAAAATAAACGAGAAGGGATCTTTGTTATTTGAAGCAGAAAATAGTTTCTTAGAGACTGAAAACAATTATAAAATAACTAATAAATCAGTTATTAAAAGCAGACACATTTACTCATTATACTGTTGTGTGTAAGTCAAATACATAAAGCACAGATTTGAGTGAGGTATGTGTTGTCTCTTAACCAGACAAGCCACCTAGTGAAATGAGACTAAACTTATGATATTATAACTTGCAAACTGAAACAGAAAGACAGCTAAAGAGACAAGATAGAAACTGTGTAGAGGAATTTGTAACACAGTTTTCAAGCCATTCATATCTAAAATTAAAAAATGACTCTTAAGAATAATGCAATTATCTGCAAAGCTTAGTGGCCTGTAAGGGAAAAAGTAATCTAACAGTAAAGTGGTTTTTCAAGTTAGAAGAGAAAAAAGGATTGGACTCCTCAATGGGGAATACTAACCAAAACCTCAACTTGATAGATGAGCAAAATCATAAACAGAACCTTCATATCAAGTTTGGCAAGAAAATGAACCAATCAGAGCTGTTACGTACTGAAAAACGTTTGGGCAGGAGAGTTGACTCCATGGTAAGAGTATTTGTTGCAGAGGACCTGGGTTTGATTCCCAGAATCCATATGGATCACAACCATCTGTATGTAACTCCAGGCATAGGGGATCCAGCACACTCTTTTGATCTCTGCGGGCACTGACACAGGTGATGCACAGTCATCGACACTCGGAAAACACTCACTCACACACACAAAATCTAAATGAATAAATCTGAAAAAGTAAAAGTTACTCTCTGTGACATTTAACAAAAACTGGAACTTTCCTGTTTTACCTGGAAATACTCAGAGTGTGTGACCCAGGGGCTCTACTTCTCGGTTGGAACCTGGAGAATCTCTGGAGAAACATATCTGCCTGAGACTGAGCATGTTCCTGCTGGCACTGATGGTGACAAATGGCTGGAACCCTAATGAGACAACTCTAAGCCTCACCAACCATAGAAAGAGTCAGTGGAGTGCTGTATTACCAGGGAAACAAAATTAACCACTGTAGTCCATGCCAACATAGATGAATCTTGGAACTATGAAACAAAAAGCAAGATAGAAATACAATGCGAATACAGTGTGTCATAAAATAATGAAGAGCTTAGTAAAATAAACAGAAGTGGTATCTAAGAAAACAGGGAGAAGGGGGATGGAGATGGGCTGGAGGTGTGCTCACAGGTATTAGAAAATCCAAGCTCTTCAGCTGGGCATGTGGGGGCAAGTGTATGAACCAGAACAACAATACCAGCATTTCATAGCCAGTGAGACAGTGATACATCTCTGTCTTGGTGACATAGGCTGACCTTGTATAGCTTATCACCATTCTTTAAGAGGAAAACGGGATGTCAGATTGAGTTTGGGGAACAGTTAAACAGAAGCACACATACTGTGCCCTTGTCCTCATCTCCAGTTCTGTCTCTTTCCCACCCTCAACCTCTGTGCTCATTTCTTCAACCTGTGACAAGGACATGTGAGAGAAGAGCTCAGATCCTCTCACCCTTCTCTCCCTGGAGCTTCTCCTCCCACAGCTCTCCCCAGTGCAGATACTGGCTCTCCTCAGGGGCTGGCCAGTCAAAATGGCAGGACTCACCCTGGAATTGAAGCTTTCAGCCCCTTGGTCCCACAGGTCAACATCGGCATTATCAAGGTCTTCCTTAGTGTGCACAATAGGGAAAATAGGGAGTGTGTACAAAACCAGTTATGCTAGGAGGACAGTTTTAAGGTGAAAATGTGCAGGTCACTACTGAACATTTTTTGTTATGGTCAAGGTAAGACAAGATCTCAGGATGTCCTGAGAAAAAGTGAGAAGTAAGTGCATCCAAGCTCAGCTGATTCTTCCTCTTAAAGAGGTCGGGAGCTTAACAAGTTCATGTCTTCATGGTTCTTAGTCTTGTGCTCTACTCTTTCTCCTTCTTCTGTCTCCCATTCCTGCTCCTCTTAATTTTGGTTCTCACCCTCTCTCTTGCTAGCTATATCTTTCCACATTCTTGTGCATCGGTGATAATAGTATTCAGATTCTGGGCAAAGATTAGAAACTGTGGCAAGGAAGAAGAGAGGACTCTTTGACTCCAGACTTCTTTGGATGTCTATGAATAGGCATGTGATCCTCAAACAGAAAGATATAAGACATAGCAAAGGAAGGATTAAATCCCAAGAATGAGAGTGGGCAAATCAGAGAGAACCTTGATGCCTGAAAGATCAAGGTTCAAAAATCCTGGGAGTTTGAAGGGACTCCTGCTGGTGTGTATGATGCTTTTCTACATCTGGGACCAAAGCCTCCTCATGCTTGAGAAGCGTGAGGACTGCGTTACTGAAGTTCACAGGACAGCTAAATGGAGCCGCCGGCAAGCTGAATATCAATCAGGCAAATAACAGACCCGGGGTGACCGCTGGAGGCCGGTGCAGTGCTGGCAGATGTGGGCTGCCCAGACAAAGAGAGATTAGTTTATTTCTGGCATTTTAAGGAAGCACTGATAAGCTTGAGTGTTCTCAGAGAAGATTAAATAGATGGTTGGAACGCTGGGGACAATGGCACAAGATGAATAGCTGCCAGCTGCAATCATGGAAAAGACAGGCCAAGCCACAGCCAAGGGCCCAGTAGCTGCTTTCCCCATTCCAAGGACTGTAAAGCTCAAAAGCGACAAGACGGAATCCACACAGCTTTAGAGGGCACAGCCAAGAGCAAGATCGAAATGTTACAGGAAGCAAATTTCCTTCAGTATAAGAAACAGCCATGACTGAGGTGTGCACAGTGAGTCACAGTTGCTCTCAGCTGAGTCACCTTTGGGAAGAGCTGAGGATGATCTACAGGGCAGTGAGCTGCCAGGCTGAGCACACTGGTGAATCACCTTGGACTAGATGAGGCTGAGGACAGGCAGTTCCTAACTGAGGCTCTTCCAAGCCAGCTCCACAGAAGAGAAGGGGAAACAGGAAATCAAAGGCACATCACCCCACTCTGTCCCAGCCTGCACTGTCAAGAAGAAGGGTATACAAGTGCTATTCATCCCATGCAGACCTGCTGAGTCAGGCATCCATGCTTCTGGGGGTGTTATTGTTGGGGGTAGGGGAGAGTTGGCGGAGGTAGCCTGCTTGGAGAGTTCTACACTGACTTGGTGACCCAGAAGACTTTCTACACCAGCGCCCTGGGAAAGCTGCCCTCATGCTCCACGCTGGCACTTTCTAAGCTGATTTTGAAGAGACTTTTTTCTGCACTGCGATTGTCATTTCCATTGGATTCCATGGTCTATAAGAATTTTAAAGAACTCATGATTTACACTGATCAGGTTTAATGAAGGCCTGGTGGAAGAAGATGCACCTAGGATGTGGCTTAGGTGTGGGGTGCTTGCTTAACATCCACAGGCCCCAGGTTCAATCCCCAGCACTGCCACAATTTCAAAAGAGAGAAAAGATAATTGGTGCTGAATTCTGGTCCTGCTTCAGTTAAACAAAAATTATAATAATGACAGAAAATAATACATATTGTGCATTTAAGTTTCTAGTAACAACTTCTCTAGCCTGGGCGCAGAGGTAGGGGGCAAACCATGCACAGCGAAGGCATCTGCAAGGGCTGTTGTGTGTTTTATAGTATCAGATCTTTTACATGATTGAGCAAAAATAATTTCAACAATATGACAAAATGACTGTTTTTCTTGTGGAGCCCCTGTCACTTCCGGGTCCTTTTCTCTTTCCTCCCACTATTCTCAAGACTCCCTTTGCATCCAACAGTGTTTGGCTCTGAGTCTCAGCATCTGTTTTGAGGTGCTGCTGGGTAGAACCTCTCAGAGGACAACTCTGACAGGATCCTGTCTGCAAGCTTAGCAGAGTCTCATTCATAGTGTCAGGGGTTGGCACTCTCCATTGGTTGGGCCAGGCATCGGTTGGGCATTCCCTCAATCTCTGCTCTATCTGCTCTGTCTTTATCCCTGAATATCTTTGTAGGCAGAGTGAATTTTGGTTTGAAGTTTTTCTGTGTGGGGTGGTATTTCCTGCCCTTCACTAGAAGACTAGTCTAGTTAGAGATGTCCTCTTCAGTCTCTATGATCTCTGCTACTAGGAGTCTCTGCTTAAATGCCCTTCATATCCTTTCAGGAGCCTACCCTGAGCCAGCTAACCAACAGAGCCAACCAAACAGAGCCCAGAGGGGTTTGCTTAGACTGAAGCATCAACCAAGGACCATGCATGAACTGGACCTAGGCTCCCTACACAGATGTAGCAGATGGGCAGCTTAGACTTCAAGTGGGTCCTCTAGTAAGGGAAGTGGGGACTACATCAAACATGGACTCACTTGCTAGCTTTTACATCACTTTCCTCTGGCAGGACTGCCTTGACAGGCTAATGGGAAGAGGACATATTCAGTCCTGATGGAACTTGATGAGCAGGGGTGGATGGGAAAGGGAGCACCCCTTTTCTGAGGAAAAGATGGGGGAGAGGGAGAAAAAGAGGGAGGGGAGGAGGATACAAGGATGTAAAGTGAATAAAATAAATAAATGAGAAAATATGACAGAATGAGGAAAACATGTTAATAGAGGTAAATGGTTTTTACTCAGCTATAGAAATTCTGTCTTAATGAAGTAATATTCAAATATACATTGCTATATAAAATAAACTTTAAAAAATAGTTAAGATTAATTAGGGCTTACTGATGCATGCTTGCCATTCCTAGGTACTCAGGAGGCTGAGGCAGGAGCATGTTAAAGGCTTGTCTATGCTGCAGAGTAAGTTCAAAGCCAGGCTGGGTAGCTTGGTGAGACTCTGTCTGAAAGAAGTGTAAAGAGGTCTAGAGACACAGCTCAGTGACAGAGTTCTGCTCTAGAATGACAAGGCCCTGCTAGGAGAGGAAAAGAAAAAGAAATGCCAAGCATGGAAACAGCCCCCAGTGACATACTTTATCTAGCAAAGCTCCACCTCCTAAAGGTTCACAACTTCCCCAGACAGTGCCACCAATTAGAAACCAAGTGCTCATTTCTCATTAAAACCACAGCCATGATATCTGTCTGTGCAGTGGGTGGGACCTTAACTCTCAGAGAGAAAACAGAGGAGTAGACAGTTACCCATGTAATCACACCTCTTTCAAGATAAAGGAATTGAAAATGTTAAGTATATTAGAAGGACTAAAAGACAAATACAGTGGATTTGTGGCTTTATATTACACCAGTAATTGTGGCTTTATATTACACCAGTAATTATGAACCCCAGTATTGTGTATTTTCTCTTCAAGTATATGATGATGATAATGGTGATGGTGAAATGGTGATGATGGTGATGATGATGATGGTGATGATGGTATGGTGAAGTGATGGTGATGATGATATTGGTGATGATGGTGATGATGATGGTGATGATGGTATGGTGAAGAAGATGATAATGATGGTGGTGATGATAATGATGGTGGTGATGATGGTGATGATGATATTGATGATGATGATGGTGATGATGGTATGGTGAAGTGATGGTGATGATGATATTGGTGACGATGGTGATGATGATGGTGATGATGGTATGGTGAAGAAGATGATAATGATGGTGATGATGATAATGATGGTGGTGATGATGGTGATGATGATATTGGTGATGATGATGCAGTTAAGCATAAATTCTCAGCATAATAAAAGTTGTTCCCGGATTCTCTTTAGTCAAAAGGAAAGTACAAAACAAACTGTGGAGTTTATAGAATTGCATCTTCCTGAAGCTAATATGTATTTGGAAAACACAGCTAGTTGGGAAGACTTCTGAATAAGATAATATTAACAGGTCAGCAACACCCAAAATCAACTGGAACAGATGGTAAAGCTCCAATGAGTTGAAAGATCTTATTTTATTTTGTCTTTGAGACAGGATCTCGATATAAAGCCCAGGCTAGCTTCAGATTCCTTATCTGCCAGCTTTAGACTGTCAGGTGCTAGAACCACAGCCACTGTGCCCACCCTTGCTGGAAGTTTTAATGGAGGAGAGGAATCTATTTGCAACACCAACAAAAATATCTAGTGGTAAACTAGATACTTAAGATATTTTAAAATATCTGGTGGTAAGCTAGATACTTAAGAAAAGGTACAAAGCACATCCAGAAAGCTACAAAATAGCTAATGTAAGTAGCCATTCTCTCAGAAAAGTAAGAAAATCAAGTGGCTGTTTTAAGTGTTCAAATCCACAGAATTGTAGAACACAGGTAACATGAGCATAACAATTATTGTGCTCTTGTATGTTGAAATTTTTTATAATAAACTAATCTAAAATGGTTAATCCTCATATTAAAAATAAAGGTATTCAAGGTCTAGCTCTATGATATTAAAGCCTACCTAGATCATTATATGAGCTAATTAAAATAATTTGATTAAAAATTTCAACCAGATTTAGTTAAGGTAAATCTCTTTGAAATCTCTACTTATTGGAAAATTAATTCCATATGAATATCTCAGGCCCTTGAAAGGGACAGCTGTTTTCTCCACCCTACTCAGGCTGTGGTAGGAGAAGAGGCCTCCCATCTCCTCTCAGCTTCTGAGAACCAGGCAGAGTAAGCTCAGAGGGTGGGAAGCCGGGAGTGTGGTGCAGAAGACACTAATACAGGGCTTTGCATTCCTGGGCCAGTGGTCAGCTCAAACTGTGTTTCCCTAGGGACCTGTGTCCTCAGGCTTCTGGCTGTCTCTTAGACTCTACTGAGGAGGGGAAAGGGGAGGCAAAACTGCTGACATAATCTTCAAAGATGCATTCAGACTATACTCCATGCTTGACTCGCTGAAAATTCCAGACAATTTACTCTTTCTTGGAGTCAATGCATTTAATATGGGTGGGGGGTGTATAGGCTATCACCCAGCCTCTCGCTGCATACCCTTCATGGTGAGCTCATCCACATGCATTCCTTTTTCTGTTGTTGTGAGGGAATAGCTAACAAGCAACTTAAGACACAAGGCGTTATCTGGCTCATGTTGGAAGGTAGTCTAGTCTGATTGGTGGAGAAGGAATGGTGGCAGGAGCAATTGGCGACTGCAGCACAGGCTACATTTTGGTCTGGGTCATGACCCTGAAGGCCAGCCCCACAGTGATCCACTTCAAAGCTGCACCTTTTATTTTATTTATTTTTAATGGATTAACTTTGTATCCCAACCTTAGTTTCATCTACCTTCTTGATTCCCCTTCTCCACCGGCCCCATCCACTCTTCCTCTTCTCTTCAGAGAAGGGCAGCCACCCATGGATATCAACCAGCCTTGCAAGTTGCAGTAATACTAAGTGTATCTTTTCCTATTGGGACTGGACAAAGGGTCCCAAAGGCAGGCAAAAGAGTTAGAGACAGCTCTTATTCCACCTGTCAGTAGTCCCACACGAAGACCAAGCTGCACAACTGTTACATATGTGCAGAGTGCCTAGGTCACTCCTGTGCATGTTCCCTGGTTGGTGGTTCAGTTTCTGCAGGCCCCTGTGGATGGATTTGTTGATTCTATAGGTTTTTTTGTGGTGCCCTTCATCCCTCTGGTTCCCACATCCTTCCTCTCCATCTCCCGCAGGATTCTCCAATCTCTGCCTAATGTTTGGCTGTGAGTCTGCATCTGCTTCCATCAATGTGTTGGGTGAGGTCTCTCTGATGACAGTAATGCTAGCCTCCTGTCTGCAAGTATGGAAGAATATCATTAATAATGTCAGGGGTGGACTCCCTCGCATGACAAGGGTCTCAAGTTAGACCAGTAATTGGCTATTCCTTCAATTTCTGCTTCATCTTTACCCCCATGTATCTTGTGGGCAGGACAAATAGTAGGTCAGAGGTTTTGTGGCTAGGTTGGTGTTCTAGTCTGAAGTGCCTTTGAAAGTATCCACAGTTCTCTTTTTAGCTCCATACCCCATTTTTAAATTGGATTATTTGGTTTCTTGCTGACCGTAGAGGATTATAGAATGGCAGAAAAAGACTTAAAGAAATGTTCAACATCCTTAGCCATCAGAGAGATGCAAATCAAAACGACTCTGAGATTTCACCTTACACCCTCCAGAATAGCTAAGATCAAAAACTCTAGTGACAACGCATGTTGGAGAGGCTGTGGAGAAAGAGGAACCCTCCTCCATTGCTGGTGGGAATGCAAACTTGTACAACCACTCTGGAAATCAATTTGGCGCTTTCTTA
>CM053759.1:1360923-1424698 GCA_028658305.1 Pachyuromys duprasi | reverse complement strand
AAAAAAAAAAAGAAAGTATCCACAGGCTCCTCAAGCAGCCACAGACTGGAGACTGTTCTCACACATGAGCTTGTCTCAACAGTTCACATTCAAACCATGATAGCGTCATAGCCCTGCCAATTTAAAACACAAAGAAGAAAAATTACAAATTCTAATCGTTGTTTAGTGTTGCCTAGTTTATAGTCTAACTTTTCAACATATTCCTTATTTAACCCCCCAAAGCCATAAGATCTATTATTTTTGCCTTTATTATTTTGTTTTTGTTATATGTGCATGTTCAGATGTGTACAGGTCCATGTGTGTGTGTGCTCATCCAGAGATCAACCTCCAGTGTCATTCCTCAATAACCATCCATCTTGCTTTTTGTCCCCTGACTTAGCTGGGGACTCCCGATTAGGTTGGGCTAACCGGCCATTGTGCCTCAGTGCCTTTCTGCCTCCATCTTCCCAGCACTGATATTAGAAGCATATGCTGACATGCTTAGCTTTTCACATAGGTTTTGGGGCTGGAACTCAGGTTGGTTGTGTTTGACTCACCTCCATCGCCCCATCGCTATTATTTTAAATGGGTAAAGTCATGTTAGGGTGCTAAATCACGGTGAAGCTGAGTTTTGATTTTGAGTTCTATGATCATCCTGTAGACTGATGATATCACCATAGGATGCTATCACCCTGGACACCTCTGGATTGGACCTCTTGCTTTTGCTACCAGAATTGTGTCTTCAGGAGACACCTTTCCCCCTTCCATACAAGACCATCCAAATACTATCCATCCTTCAACTGATGGGCATATATTTCTTCTTGACTCCTGAGGTTCTGTGCCTCCCTTTTCTCCACTGAGCCAGCCTGTTTAGGCGTATGTGCACATATGTGCTCTGACCCATGTTGTGTTGCCCTTAGTGTTCGTGTCTTACTGTTAGGACTCACAGTGCTTACCTTCTGTGTCTTCCTTACAGCATAGAGTAGGCACACGTGACAGAGTTTGGGGAAGTGCACACGAGATTTTGCTTAATACAGTTTAAAGACATGCCCTCCCCCTGAACATGTTTCTTATACTAGGAATCGTATGGTAAGTAGAAGTAGTCCTTGTAATAAGTAGACAGGTTCATGCAGAGATAAAATAATAGTGTTAATGATAATAAGCAGTGATATAATAATCATGGTGATCTTATAACCTTGAGTTATAAGGGTCTTCTCATTCAGATTATAATGATTCGGATCAGTCTCATTTATTTTCCCAACATGCCTGCAAGCCAAGCGAAGGGTTGTCGGTGTAATGTTAAGGATGGAAACTTTCGAAGGGAACTTTGAACCCGAGGTTGTGTCTGAGTGCCAGCTCCAGCACTTGTTTGAGCAATCTGCTTAAGCTCTCGGCGGTCCGCTACCTCTCTGCTCTTTATAAAACAGAAATAACGATGCGAGCAAACGTGCAAATCCATCAGGAAGAAAATGAAGTAGGCAGAGTTTCAGCACAGGGGCTGGTGTGCAGTATGTGCATGTTCTATAGTGTAGGTGGTATTGGTTTAAGAAATGAGAAAACAGCATTAGACCCAAGACAATTAGATTATTTGCTTAAGATGATATAATGAAAACTAGGACAGGAGATGTTTACCGCCCCACCCCACCATTCCCTGCTCCTTACTTCGCTCTGCACACCTTAGGCGTTCGAAATAAGGAAGATATCTGGGCTTTGTCCCCAGTTCCTGGGAGGTTGTCTCTAAACCTTCAATGTTCCTGAGAAATAGGAGTGTTTTTGCTACTCATGGTGCTCCTGGAAGGTTCTTTCAGGAGATGGCTTGTGATGTAGCCCAAGGAGTTTATGTCAAGGGTGGGCCCAGGAGCAAGGTGGGCCATGCAAGGGAGCAGAGGGCCGGATCTGGAGTCAGTGTGGGACCAAGCCCTGAGAGAGGCCGGTGGCAGTGGGGGACGGCCAGTGGTCTCGGTCACAACCTGCATAACGAAGCCCTAAAAAGCCTCCAGGACACTGAAGCTCAGCTGACCTTGTCGGTCGCTCTTTCTGGTGCTTGGTGTCCTTTGGCTTTCGTACAACTGTGATGACAAACGCTGAACTTTTCTGAACTCTGCTGTCTGTTCCAGGGGAGAACCCTGGACCTTGTAGTTCTGTTTTGAAGGGAGGAAGACTGGGGAGTCCAGCTCTACAGTGAGCAAAAGCATTTTCCATGTAACCTATGACATGTGCTCTATGTCTGTAATGTGGTGGTGGAATCCTCTGCAGCCCTTGACCATAGACCCTCGGCAATGACAACAGATTCACCCTCAGAGACACAGGTGGGCTTGGTGAACCTGACCTTTCCTGTTTTGGAAAGAGGTACCCAAAGAGCTCATGGTGACCTCATGGTCCTTTTAGTAGCAATCCCATTGACTTTACAAACACTAAGGTATAATACATTTATACCTGGTACTATGCAGCCTTTTCTCAAAGAATTCCTCTCTAATCTCTACACAAATTAATTTATCACCCAGTCTGAGGAAGAGATGGCAGGGTCTGTACCTGTGAGGTAACATTGGGTATGGGTGTGGGGTGTGGGTGTGTGTGGGGTGTGGGCTTGGTCATATGGGGTGTGGTGTGATGTGCAGAGTATGAGGTGTGAGTGTGGGGTATAGAGTGTGGGTGGGGTGTGGGTATGGGTGTGGTGTGGGGTGTGCTCTGTGGGGTGTGGGTGTGGTATGGGATGTGATGTGTGGTGTGGGCTGTGGGTGTGGTGTGGGGTGTGGGTATAGGGAATGGGTTTGGGGTGTGGGGTGTAGTGTGATGTCTGGAGTGTGAGGTGTGGGTGTGGTATGGGGGTGTGGGTGTGGTATGGGGTGTGATGTGTGGGGTGGGGGATGCAAGGTGTGAGGGTCCACCAAGACAGCTGCAGTGTGGTGCTGGGACTCCATACTGGGGGAGTGGCTGTCTTGCTGGAGATATGAGAATCGTAAGAAGCACCCTGTAGTGACTTCAGGCTTCAAACCCACCCAGGTCTATTTGCACTGTTACACAACTTTGTGAGAACAGCAACTCTCCATTTCATCTGCTGTCTGTTCTGTTGGTCCTAATGTATTTAGATAGATTCGTCTTCTGTGAGGCAGAGCCCAAGTTCACTAGAATCATGTGCTCTGCTTCAAAAACCTCTCTTAATCTCCCCAGGTACACTCTGGGCTTTTCCAGTCATGTTCACTAACCTTGGACGTGGGTATTAGGAACAATGCTAATGGTCTTAAATTGCTTTGTAGTCTCTTCTCCAAGATTATACTGGCAGCAAAAGAAAAAAATACCAATTAAGCCCCGAGAGCCATTTTGCAAATGCTCTTTTCCTTCAAGGGACCCCGAATGGAAAAGGTGCGGACAGAGTTGCGCTGTGCCCTGCATGTTGACTCCTTCCTTTCAAAGGGATCTAATCTTCTGAGTGGTCACTGGGCAATGCTTTGAATGCTGTATTAAGGCCACAAAAAAAAAAAACCCTCTTCATGCATTCTGGATCATAGCATGCTGGTACTTTGCTAATGCCCATCATAAAGGCACATTTGTTATTCATTACATATGGGGCTTTGGAGAGCTATGCTTTTCCTTCAGCCCTCTCAGAGCAGACAGCAGACTACTTCAAAACTTTCTGTTTGAAATTCCGGACTCAGCCTGGGTTGCATTGCTTGCACATAAGGATGCCTTGGGGTGCTGCAGGAGAGCAGAGGTACTAATGGTAGTAGCCTCCAAGAGAGGAGTCAACATGGCATAAAGACAAGGGCAAAGGCTCATTAACCTCAGAAGTCAAGATACACAGAGATACGTACTCAAAAGGAAAAAAAAAAAGTATGGCTTCCAGGGAGAGTGTATGGCTAGTCTGCAGGGGTTTATACAGTGGATGGCACTCCAGCCATGCCACTTCCAAGTCCACCTGAGACTCAGCTACCTGTTTTCTACCTCAGCCACACTCACAAGAACATTAACACAACAGTCCAAGTTGTAAGCAATTCAAGTGTTGTTAGCAGCCGAGCGGGAAACAGCCTATGGTGACAATAGAGTGCTGCACACACAGCCTTTGAAGGAAAGGGACTTTTGACATATGTTAGCATGTGTGCATTAAGTGAAAGAGGCCATGCACAGGACGGTACTGTGATCCCCTGCATAGGAGACAGCCAGACAGATTCTTAAGTACAGAAAAAGGGCAGTGGTTGCTGTGGCACTCTAGTGGGCACTCTAGTGGAGTGGCACCAACTTTCAAATGAACCATGAGCCTCCGTTTCGGAGATTATTACGTACAGCACAGAAGGGTCCATGTTAGTAGGAGGTGTCTGTAGGCTGTAAACACCCAGAAGGAGAAAGCCGCATTTGTTAGGTTTTGTACAAACTGGTTACTTGTAAACACTCATACTTGCGTACATTATCAACATTTGCACTCAGAAAGCCTTGAGGGGAAAGGCTTTGCTAATACTGACATGGCTGTGTCAATAGCACATATTCACTCAAGGCTTCCTCTGCTCTCTACAAAATGTTATAAGTAAGTTTAGAATTCTGTTCTTGGTTGAGCTCATTGCTATTGTGGCTCATTGCTAACCCCTCCCTTGAGGCTAAGTGTTCATCATGGACCATCATGGGTCACCTTCTTAATCTAAACTCAGATGTGGTCCAAGGAAGCTTATTGTACCACTCAGGGGATTTTGGGTGTCTTTATTTTAGTTTGAGTGTTGTGCTCTAACCAGGGAAAACAGGAACACATTTTTACCTCACAGGACCCACGGATGCTATCTTCCTATTCCAGATAGTGCCTCCTGCATTCTGGTCATATGGTTGGCTATAGTCTACCAATGATAGATATCAATTTTCCCAGCTGTCCACAAAAAGATGAAGGGGAACAGCCCTGACAGAGCCTTTCAGTGCTGTTTGATTCAGATCCCAGGGCTAAAGTGCTGTGACTTGCCTGGGAACTGATGGTCAGCCACAGGATGAGGCTAGTCCCTCAGTTTGGCTTTGTGAGCCCATGCTCCTGCTGGTGGGCTGGGGATCGCATGCTCTCTGATTCCTTTTAGAGCATGAAGGAGATGTTTCATGCAGTGTTCTAAATGTTCTTTTTTCCCCATTTTTTGTGGTCAGTGGATTAGCTAAGATTGATTTTTCTGCATGGCTAGGCAAGGCCTTAGGTTAAAAGATAAAAAGGTAAATTCCTTTTAAATGTAATTTAGATTTCCCCGCTGGCATTAGTTCCAACATCAACTGCAGAATCTCTTTGCTGTTGCAGAAACACCTGGGCTCCTACCAAAGCCTCAGCAACTAGCAAACCCGGCTTGTAGGTCAGCTCTGCAGGGTGGTCCAGGAGGATCTGCCATGGGGGCAGGGGGAGGGTTCTCCTGTTCTTTTTTTCTTGTCTTCTTCCCTTTTGTGTCTCTCTTTTTCTTTTTTTCCCAGTCCTTTTGAGCCTGAAGCTAGAACACACACTTGTTTATTCTGTTCTGTTGTTCTTTCAGGCCAATGTATATTTATCTTTTGCAAAGTAAAGAACTCAAGGGAGAACTGTCTCCGAATTACCGGATGGCAAGGAGAGCCAATTGGTTGAGCCAGGAACCTGTCAGATCAGCATTGGTTAGAGGGGTGCTGCTGGCCAAGCAGGCACTTAATGGACTCAGCCTCATCCAGGCCAGCTTCTTTGAGGCAGCACATACATCCTGCCCTGATTGCTGCACTGATGTGATGAATGACCCAACCCTGCCCTGGGTGGCTTTTTCACTGTCCCACACAGCACACTAGCAATCCTGTCTGTGCTACATATCGGCTGGTGGCTTATAAATTGCACAGTGGCAGGGCTGGGCTCTCTCTGGAGCCTGCAGCAGACTAGGAAGGACAAGAGTGGGAAGCAGGGGAAAAGATGCAGGCACACCCAGAAAGGAGAGAGGTAGGGTGTTATGCTTCAAGTGCACAGTGTCATCCCAGGCTCCCAGGCTCATGCGTGTGAACACCTGGTCCCCAGCTGGTGATGCTGCCTTGGGAGCTTGTGGAGCCTTTGGAAAGAGGGCTGCTGAGGTTGAGTCTTTGAAGGGTATAGCCTGGCTTCTTCTCATCCCACTCTCCATCTCCTGCCTGCTTCCATGTGAGCACGCAGCCATCTCATGCTCCTGACAGTATACTCTGAGCTGTTGTCACCACACCTTCCTGTATGGTGGACTGGACTGAACTTGTGAGTCAAAATTACTCCTTCTGTAAGTCACTTCAGTCTGTCATTTTGTCACAGCAATAAGAAAAGTAGCACAGAGGGCTTGAGTCAGATAGTCAGTGAACAGTGATCATCAGGGGAGACTTCTCTGGGAAAGTAAGAAGTGCCTACTCGACAGCTTAGGCCAGATTCACTCTGCACTCAGCACAGCTTCTTAAAGACTCAGAAGCATTTGTTGCCCTAAAAGGGAAAAAGCGATATCATGATTTTGCATTTATGGAGGATGTGGACTCCTGTTATATCCTTCCTCCCTCTTTCCTTCATTTCTTCCCTTAACTTCATTTAGTTACTGATGAGATTTAATGGACACCTGTGTGGTTTTTGCATGTGCTTCGGTCATCCTCACAGGTGAATCCAAAGATATGGCTTCATGGTAGCCAGCTAGTGAGAAAGATGTTCCTTCCCCCTTCTTCACCTCATGACCTCAGTATGTGCCAGCTTGCCAGACCACAGTGAAGAAACAAAACAGAAGCCAGCTTGCAGTAGAGGAATCAGGAGTCAGGCAGCCCCAGACCAAGCAGGTGCAAACACAGGGGATGGCACCGGTGGAGAAGACCTGGCGTCCTCAGAACCACTCAGGTTCTGCCAGACTATTTGACTAACTGTGGGTGGAGTACATAGTGTCGTGCCATGCCAGCACATGTGCTTCCTGTCACTGTCACAAAGCACTGAGGCCAAACAACGTGAGAGAAGATATGGCTCACACTTTCAGACTCTGGTGCTGGCAGAGGGGTGTGGAGGAATGAGCAGCTCACATTGTGACCACACACACACCATCTTTCTGTTTGCTGCCTGTGGAAGTAAAGTGACTAGAGAGGTAGGACATTAAAGCAAAGTTTAATCAGATAAGGATAAGCTGACAGATATTAGGCTGCACACAGCAGGCTGTGGAGAGATATTCCTGTGCACCCTTCACACATTTGAGCATGAGCCAGAGTTGGGGGTAGGGGATCTTTAGGTTTGGAGCATGGCATGTATGCATATCCTAGCCTTGAGGAATGGGCAGTAGCTAATCTCAGGAGCTTCTGGTTTCATCCACTGGTCTCATATTCTGTTTAAATCCCTGGGTTTGTAGTAAGGATGGGTCCTTGCTGCCACTGACAAAATTCCTGAGAGGATGGTGGCAAACACATGCTATTTGAACACAAAACACTTTAAAGGGCCCAGTTTACTTATGATGGTATCCTTACCAGTCTTAGTTTCTTATTTAGATTAATTTTGATGACACCGAGGTAGAGGCATCCTTAGTGGGGCATGTGGACTTGAAACAGGTGAGGTTGTGTAGAAGAGTTGTAGGAAGGAATACATGTTAGTTTTAACAGATAACAGGCTACCAGCAGGAAAGTGAGGTGATAGGAAAAAACAGACTACAGTTTGTTTAAATGTCCATGAGTTGAGTCTTTGGTGTCTGTATCTGAACTTTTTCTTGATAGAGTTCACTGTCTGTCTCTATATCATGGTAATCAAAAAACAAACAAACAAAACAAAACAAAACTGAGAATGAATGCCTTGCTGCCTGCCTCTCCCTTCCCCTTCAGCCTATGGGATGGTGCCATGTATGTTCAGGATGGGTTTCACCCCTTTAGTTAATCTTATCAGAAATACCCTCCCAGATGCAGCAAGAGCTGTGCTTTACTAACCTTCACAACGTCATCCCTTGTCAATTGAACATAAACACATTGCTTTAAACCATACCATTCCCCCTTGACACCCAAAGTTCCTGCTCATCTCAAGACAGAACAATTCAGTCTATCTCAAGGGTCTTGAAAGATCAAAGTTATTCTAATGTTCAAGCCCAAAGTCTCCCCTGAGACTCAACATAATTTCTTGTTAGCCACTGTAAAAAGAAAAGACATAAGTTCAGAACCTTCCCATTCTAAAGGGGAGTGGGACAAAAAAAGTACTAAGTCTGGGAGACCAAACCAAGACTTAAACCCCAAAGAACGAATAGTAAGTCCTTCAGTTCCTGTCATGTGTCTGGGGCACTGGGCACTGTCATGTGGCTCTACTGGGGTGAGGTGGCCCTACCCCCACAGTCCTTGCCAGTTACAGCCTATATGGCCTCTGTCTATGAGCCAGATATGCAGCCTTCCTTGGCAGACAGTCCAGTTCCTGGCTTCATTCCTGAATTCACTGTATCTCCAGTGTCTTTGTTGCACTTCATACCTTGCTCTCCCTGGGGCTGTCTATGAGGTTCTGACCCTGCTATTCATTGCCTGGCCTCCAAAGCTTTTTGTGTCCAGGACCTAGTGACTCCTTCATTCTACACTTCTGTGAAACGTGTACTTCAGGAGTGGTGTTATGATATGTGTCCAGATTCAATGGCAGCCAGGGTGCCTTGGGCCTAGGTGGCTCATCATGGGGGATATTTCTTAGCTACCCCAAGGTAGCAGAGCTCTCTTTTAAAAGTAAAGTCTTTGCACCCTTGAGTGCAAAGTGGAGTGGAGTCTGGAAGGTTCCTAAAATGCCCTCAAGCTGTCTTTCCTAAGCTACTCAAGCACCTTTGAACAACCCTAATATCTTTCTCACCTGTAATTTCCTTGGCCTTAACTTAGTTTTATTCCTTCTGCACAACTACAAGTTGTTCAGAACCGTCCCCTCTGCTTTTGCTCACAATGCTTGCTATCAGTCTTGCTAAACACAGCTAGAAACAGCCATGCTGTGCTCCTTATGGCCAATCATCCCATTGGTTTTAAACTCCACTTCTGGCGAAGTCACAGGACACAGGCAAATATAAATAACCTTCTGCCGGAATCTCTGTGAATGCTGTCAGACCCAGTTCCCATGCTCTGCCGTGGTCCCACCTGACAGGAGCGGGACCCACCTCCGGGTTCTGATCTGAGCTCCTACTGTGTCTACCCATGCAGTCTGGCTCAGCCTTGTAGGACTTGCCTAGTGCACATCTCTAGACCTTCCCAAGTTCCTCTTGCAAGCCAATTCCAGAGTCACCTAGACCACATCACCAGGGACAGTGACAGGAATGACACAGTTTCTCAGTGGTGACTCTCACCAAGTATGATAACTTTAGGGAGGAAGATTTATTTTGGCTTTTGGCTTCGAGTTTCAGTCTGTCATGTAGCAGGGAGGGTGTCAGAGCAGAGTGGTTCAAATCATGTTGGCGGGCGTGGGGGTGGGGATGGGGATGCGTTCTCTATTTTCCTCTGATTCTTTTGGTGCCTACAGACTGTGAGGAAGTGCTACCCACATGGAATAGGTGCCTTTTACAGTTAATTCTCCCCGGAAACATTGTCACAGACACACCCAGACATGTGTTCTACGAGTTTCCTAGGTGCTCCTGAATCTATCCAGTTGTCAATCAAAGTTAACCATCACATTTTCCGGAGAAGGTAAGCAGATAACTCCCTGTGCCTATGGTCCCTAACCTCATACTCAGTCTCACTTTCTCTTGGGATGGCAGGAGAGCCCCCAGAATTCCCAGACTCAGACTCTTTGGTGTCAGGAAAGGCTTGGGGTGAGGTTCTGTTACAGCCCTTTTCTGGATTTGCTGCCATGCCAGGGCACAAGATGTATTCACTGCTTGGGTCTTAGTTAGGTGCTCACTGTTGTTCCTGGGAGTGGGGTCAGGCCTACTCAAAGGACATCATCTGAGAGAGAGCATTGACCGATTTGCTTTGAAAAAAATGGAAATCTTATTTTCAGACTAGGAAAGGTACTGGCAGGCAAAACCAACAGATGTCTACCCTAGATGCCAACAAAAAGTCAAAATCATAAAAATGAACCAAGCATAGCTATGCACTGGATTCTGAAATATGCAAGGAGAGGGTCACATCTACACAAGGAAGCACTGCTTAAATGACGGCACGTCTGGCCACATTCTACAGAAAAGTCTTTTCTGATAAGTGGCTCCAGCCCAAGGTGGCTTTGCTGGGGCACATGCACCCTGTTCCGGAAGGCAGTTCCTCTCTAGCAGTGCGGATGTCCCAGCTATCTTTTCTATTCTCACAAGCTCTGGTCATATTCTTAGCCACCTGGCTCCTGGCATCCTATGTATTCTTGTCTTGTGCTACATAATGATCGGAAAAGACCAGTTACACTGACACATGAACATGTCCATCAAAACAGCCTCATTTTCTAAAGAGAGACAGGAGACACTGTGTGTGAGTGGGAGCTGAGCAAAGCTGCCCATTGTGGTAAAGGGAAATTGTAAGGAAAGAACCAAAATATTTAAAAGGATATTTTAAGGGGAAAAAGAATACTCACTCATTACAAGAGCAGCCTTTATTGAAAGAGTTCACGGTGCTGGTGGCATCACCCATATGCCCAGTGCTGATGAAGAAAATATCAGATCGCGTCTGAGAGCCAGAGCAGAGCTGCGGGGTAATTATCAAAGTCTCTCAATGCCCGTGATAACAATCCTGGCAGGCCGTGATGGCTGCTGCCAGCGGAGAGAAAGAAATTACCCAGGTTGATGCCTCCAAATAATTGATAATTTGCCTAAATGAACGAATCAAGTAAGATTTAAGTGTTGGCTGGGATTGCTACCCAGCAGCATCAAAGTATCTAATCGCCTGGGGCCTCACATGGCTGTGTATGTGCGCGTGTGTCCTCCCCATTTCTCTTCCTCCCCATTTCTCTTTCTAAACCAAGCATAATTGTTTAATGGCATTGATGGGGAATAGGCTTGGACATTATAAATGACACTGTGACAGAACTGTCAGCTGGTGACAGCTCACTGACAACCCCAGTGAGAAATTAATCATTTGAGATGCTTCGTGATTTGCTCATTTAATGGCACAAATAAGCTTGTGCTTTCTAATCACACGCCATCTTTTACTTACAGACTCCTCATCTCTCCCCAGGAGGATGTGGTTGTTTTCCTGTCAGTGGGGTGGGTGCCAGCTGGGGTGACAGTTTGGGACTGTTTGGAGGTAGTTCACCTCCAAGGAGAAAGGAGACATTTTCCCTTAGGAATTTTTCACTGCAGTGGAGTCTGAATTTAGTTTTCCTCCCTTGCTTCTTGTTTAAGAAGGCTTTCAAGGGGGAAGCCCTAACCTGTTGGGACAGATGCTAATGAAGATAGAGGGCTAAGGAAGCAGCAGAGCTATTTTTAGTCAGGTAATGGGGAGTAAACGGGCCACCCTGTGATATGCTAAGAGACACCTCACTCATTTCTGCTGGGACTCCCATAGTCTGCTGGGCAGACATCTGTTAATTGCTTTCTCTTGGACTTCATTTGACATTTGGAGAAATAGAAGGAGACTGCTTATCGTTCTCCCTCCTTACACCCCTAAATGGTATCTGTGTGGGGTTTTGGAGCCAGAGAGGAAAGGAGGCCAGGTGAGTTTGATGCCTGCTCTCTGCTGGGTGTGCCTCAGGCGCCATGACCTGGTTTGGTGGGACGCCTGCGTGACTCCAGGCAGTCAGAGGCTCTAAGGCTTCCTCCCAGCTGCCTGGACCAGCATTTGGTCAGAAAAGTGCTTAGCTCTCTGCTCATCTGCACATGCTTACACACCAACCTGAAAACAGGGTCCTAAGACCTCACACGTGAAGGAGAGATGCTCAATGCCAACATGACCTTAACAACACAGGACCACACCCAATGAATACGTGCAACCACGATTTAAGACAAAAACATATTTCCCATTTTACAATGAAACACCTTCTTCTGCTAGTTGTATGCCATTGGTGCTTGCTTGAGGAGCAGCTACTGTCAACCTGTCAGGGGTCAAGGACTGAAGGTTGCAGTTTCTTTTCTTTGCATCTTCTAAAGTGCCTGCTCACCAGCACTTAAGTGCTTTAAGACTTGAACCTGCTCAGAGTGTGACCAATGGCTGCTGGGTGCAGAAAGGCCCCCTTGGGCTGTCCACTGACTGGCAGTGACTGTGGGGGAAAGGGGCCTTTTGCTGTCACAGCAAGGACATCCTGTGGGAAGCCTGGGGACCGCCATAAGCAGTCACATGTTAATTGTTTTACCCATGTTTGCAATCATCCTGTGAGTCTCACAGAGGCTAAGGAGTTGACTTCTCAGGGGCACAAACTAATGGAGCTGAGATGTAGCCTCAGTTATGACAGAGGAGGGAGGCTGATTTGTAGACACAGCGTTGTATCATGCCCTGAAGTCACTACACTCTCAGTTTGAAGAAGTTGTATGGTTAATATCCCTCCCTGACCTCTCAGGCTTTCTTCATCACAAGATGAAGAAAAGGGACATAGAAAGAAAAAAGAAAAACAAATTTACTAAGGTAAGTGGAGCCTTCAAATTGGGGGATTTATGATTATCTAGTCTAGGCTTCTGTCCAGCCTCTCCCGGGTACAGCTCTGAAAACCATTACATGGTCTCTGCTAGGCCATCTCTTGCCTGTTTCCCCACCGTTCCTTCTGCTCCAGGAAGGAATTTGGAAGGAGGTGAGCAGGCATGTGGCTCAGAGGTATGTTCTTGTGAGCAGGCATAAGTGTAACCTCTAACACTGCAAGAAGAAGACAGGATCAATAAAGTCCCAAGGAGGGAGAGCATAGAAACACCCGCAGCCCCCACCTGAGAGAGCAGAGCTGGAGAACTCTGCAATGCCAGCATGACTGGGCCATGGGGTGGCCATGGGGCCAGCATGTTAGCTAACAGCTAACTTCCTGTGTTTTGCACGAGTGAGCCAGGCCACGTTCGGGGTCCAGCCTTCAGTTGAAGGCATGAACAAAACATTAAGGCAAGGAACTCCCTCATAATCTGGGATACTGTCTTCACATTCAACCTGGTTGTCACATTACTGGTGTTTGCTACAGAACTGTCACTTTCTAGGCTCTGTAGAGCTGTGGTACTGATTGATCAGCCTCCATGGTGACACGAGCCACCTCTTCACAGCAGATCTGCCTACGTTTGTATGTCTGTTCACTAATACAGATGTGTACATATTCACACACACTCACACACATGTGTATACACTTGCACATGCACACATATGTACATACATGCACACCTACACACATGCACACACACATGAGTACACACATATGTACATACATGCACACCTACACACATGCACACACATGAGTACACACGCATGTGTGCATACATGTACATGCATGCACACCTGCACACACATGTGTATGCACACGAGCACACACACATACACACACATAATAGTTCCTTTCTTTGGAAAATTCCTTACTGGTTTAGGGGTTGATGATAATGACAAGGAGAGTCTATGTTCAGCTGTCCTCAGCTCTGCGCCCTCATATCTGGCTCTGTGGCTGACCTGGGTCCCGGCACCAGACTAGCCTTTGTGTTGGCTCTGCCCCATCTGTTTGTAAGTCTCAGTATTTCTGTACTATAATGGTGATAATTATAAATAATCACAAGGAGGGTAATTATGAGTTCCATATGATGTCAACATGTTTCTCACCAGAGTGTTTCCCATCAGTTCAGTGTCTGTTAGCTTTGTTAGGCAGCCTTCGCTTCCTGTCAATCTGTTGTCAGTAATGTCAGTAAAGTAACTTATTTGTCCCTTTCATAAGTGGAAAAACTCTAGATGAGAAAAGAGGAACCCCCCTCTCAAATCTCTATCTCCCACTTTCTTGGAAGGGATGTGGGGTCAGAATGTTTGAAAGAGTGGGATTCCTTGTGAGTAAACTACCAAGGTTTGCGGAAGCAGTAAACACTGTAGGTCGTGGCCCCTGAGCCATTGGACAGGTGGAAGCTCAGCTGTGAGTAAAGTGTTAGGGTCACCTCTGATGCAAGGCTGAAGAAGAGAGGCCGCTGGGGACAGTGGCCATTTCTAGAGTGACAGTTCCTGGCTTCCTCAAACAGATGGGGAAAGGAGGAGTACAGATTGCCAGGGAACCTTCATAGGACGCAACATGGGGGGTTAGTGTCTTGACTCACTAGTTGGCTTTTGTAACCTCCCAGTGTTCCAGACTCTTCCTAAAGAGGAAGGAGGTCTCTGTGATGGGAGTACACATTCTTGGGAAGAACCTCTTCTTGGCACCATCTGATGGTTGCCTGTTGCAGGCTCGCAGTGTTCTTGCCCCAGGTCTGACCCTTCTCATTTCTCTCATCCCTAGGAGTTGTGAGGCCTCTGTGGTCTCAAGCCCGTGCAACAGAATCTTATTCATGCATATAATTAATATCATAAGTTCCAGAATGCACATTTTATTTCTGTTTTATTTTTAATACTAACATACACTAATTGTATAAATTAATGGGATTCACTTTGATATGTCCATACAGATACACATAGTACCTACTTTTCTACCCTCTCCTATTCCTTCCTGGAATAAGCCCCTCTCTAGTCCTTAATCATTCTTCTTTCATGCCTTTTTTTTTTTCATAAAGAAGAACCATGTGATTTTTTTGTTTTCCAGTGTCTGGTTTACTATGTTTAACATAATGATCTTCTGTTCCTTTCATTTTCCTGCAGAAAACAAGAATTTTTTCTTTATGGCTAAATAACACTCTATGCTATTTTTTTTTCTATTTGGTGAACTATTGACAAGCATAGAGGTCAGTTCCACACTGTGGTTCGTGAATACCATTGCACATAGGCAGCGTGCAGCTGTCTCTTTGGTATGCTGACCTTATTTTCTCCATCTTTGCACCCATGTGTGAGATGGCTGGGTCACATGGTAGATCTGTTTTTAGGTTTTGAGAACCTGAAATGCTATTCTCAACAGTAGCTTCCCTCATTTGCATTCCCTCCAGTGGCGTGCGAAGGCTCCTTTTATCTGAGCCCTTGCTAGCACGTTTCTTGGCAATAGCCATGGAACTCCGCATTTTAAAGCTGAATACTCTTGATTTTAATCCTTAAAGTTGCTTGCTGCCTACATCAGTGCTTCTGTCTGAGGTCTAAGGTCCTGACGACACAAGCTGAACCTTTACTGAACTCACCCTTTCCCATCACTTCCAGGTGTGTAAGGCTCATCTTTCTCCATCAGTGTCTCCAGGGCAGGCATGTAGTAACACATGAGAGCCACTGTCTCTTCCAGGGTCTCTCTCTCATCAAATAGTTCTGGTAAAATCCTCCCAGGATTTTTACAATGGCCACTGACCCCACAAACCCGACAAAGTATGCACTTCTCACTGTCCTCAGAATGCCAGATACAACTCCACTTTTCACATTCTGAGCTGTGTCCTTGCCTGCCTGTCTCTCTGTCTGTCAGCAGTCATTTGACTGATTTTTAGGTTTCTTCCAATTATTTGCTCCTGAATTCAGCAGGCTGCAGTGAGTATGTTTGATACCTTTTGCTTCCCTGCTGGCCTTTGTCTGGCAGATGCTCAACCCTTAACTATCACATCTTATTTTCTGCCTTCGGTTTGAATTACTTAGATGATATGATAGAGTATACTTTATAAAGAAGGCTAAAGTGCTTAGAGAAGTCAGGCCTGATCCGTTCTTGCCCAAATAGTCTAGTGAAGTTTAATATATATATGTTTATACATATAAAGTTTATATAAACATTTTAAATGTTTGTATGTAGCATGGTACTGTGTATATGTATGTGTGTATGCATGTGTTTCTGTGTGTATCTATATGCATGTGGCTGCCCATGCAAAATATGTCTTATTTCTGTTTTAGGAGCCTATTTTTCATCTAAGTAGCATCATACATATCTTACTTTTCTGATGAAACACCATTTCCAGGGAACTTACAGAAGGGAAAGCTGGTTCGGCGTATAATTCCTCAGGGATGCATCCTTCATGGCAGGGAAGCACAGCAGCAAACATGGCAGCTGGAGCTGGAGCTGAGAGGAACTGGACACTGAGAGCTCATGTCCTGAACTGTCAGCACAAGCAGAGAGTGTGACCTGGAAGCAGCACAATCCTTTAGATTCCCAAAGCCTGCTTTCGCTGACAGGCTCCTTCTGCCACACAGCTGGTACCTCCCAGACACCACCACCCACTGTGGACCAGGCCCTCAATACACAGGCCGATGGGACATCTTATTCACACCACCATCAAGTGTGTGCTTTGTGAACACCTGGCCATCTCTCCGGAGGGGACCCTGGATGAGGTGTTCTGGCTAACCTGCAGAAGCTGGTCTAGACGGGTCTAGACCAAAGGTTTCTTGTTCTTACATCCTCTTTTACACAGAGATTTCTGTGCTGCTCCAGCTGTATGGAATAGGCTTACAAAGCAAACACTGGCTGAGTTTAAAAATTAATGAAATTTATAGTAAAAGGATTCTTTGGTATACATATAATTCTACCATTTATCAAAGATTAAATTTGCATACTAATGATGGATATGCTTTCTGTTTTTACATAAGCGATTAAATCTTGTCCAAATATCTGACACCGTAGGCATATTGTATCCTCAATGTTTTCAAGATGATTGATGATGTGATTTCATAATAGTCAATGCTGAGAACTTTGATTTTCATAAATACATACTAAGAACCACCAGAAGTATGTTTAGGGCTGTACCAGAAATGGTTGAAAATTCCATTTTAATCCAAAGACAAAATTTAATTACCGATTTTTTAATTTATAAAACTCATGCCCGCAACTAAAATAGCACAATTTCAAGTCAAATAGTCCAACACAGTACAATCCAAGATAGACTAATTTGATACTTGCATGCTGGAATGATGTAGAAAAATATTAATGTCCTTGCTGTCTATAATTGAACCATTGTGTTTCCATAAGAGCAGAAACCTTTGTACACTCAGTAAAATCCCTGCAATTAATGATGACAGGAATCTCAAGTCTGAGCTGATGAGCTTTAGATGAGTGCTATGTGGTGTGGCAGCTTGCACAGAGTAAAGAGTGCATGCTACATGTTCAGAACCATGCCTGCAGTGGGGTGGTGTGATGGAACACAGGCAAAGACCTCCAGAAACTCCTCCGATTCACTACAAATTGTGCTTAGAATTAATTCTGGGTTGCTGTGACTAAGCCTTGGTATTCAGGTTCTTGACCTCATACGGGGCATTCAGGGTCATGGCCCATGGTTTAAGCGCCCACTCTACATGCCAGTTTGGCCTTTGCCTCTCCAGTGGTCATGAAACTGTTCAGGGCTCAGGTTTAGCGATGTGGCTTCACTAAGCACTCAGGAAGACCCCGATCTGTCTTCCCAGGCCTCCCAGTTGTCGCCTTGCTGAGGTGTGGAGAGCAGTCTCTAGGCAGCTCACACAAGGCAACCTCAGTGCCGGGAGTGCGTATGGGTAGGTGTTGCTTCCATTTTACAGAGGAGCAAAGCGAGACTACAGACCTAGAGTGAGTCTAGTCATGGCTTTCCTCTTGCTTTGTTTGTTTGCTTGCTTGCTTGCCTTTGACAGTGCTGGAGGTAGAACCCAGGGCCTCATGCATGCTAGGCAAGTGCTCTGCCGCCACTGAGCTCTGCCACCAGCTCAGGAGTGAGGGGTGTTAAATGAGATTAACACACTTTCTCAACCCAGTCCCTCACGCTCACTTCTTCCACTCACAGTGCCGTGAATCCCATGGTGGGGGAAGCTGCAGGTCATATTTCTTTTCACCCGCTAATATGTCCTAGTTACACAATAAATCTTAATAAAGCTTGATTGATTATTTGGAAGACAAATTAAGGCTATCATCTTAACTAGCGGAGTATTTTATTTAGGTAGTTCAGCAATAATAAGAAGATGCTGGCATCCTAGATTAGCTGGTTAAAATATTATTAGAAGTTAATTCATATTTTAGCAGATAATTCCTAATTAATTTGCTGTAGTTATCTTGTTAAATGTCAATTAACTTTCTCCACATCCCTTACAGGTTTCTGCCATTCCTAAAATGTAATTACGCAGTTATTGCTCATGTACCTTTACTGCTCGTACAATCTCCCAGTTAAATATAAGTCAAAAAGATTTATCTTCCCAGTTCTTAATAGCATCACTAAATGTTCTAATTAATAATCAATAATCCATTTGCATAATTAATTGGGGAAAGAATCCTAGTGGGATGGTGCTTGCAGCTAGCTCCTCTAGGGCTGGAACTGCTATCTCCTGCTGCAGTCCTGGGCCAAGCGGAGAGTTTATCTAAGCTGCTCAGCTCCCTCCAGGCACAGTGCGGTGGGGGTGCTCTATGGGAAGTCCTTATTTATGCTGCTGCTTAACAGTATGTAATATGAGTGTTCCTGTGTAGCAGAACCTATTTGTTGGATATGAATTTTCACCGACATAGGCTCCAGTAAACAAAAAGAAGTTAGCTCATTTTCCTAAATGATGATTTAATTTTCTACGTCTGAATCCTCACTGTACTTGGTATAGAAACTTAATTTAGTCATTTTCAGACAATGTAGTATCTGCTAAGGAAAATGAGGTCAGAACTCAGTTATACTCTAAATGACTCCTAGAAGGGGCAGGGTATGATAAAGATTCCCGCCACAGGGTTCTGGGGAGGCATGGTCCATGGCCCAGGGCTCACCTCTCTTGGTTCTAGGCTGCCATCTTTAGAGATGCAGTGAAAGTCTGGTCTTGCATAGGGTCCATTTTTCATAGCTACGGGTGTCCAGCCACATTTAATTGTGATGTTCCTTGGCACCAACCTCAGCCTCAGCAAAGCTCATGGTTTTGCTTCAGCTCAGGAATCACCCTTCAGTTGCTTCATTTCCCTCCCACGTGTCCGTGCCTATCAGTCCTTCTGCACCATTTTCCTTATCCTCAAGCTTGGACCAGCTTTCTATGACCCTTGAAAGACAAGCAGCTTATTAGGGGTCTTCATGGTATGTTACCACAACCATGCACTCTCCTTTCTAGTTATTCACACACGCAGAGGAAAAGGGTTGTGAAAGAATGCCGAGGTCTGCACTTGCCTGTGGGCCCCATGAGGCACAGGTCTCATTCCCAGACACAGCGACTCTCCTTTACTTCCTCTGTGAGATCGCCAGAGAGTGGTTCCAGCTCTTCCTTCTAGCCCCTCCCTGCCCCCTGTTTAAGGAGGCCATAAGGCAGAGGTGGCTCCACACAAGGAAATCCCCTGTTGTAAATTTCCTGTCCTTCCCAGAAACCCTTGCATTGTGTCTTAAAGAAACTGACTGTGCCCCACTTTTCTTCTTTTGTTCTAGGGCAAGAAGTGGCCTTGGAACAAGGATGGTCATAGGGAGTCAAGGAAACAATAAGACATCTCAGAGGGGTACTCAGCCACACATTATCCTGTCAGAACCAAGGCTGCAACACACAGAGTCATGTGATCCTCAGCCCAAAGAGGGTCAGACCAAACACACACCACAGAGCAGGGAGCCACACACATTCTGAGGGTTCAGCGAGGTGAGACTCAGACAGCTGTGAGAGCCACACAGGGAGTGTGAGTGAGTGGACCACAGCTCCCAGAAAGTCTGCTGTCTAGTGGAGAAAAGATGTTTCTATGATTTGTTTTCCATCCCAATTCCCTGGCTTCATTTAAAACATAAGTTTACATGCTTAGAGCTGAAAGCCGAGTGTCCTAATGGCTTCCAAAAGGTAGGAAATACAGTCTAACAAAAAATCCTGCTATTGTTCATTGAACTACCAGTTGCAACTGGTAGAAGAAAAGAATGCTTTGATTTGGAGAAGAAACTGCTGCATCTAAGCACAACAAGCCTCTGTGCCATTGTACAGACAACAGATTTTTTGCCCCTCAGAAAGTGGGTCACACATCAAGGTGTGCACAGGGGGGAACTGCTGCCCCTGCCAGACAAGAAGTGAAATGAACTACGTGCCAAAGCTCCCAAAGATCTAACCGTCATTTCAGCACTGGCATATTGGACAGCGGATGGGCACCCGGGAGGGCTTTCCCCATCTTCACCACTCTGCACTTTGACCAGTCCTTGAACAGCTTATCCACACAATGGTGATGAAGTAAAGAAAAGTTTATGTGTGCCTTTCAGTCTCCTCCTTGGTGTGTCCTCTGCTCTTCCTGTCCTCAGGGCTTTCTGGGGATTAGCTGCCACCGAGGAGGACCCTCCATGAGGAGAGCGGTGCTGAATACAAGATGTTTAATCATTGATAACATGTCAGGAAACTCTGAAAGGGATATTGATACAGGATGGACTTTGTAGGCTGTCCTCAAACAATGTCATGTGAGTAAGTTAGGGCATCTCTCTAGGGAGGGAGCGCAGAGGGAACCTCAGGAGAGGTGCAGGGGGCAGTGATATGAGCTGTGATACTTTGCTCACATCAAGCCTTTCTAAGTCTCATTTTTTCTGTCTGTGAATTGGGGGCAATCAATGTACTTCATCGCCTGCTATGAGGGCTCACCAAGGGCATGACAGACAGTGTACGTAAAGGATGCCTTCAGGCTACAATTGCTGTTTGCTCAGCCATTACCACCCATGGTCACCCGTGGATTCAGTCAAAAGATCTTAATATATGTGGTAGAATATTAAAATTTGTCAATGGGAGTAGTTGCTCGTTCTACTGACATATCATAAATATTTTTATGCAGCCAACAAATATCCCTCCTTCCCCCATGGTGGCACAGTTAGGCAAGTGCTGAGGAGGAGAGGTTCTCTAGAGGATAGTAGAGTGCAGAGGCCAGTTAGCATGTGAGGAGAGCTCCTGGCCTCTGCCTACACATTTTGTGGTTTTCAATGACTAGTGCAACAGCTAAGAGCTGGTCTGAAGACATACACAAGACACGTCTCCATAGTTTATATTTCTCAAGACTGATCCATGTTGGTACATCTTCATACTGAGGCAGAGCTTTCCATAGCATATATCCAGGTAGAGAGACACTTAGTGAGTTGTTGAAACCTGGAAGAATTATGAACTATAGGAGAAATAGCCACCTAAGGAATAGCTAAGGCATACGTTCCCTCTTCCTGCCGCCATCAACATTGCTGGGTATGTGCATCTTCGGGCTCACAGGAACAATCATGCACTCCATATATTCTCCTCTTTTTATGGCTCTTGTTGGTGGAGCGGCATTACTCAAGCTTGGGTGTCCCATCTTCCAAGACGATTTCTTTTGCATCTGTGTTTATATGGACGCCATTTGAACAGCTACCCTCCACTCCTGCCTTCTGCTCCCACCCCACACTTTACATATTATGAGCTTATTTAAACAGAAACCATTCTCTCTGGGTCTGTTTCTTTCCCATCTCTTTGCCCCGCCCCATTCTAGCACTTCTCATCTCACATCAATACTGCGATACCATTCGCTGTTACTCTTTCTTATTTCCAAAGCTGCCTCTGTACCTTTCCAGATGGAGGGGGCAGGGATATAGAGCGCTGGTGATTTACATTCAGGATAATGCTTCTTACCCTGAATGCTTCTAGAAGTGTTACATCAATATTTAAGAGCAAATATCTCACCAAGGACCGTACTTCATATGTGCAAGATGATTTACAGTTAGTTTTTAAATGCACTTTCATTTTAGGGATGCAGGAGGAAAAGCGTGGCTTATTATGCAGACTGCCCAAATGTCCGTACTTGAGCTGTGTGTAGACCAGTGTCTGGGTGTCCAGCCTCCCTGTTCACAGGCCTCTACACTTACTCTCCTGAACACTGGAATCACGGAATGGTAGAGATTATGTAGTGATGGTTCTCCATTTACTAAGCAGCTGAAATATTGAGAGGCAAGTCTGTCTCTGAACAGATTGTATTTTAGGTTAGTAATGTGTTCTAGTGATTTCTATTGGGTCAGAGACTGTTCTGTTTCTTGGATCCAGGGTAATCTGTTACTCCTCTCCTCCCCCAGTTCTGTCTGGTTTGTGTAAATGGGACAAAGAAGAGGATCCATCTACCAAGGGTGAATGTTTCTTCTTCCTATACCAGCCTCACCTAGACGAAAGGCCCAGAGCCTTCTACATGCTCCTGATGCCAGGTCAGGTGAAATGTATGTGCAAAACTAGTCTTTCATGTCTTTGAGGAAGCACAGGTGGATCCACACTTTGGTAGCAACTTCTCAGGTCATGGTGCTGTATCTTTGTTACACACGGCATAACACTTATGAATAGACAAACAGACAACCTCTCTCTTTCTCTCTCTCTCTCTCTCTCTCTCTCTCTCTCTGTGTGTGTGTGTGTGTGTGTGTGTGTGATTAGGTAAAACATTATCTCACAGGACACTGAACCCTGAATTGAGAAACACTTTACTGATTAGAAGTCTTTTTCAAGGGTTCATGATCTATGTTAAGACTGCCTCATGTGTTAAGAATGTTACCTGCCTCCCCTGTAAAGACTAATGCCAAGGTAGGCTTTAGAGCCCACACCATATTGAGACCCTTGCTCTACTTTTTTTTCTGCCTTGAGAAAACAAAGGGGTTCCAGTTGCCCTCCCAGCAGAAGTTTTATTAAATATACAAACACATTTATTTCACAAAAAATTCAGCACCATTTCTTCCAGTATTCTGTCCTGTGAGGCTATCATTTCAGAGCCTGTGTTCACATAAAACCACTTCCAGCCAGGGGCGAGACAAGAAGGGAAGGAAAGTGCAGTTTTGAAAGTAAAGCTATAGACCTAGCATGGGAAGCAAGTACGGGTGGCACTTATCTGGGTCTCAGTCCACAAGCCCTGGTATTGTTCATCATCTCAATGGGATGCCTTTCAAGAGCAGAAGCGCCTAAGCATTAAGCAACCTCACTCACTCTCCTGGTAGCATCTCTCTTTTCAGTCCTGTCCATCCTGGGGTTCTAACTATGTTATTTGGAACTTCTGCTAAGAAATCTCAGCCAGGTTTACTCCTCGCTCACTGGCTATCTCCATTTGAACCTCTAAACAACAAAACAGAAAAGCAGTTTCAAGAGGATGTCAGTTGAGACCTTCTGTTTGAAACTTCTTTCTTAGAAGTCACCATCTAAACCTGCACAGCTGGAGACAACAGATGATGGAAACAGGCTGCAAATATCTCAGGTGCCCAAAGAACCCTAGTTACTATGGACCTGTGGCATTAAAGTGCTTATGAAGCACAGTGGAATAAAAGTGTCCCTCATTGCCCAGAAAATCCATTGCTTGCTTGCTTGAGGTTATAGGCATGTGCTGGAGCTAGTTCCTAAGATCCTTAAAGTTTAGTCCTTCTGGTCTTAAGAAGTCCTATTAATTTCAGTATTTAGTTTGGGGCTATAGTAGGGCCATTTGCTGGCCCTAAGTAATTCCTCTACCCTTGCCAAAATTTCCCGATCACACCCATTTCTGGGTGCTCACCACCATGCAAGGTGGTTTCTTCTCCTCCCTGAGCTTGGCTTTATTTGGTTTCTGCTCCAACCGTGTGCTCTTCTCAGCAGATTTGTGGAAGGATTGATTCTATGGGGGTGGGAAGATTCAGAGATGAGCTGTGCTTCCTCAAATCCCAGTCACTGGGTGACCTAGGTCACCTCAGATTGGGGCAGCAAGTCAGCCTCAGATGGGATATTGGTTGTTCTCACTGTGTGAGGCTGGCATGCTTAGGCTGATGAAGAGGTCATTCATCACAGGTCATGAAGACAAAGCCTTTGTAGTCACCAATAGCATGTTTTTATTTCTAGAGTTTTCCTCTGCTCTTCTTCCTTTTCTTGACCTCTGAGGTCTGATTGATTACATTCACAGCTCATGCTACATCTGTATGCCTGCTTAATGGCATTCTGACACCAGCTTTGTGCTGTCCTACCCCCTCCCACACAGAGGAAGGCTACTGTGGGCTGTTTCATCCTGGTGAAAAGTGTTTGGCCATAAGAAGGAGGTCATGAGTTTCCTCACATAAGAAGTGATGTTTAATAAAGCGGTTCTTGCAGAGTACCAGCACTGTGTGGAAACTTAGAATTGCTGCCTGAGGTGTCTGGGTCAAGTCTGAAGACCTCCATCTGATCACCTCATCAGGTCATGTGCTTGCCTATGATGTGAAGAGTGAAGGCTCTTCTGGTGTCAGGCAGCTTTGAACTCTGTCTTGAGCAGGCTCCTGTCATTCATTTCCTAAGATGATTTTGAGCTGAGGAGCAGGTCTAGTTGCTTTTGGAGTCATTTTGAGTTGGAAAGGGCATGGTGTCAAGTTTTGTTTGGGGAGCCAGAACAGGCTCTCTCTTCTGGATTCTTGTGTATTCCTTGGTAAGACATGCAGTAGTCTGGGTCGTGTGTGTGTGTGTGTGTGTGTGTGCGCGCGCGCGCATGTGTGCTCTTGATGATGGATAACAGGTTCTAGAGAAGAGGACACCTACTCTCATTTTGGTGATAAGGACCCTGATGGCCTGGAATCAGCCTTAGGATAGTTTATTGGCTGTTATCTAAACTGATAATCATTTGTCTGTTTGTCGTTTGTGGAGCCAGTTCTTTGGCATGCGTGGTGTCTCACTCTAATCTGCTCTGACATGACTGCAGTAAACAAGTTGAAACTGTCTCACTCTTCCCTAAGGACCCCAAACAGGGAAAGCAAGACCCAGAAGGCAGCCTTGTCAGGGTGAAGCAAGGGTGACAACTACATCATGGATTTATTCTTCTCACTTTTTCCATCTTCTCAGCTTTGGAATCTGAACTGGTCTTGAAGAGGATGAGAGAAGCTTGTTCTTGGAATTAAAAGTTCTCTTGGTCAAGCTGCTCAATGTCTGCAAAACACACACACACACACACACACACACACACACACACTCACACATTAAAGGAGTCTCACATTATTCAGCCTTCACAGAGCTAACATCCAGGGATGCCTAGCCCCCCTGAGCACAGTCTTATAGGCAGCTTGCTCATCTTCTTTTCCTTAAATGCTTGATTCTTTCCCAAATTTATTCTCATGAATTTCTGTTCACAGTGACAACTGTTGAAATAACACACCTTCCTTGTGAAAGTTTAGCCACTCTCTGTCAGCTCCTTTCCATCTCATTTGGTGCTGTTCTCCCCTTCTTTCTGGAGAGTGTCAGAACCCTGGCTGGAAGCCAGGGCTCTCTGTGGAGGCTCTCCCTCTCTTGCCAAAGCTCCATTTTGGTACTTAGGGCTCAACTGCTTTAATCATCCTATTCCCTACCCCCAACCTCTCTAACATGTGCCAACCTGGAGAAGTGGGGAGCAGCCTCTTAGGAGGCTGGGAGCAGGGTGTATTAATAGTGGGGGGCACTACCAGAGGTAAATAGGAGAAAGGAGTGCTAGTCAAAGAAAAATTTCAAACTCATGAAATGTATTTACTTCTCTTTTCATCAACATTTCTCTCCTCTCATATGGGTCCTTATGTGAAGCCACCCTTACCTTTTCAAGTCACGGACCTTGAACGTTATATTCCTGCCATATGTGCATATATGTATGAGAGAGTGTGTGCATGTATGTGTGTGAGAGAGAGTGTGTGTATATGTGTGTGTGTGCATGTGTGAGAGAGAGAGTGTTTGTGTGTGAGAGATTGTGTATATGTTTGTGTGAGAGTGTATGTATGTGAGAGTGTGTGTGTATATGTATGTGTGTGTACATGTGAGAGTGTGTGTGTGAGAGAGAGAGAGTGTGTGTATGTAAGAGAGAGAGAGTATGTGTGTGTGAGAGATTGTGTGTATGTGTCTATGAGAGAGAGTGTGTGTATGTATGTGTGAGAGTGTGTGTGTATGTGTGTATGTGTGTATTTGAGAGAGAGTATATGTGTGTGTGAGAGAGTATGTGTGTGAGAGAGTGTGTGTATGTGTGTGTGTGAGTGTGTATATATGTGTGTATGTGTGTATGCATGTGTGAGAGAGTGTGTGTGAGAGAGAGATTGTGTGTATGTGTGTATGAGAGAGAGTGTGTGTATGTGTGTGTATATGTGTGTATGCATGTAAGAGAGAGTGTATGTGTGTGAGAGAGTGTGTGTGTGAGAGATTGTGTGTATGTGTGAGAGAGTGTGTGTGTGAGAGAGAGAGTGTGTGTGTGTGAGAGAGAGAGTGTGTGTGTGAGAGATTGTGTGTATGTGTGAGAGAGTGTGTGTATGTGTGTCTGCATGTGAGAGTGTGTATGTGTGTGTGTGAGAGAGAGAGAGTGCATGTGTGTGTGTATGTCACTCTTTTTGTCTCTAAAAAACGTCAGTCTTGGCTCTGGGTCAGTGAGAGAGGAATTCTGAAAACGTGTCTGGAGTAGATTAACAACTTCATTCATTTTTAAAATCCCACAAGCATTGTCATCCATACAGGAGACATTAACTAAACACCTACTGTGTTGCAGGTTACAAGAAGTGCCCAGGATGCGGATGACGAATGGGACAGTATAGCAGGGAGTGAGAAATGATGACCAGAGCTCACGTCCTGACTTATGCCAGGCCAGGCACACTTGCCAACCCTATCCCATCCATCAAGACGGGGGAACAAAAGGAAAGAGGAAGACATAATATAATGCACACTTGAAGGTAATCTGTGCAGCTCTGACTGTGACTCAAGGAGAAGAGGAAAAACAAGAAAAATGCTTCACTCAGAGCAGGCTGCGCAGCATATTTAGAAAATAATTTCCATTTTAATAGTATGTGCCTTTTCCATATCAAATGACATGTCTGGCAAACACTAAAATGCAACACCTTTTGGGGCCCTAAGTATCTGAACAATAGATGAAGTCATCTTAACGGGACCACAAAGCCACTTAGCATCTGGCACTTTGTCTCCATCCTGGTGGGGACAAGAGAGAAGGGTGCTTCCAAGTGGCAGACCGAGCGTGGCTCCTGCCTGGATGACGCACAGGGAGACCTGTTCACCATGTGACCTTCTCACTGAGCCTGCATGGAGATGACTTCCCAAGTGGGGTATAGTACAAAGGTATTATTCTTCATCATTACACAGAGACTGAGTTTCCACAGAAATCACAGCAGCATGCAAAACAAAGAATAAAAGGCACTTACAAAGCCTGGGAACAACCAGTATTGCTGTGTGTAAATATCTGCTTTCAAAATTCCTGTGTGTATGTGTGCTCACATGCAATTGTGTGCCTGTGTGCACACGATTGTATGTGTTTAAAACAAAATTGGATCTACTAATTATTCTCTTTTTTACCTAACATAGACCTAGAGTTGTGGACAGGTAGCTTCTGTAAATTCTGGACTTAATGCTCTGCTCTTACCATCATGCAATTGTTTTTAAAAAAACATTTATTTTTATCTATTTAGTTTGTGTGTGTGTGTGTGTGTGTGTGTGTGTGTGTGTGCTGATGTCTTCCTCAGTCTCCACCTTGTTTTTCTTTTGAGATAGTGTCTCGCATTGAACTCAGAGCTCTTTAATTTGGCTAGCCTGGCTGTCCAGCAAGCTCCAGGGATGCTCCTGTCTTTACCTCCTCAGCTCTAGGACTGCAGACGAGTTCTGGGATGTTTCGCTTCTTTTGTGAACTCAGTCCTCAGCTTGTGTGGCAAACACCTTCATGACCGAGCTGTCACCCCAGCCACCACCAGGGAGGCCCTCATTTTCTCCTCCGCCCTGTGCTTTGTAAATGAAGGTCAAAGAGGTGCATGTAAGAAGCAGAGGTGGCACAGACAATATGGCAGCCTCTTCCTGCCATACTGCTTGCAAGGAACTCACAGTGGGCCCCAAGCACAGAGGTCTGGCAGCCCCACAAGGCAAGGACCCTTCTTGAAATCAAAAGTGAGTATAAGGTATCTGCCTACACCCAAACACCGGCAGTTGGGAGAGGCCACTGTCCTCTGTGAGCCAGAACATGATTGTCATGCAAAAAGAGAACAAGAAAGCTCTACAGAGCATGGAGCTCAGATGACCCACCGTGTCCCCCTTAACTCATGCTGTTAACCCTGGCAGCCACCATCAGACGTGCCAGAGCAGGGAGAAGAGGGGCAGCACATTAGCGAAACAGTGGAAGGAGTTGGTAGATGGCCTTTGTGTCAGGAGGTGAAGCTGATTTTATTTTTGCGCAACTTTTCCCCCCCAGTGCTGGCAGAAGGAAACTGTGTAAGGAGAGCAGAGCAGAAGCCAAGCGATTTGCTGGGGTCGGGGGAAGGTCTGGGTTGCAAATGAGTTGAATGCTTTTATTTGTGTTTAAACCAGTACTGCATAGTTCAGTTCAGGCTAATGATTTAAACAGTAAGTTTTCTTTTTACTTAGAACATTAGATAACAGATTTAAAAGATGTCATATTAAATCAGAGGAGCCATCACTGAAAATGGGTAGTAGTGCCTTCTGCCTCCCTCAGAGACTCCGCATGCGTTTTCCATCAAACCCCACAAATCATGCAGCCAGTCTTGTCTGGGTAATACATTGGGATCATTTTTTACAAATCATTTAATATAATGTATTATTTATCTATATCTTTCAAAGGACTTTTCAGAAGAGCAGAAGGTCCACGCCTTGCTGTGAACGTCACAGGGTCCCTACAGGGCCATGCATTCAAACCTACACTGAGACCTCATTGCTACCCAATGTCCAGTACACATTACATTCATTTTGTCTCTGTGTGCATACTAAATGGTGTGTGTGTGTTCATGTGCACATGTGTGTGGAGGCCAAAGATCAACCTTGAGTCTCACTTCTCAGGCATCATATCTACCTTGTTTTCTGAGACAGAATTTCTCACTGGCTGGGAACTTGCCAAACAGGCTAGGGTGATGGCCAGTGAGCACCAGGGCTCTGTTTCTTCCTCTCCAGCACTGGTATTATAAGTGTGCCACCATGTTCAGATTTTTTTTTACATGAGTTTTGGGGACTGAACTTGGGACCTAACACTCACAAGGCAAGCAATTTACTGACAGACCCATCCTGGTATTTTGATTCTATACATTTGAATGAAAGGATACCTTCACATTCACTACAGGATCTTACAGAGTAGTCAGCACTTTACCTACCAATCCTCTGTGAGCTATAAGCATGACTTTAAAGACCATTGCTAACATCTGCACAGCAAATGGCTTCGGTGGATGAGTGTATTTAACTTAGCTTCTATAGCTTTGGGGACATTTAGATAGTTTACAATGTATTTACAATTAATTGTTCATTATGATAAGATGAAAATCTTACAAAATTAAATTTTTATATGCACACATGGTTATTCCCTAGAGCAACATGCAAGCAGGATTTCTGAATCAATGCATTTTGAAGGGTGTGGAGATACAGCCACAGAGGGCTCCAGGGAAGTTTGTATCAATTTGTAAATTTCCTCTTAGTACATCATCCTTCCTTCCGGTTCTTAATCACACCATCTCATTCTGTCTCTGCCAATTTCAATACCTTATTTATTTATTTACCAAAAACACCTTCTGTGTACCAGGCAGTGTAACAGGGAGTCATGGAGACAAAATGGTAAGCAAAATAAAACTCAACTTTATGGGACTTTTACTCAAGTGTCAACTAATCCTGTACAGTCCTGTGCATTTACAAAGTTGATGATTCTTGTGAAGGAAAAGAAAGGACGTGTGTAGAGCGGCTGAGGGCTTGACTTACCTGCAGCATCAAGAAAGGTTCCCTTAAAGAATTTACATCCAGATGTGATTTGAGGGGATGGGCAGAGAAACAGACCAGTGTGTCACAGTAGGGAGTGCCAGCCCAGTGTGGCCTGGGGCACGAGGGTCGGTTGAAGCAAGGTCTTGGAACCTGCAGGGCAGTGTGACAAATTGCAGAGGCAACCAGGAGGGAGGGGCAGGAGAACCACCAGGCCAGATGTAGCTTGCTGTCTGTCTTTCTCAAGAAAGCTTTCTTGGAAGACTGGTGTGCTAATTCATTTTGTATTGTCAGTGGCTGACTTTGGATTTCAGTAGCAGAGCTGAGTGGTTTCGAGAGACTTTGAAAGAGTTCATGTAACCTAAAACAGAAAGAAGTGCTACCTGCTAGGCAGCAGAACACCTGGCTGTGCAGGCTTCACCTCAGAGTGGTGGGAGTGATTGGGGTTACAGCGAGTGGGCTCTGTGAGGAAGCACATTTGGAATGGACTTTAGGAGGCTCAGAATGCTGCAGGCAGTCAGGAAAGACTACTGTGGTGTTCCTGGTGAGACCTGGTATGGGCAATGACATGACAGACCACTGAGAAGGAAAATGAAATGGATGAAAATTGGTGGGTGAGGGGAGGTGGTGCCTCATGTCACCTCAGGTTTATGTGCAGAGCATGGTCCCTCAGTTACGTAGAGAAGGTGGAAAAGACCCAGCAGCCCTCCGCTGGCTACTCCTGCTTCATTTGCTTTACTCTGAGCTAGCAGCTGATAAAGGCTCTGAGCTCAGAGCAGTGGTAGTAATCTCATTATCTCAAATATCATTATTTGGCCAAAACATGCATTCTGTCACAGTGTACGTCTTCTGGGTTTGCATTTGTTGCTGATGTTTCAACATGAGAGAGTCTCTCCAGGGCCTGGGATGTGCGAAGCACTCACTCTCTTTAAGGGCATACAAATAGAAGGCAAGCATCGGTGAAGAGCATTAGAGCTGAGACCCAAACCAGCTAATGGAGCAAAGGGCAAAACTAAAGCTCTAAAAGATTTGGAACACCTCATGTTCCACTGGGAAACAGGATGAGCTTTTGCGGGCAGCACAGAAGCATGAGGCCAAGAGCAGCCAGCTGCAGCCCAGGAGAGCTGGGGAGTACCAGTGGGCTCTCCCACCTTCCCGAGGCCGGCAATCCGCCTGAGCTCAGTGTGGTGCGGCAGCCTTGTTCTGCTCTGGCTGGCTCTGAGCTCTCTCCCTGCCGAGTGCTGAGTGCTTTGCCACCCTCGTGGAACAGAAGGCGCTTCACTCCCACAGCCGAGAGCGAGTCACTCTCTCCTCTGCCTTGTTATACTGTTATAGAGTTTGCTCTTGTCACATACCATTAATATCCAGCATTGTGCATCTCTGTCTACCAGGAATGGATGTCTTAAGGACGGTGTCTCTGTCTTCTCCATCTTTGGGCTCCTAGAACCCAGAACTGTGCAACAACAAAGGTGGCAGACTACCGCAGGCCTAAGTTGAACAGAAGCCAGTAACTTCTGGCTGGAGTGCCGGCAGGTTGAGTGATCTGATGAAAAGTCTCAGGCTACATGCTGGTGAGGACTGGGAGTAAGAAGAGAAATTGAATTTGAATAATTGAATTTTAAGGAGCAGGCATATGCTTCTGCTGTAACCTCCCCACACCAGACAGCATGCCCAGATGCAAGTCAAAATGCATTATGTATTTAATGTGTCTCCTGGGGTTGGCAGCTGAGATAATAGGAGGAGAAGGCAGGGATTAGAATCAAAGTAGCAACATCTGAAGACATTTAGTGGTGGTGAAAGGTCAGGCCAGTCCTTAGCCATTTACTCAACCTTGTGCTAGGGAGGAGTGGATGTGATTGAGCGGTGTGTGTGTGTGTGTGTGTCTACATGTGGGTGTGGGAAGTTTAGAGAAGAGATGGGAGGAGCAGTGCTGGTTCCAGGCCCCAAGGTGGACATTTCCTCAGGTTACAGTAGTGGAATATCAATTCTGGTTGTTTATATTGATCTATGGACTCAGACTTGGGAAGGATAAAACTTTGTCTGGGAGACTGTTGTGCTGCTCAGCCTCTCCTGAGGTCAGAGCCAGCAGAAGCAGGGTTTTGTGGAAGCAGAGAGAATTGTATTAGTGGGAAGGGGAGAAGTTTAACACCTGCCTCTGCCGAGCACTGACTTAAACACACCCCCAGAAAAGCTGTGAGTGAACTCCGTCTTCAGTCAGAGGCATGGAGGGTCTCTGAAGCAAGTAGGGAATCCTGAACACCCCTCAGGCAGAGTCAGGGTACAGAACCAGGTTTAATTGAGCCCCAACCCCCTGATGTTATCTTGCCTTCATAGGTTCTGAGATCTGGAGAGAGATTGTAAAACTCCACTGAAATCTCCTTTTACATAGACTTGTGAGTGGTGGGCATACATACTGATCTGGGCACATGGCTAGTGAGGCCAGGCAAGACCTAGAGAAGCTCCCTGTGACATCCATAAAAGAAGCTCCCCATTTCACTCCTGACCCCCATGGCTCTGGAAGAAAATCTTGCTGTGGAAGTTGCGGTGTGTCACAGTATGCCACACGGTACAGCACCGAGTGCACACTGCCCGAACAGCGTCACTGCAGATGTTCACTGCGAGAGTCATTAGTGTGGTTCCAGGCCTCTGGCTTCTGCCACAGCATCAATACTGGATCCTCACTGGCATGCCTCTCAGATATCCTGCTGTTGCCCTAGGTCGTGGGATCCTGCGGCTTTGGTCCTGCAGTTCACAGATGGGGTAGATGTTGGGGTGGGCCAACTCAAGCTCCGGATCTGGGCCTGGGAGTGGTGGCTGTGTTGTTCGTCACCAGATCTCCTGTGCCTGTGTCACCAGGGCCAGCTTCAGCACCAGGGCCAGCTCCCCAGCTCTCACACCCCAGGTCCTCAATGCCAGGTGAGGCTTACCATAGGCTCAGCCTGCTCTGAGTGCTGCAGCCGATGAGAGGCAGACTCAGCTCAGCTCTCCCACACTGCCCAGGCAAGGATACCTTCTGGGACAGCTCTCCCACCTGCCAAAGGTCAGTGGGTGAAGTGGAGGGTGGGGCTGGGGTGAGGGGCTGGGGTGAGGGGCTGGGGTGAGGGCTGGGGTGAGGTAGCCTTCCCAAGCTTATACCCTAGGTCACCTGCTCCCAGGCCATCAGGGCCTGCCCTCCTAAGTGCTGGAGCTGGCGAGGGGAGTGCCCAGGGGAGCCTCAGCAGACCCCAAGCAGATAAGCAACAGGGGCGGGGGCAGGGTGAGTGGTAAAGGAACGGCTACAGGAGGCTGACGAAGCCTTGTGAAGGTGTCACTAACTACCTAAACTACCTCCATCATCATTAAGCTGCACCACTAACTACCTAAACTATTCTCCATCATTATTACGGAACTTTCTTTTTACAGATAAGCTGAAGTCCAAGGATCCACTCCAGAACTGTTTGTTGTCACAGGCTGAGCTCAGAGTCTCTTTCATGTGGGCACCCAGTCTCTGGAGTAGTGATTTCCAGGTGTGAGCTTGTTCTGTGGTTATTCTGCAGTCCCTCTCCACACCCAGGCTGTCAGAATGTCTCCATTCCCACATGAGCAGAGAAGCCCAGCATTCTTTATGCAGCCTTTCTGTCAGTTAGTTCTCAAATCCTGGATGGTTGCTAAGGGCTTAACAGGACATCTCTATTATGTTGTACATGTTTAAAAAAAATAGGGGGAAAAAGAAAACTAGCCAGGGCTGCAGCAGAATAACTGAACCCTTGCTTAACACGTGCAAAACCCTTGATTCCATTCTCTGCACTGAACCCCAAGCAAAACCCTAAGCAAAAACAACACCCACAAGTATTTCCTATGAAAAAGGAGTATATTCTTATTATAAAAACATTAGAACAAACACAAAATTAATTTCCATTATTTTATCTATACAATATTATTTATAGCACTTAAGCAAGCAGTCTGCTTTGTTCTTCCACGTTGCACTATACAGCAATATGAGTGGAAGGTTTGGGATCAGGAACTGAATTTTAGGCCCAATGGACCTGTGTGCATGCACACACATTCATCATATGTGAAAACACACATATGGTGCATGTATGTACACCTGGATATGTGATAGGAGAGACTACTGTGGTAGCATACCAGCCCAGCGCCTGTGAAATCTATGGCAGGAAAAGCCACTTTATCTCTGAGACATGAGCTCTGTCTTTCTCTGGAGAGCAAGTGCCTGGAAGTCCCACATACTACCCACAGCTCATTTTCTATGGCTGTCAATCACATGAGGCCATGAAATCAAACCTTGGCCAGAAAAATCACAATCTCTCTCTAGATTGTGTCCAATCAGAAAATCCAGCAAAGGAGAAGCGTGAAACAAAAACAAGAACATGTCACTCAGGGTTGGGACTCCCCTGGGAGCCCATTGGTGTTTGTCACCATCAGAGGGTGGTAGTGTAGTGAGCGCTCTCTGTCTTTCCAGGAGGAAGGGAACAGCCCAAAGAATAGGCTTTCCATGTGGCATGGGGCTCTTCGGCATTTCTTGCTGTCTCTGCTGTTTTCCTGGTTATACTTCTGGAGTCTGGCCACAGCAAGTAGTGTCCTTGCCAACCCAGTAATGCTGGCTCTTGTGCTTTGCCTAGCTTTCCATTATCCAAGAGCCCTGTTAACCGGAAGCCTTTACAGTGCCTTGAGGGCCTGCTGGCTAACTCCCGCTGGCCAATGCTGTCTGGCACTCCAGACACTTTAAAGATCAAAATCTGGGAGAGAAAAAAAAATCAAACCTCCTTTTGAAGCTGCTCTTCAGCTCTCTTTGGATGCAGAGAGCCTCCTCTGTACCCACCGCCCCAGGCTCTGTCTGACCCAGACTTTTATGTACTTATGCTCCAGAATGTTTCCAAAAATATACATCAGCTTAAAAAAATAAAAAAGCAAAGGGAGCCACTGTTCTCTTGTAGGAAGAGACTCCATCCTCTTTCTTGGAGGAGAAGGACATAGGAAGGGAATAAAGTCGGAGGTTGCAGGGCTGGGTGGCTTCATGCACCTTAATTTTGCTCTCATGAGTGTTGGGAGGGATGGGGCCCTCTGTAGATCATGGTGCCATCTGGATGGAATGACACCCTGTCGGTACAGCGGTGCACTCTTGGAGGAATGGCACTGCATGGGTAGAGGTGTGCATTCTGTGTAGAATGGAGCCCTCTGTGTGACATGCCATTGTCTGGGAGAGCTTCTCTGTCTGAGGACTCTCATGGTCATAGTCCACGACAGAGAGTTCTAGGAAACAGGAAGGTAACAGGTCCAGTGCCACCACTCACTGCTTGAAGTGACCCTGAGCAAGTTACTTAACCTGCTGAGCCTCAATTTCTTATTTATGAGTTGGGGTAATGGTACTCATCTACTGGGCTTTTGAGAATAGGTTAGGACATATGCCTAATGCTAAGGCTGCTTTCAGAGTCAGAGAAACTGTTGCAGTCATTCTTACCATGCCCATCTATTCCTGAATTCCCTTCTTAGGGTTGCCTTTTTGTTTGAGCATTCTGTATTAGTCAGTCAGCTTTGCTGGGGCCAGGGATCTGTGGATTGACATGTGTGGGAGTTCAAAACACTCAGTGAGTCCCAAACCCGACTCTTTTTTTAAATTAAATTTTATTTTTTATATTAATTACACTTTGTATCCCAGCTGTAGCCCCCTCCCTCATTCCTTCCCAATCCCATCCTCCTTCCCTCGTCTCCTCCCATACCCCTCTCCTAGTCCACTGATAGGGGAGGTCCTCTTCCCCTTCCATCCTAGCCTATCAGGTCTCATCAGGACTGGTTGCATTGTCCTCCTCTGTGGCCTGGCAATGCTGATACCCCCTTGGGGGGGGGAGCAAAACCAACTCTTAAGAGATGTCAAGAACAAGACACAAGGCTGGAGAATTGGCCTAGTGATTAAGAGCACTTGTTGCTTTTGTGAAGAAGCAGGGTCAAATCCCAGCACCCACATGGTGGCTCACAATTGCCTGTAACTCTAGTTCCAGGAGATCCAACGCCTCTCTGACATCTTTGGGCATCAGGAAAGCACAGACATGATACACAGATACACATGCAGGCAAAAATTCATACACAAAATTTTAAAATTAAGAAGATAACAAGAAAAGGACCAGAAGCAATTATGCTACTAGTCAGGGAAGAAAGCAATGCAGGAATAAATTTCAGAGTCCTTAGGAGGATTTCATGGCCCCAAAAATCCCTCTGCCCACTGATGTCTGGACCCCAGGACTAAGGAAACATTCTTTCTTGCAGGTAGCACTGTCTCCGTTAGAGGAAACGTTCCCCAGGGGGATGATGCAGTAGCAGGTGTTTGCCTCTGTGTGTGTCTTGGGAGGATGCTGTCTGATGGGGGTAGAGCTGGGTGGTCATGTGAAGGGAACAAGAAAAATGAGTATCCAGGCTGTGCATATCACCTCCTCTTGGATTTAGAATGGGAGTTTCAGATCCACCTTATCTCTCTGAAATTGTGGGGGGAAAATCCAAATGCCAGCTATATAAACTATGTTGAGGTTCTGCATTAGTCTAGAATGTTCATAGGCTCTCTACCATGGGCCATTATTTTCTCTGCCTATCAGTGGAATACCAGGATGGAGTCTCTTTCTCTCATACCTAGCCCTTTTGGCCAAATGGCTGCGCATCCAAGAATATTTGGCACATAGCACAAAGTTCACCGTGACTGCAGGCTGCTTGTTGGAATGATACTGTCTGCTAAAGCTCATTTCCTCTCATGCAGATCAGCACTACAAGTGTTAGAAAATAGGAGTTTTAAGCAGCAGTAGAGCCCTGCCTTTCTCCTCTGATAGCAGCTTGAGCTCTCCTGCATGCTCCCCCTTTTTCCTCCTTCCAAGGCCTCTATGTTGGGGCATGAAAGGATATCAGATTAGGTTGCAGTAGATGGAGAAGATCTTTCTAACTTAGCCCTCTGCCATTCACTTTTCCTACATACTCTGGCTCCAATGCACGAAAGAGTGAGGTACTTGGAAAACTCCCTAGGAAATACCCACAGTGTTATTCAGAGAAGGGAGTCATCAACCAGACAAAACTTCTTGAGCACTGGCCATATTCCTGGGGCTATGCTAGATGCCAGGTATTGGTGTAAGTGAGGCTGTCTTATAGTGTATAATGGTGGTGAGATACAGTTAGCAACTTTAAAAAATGAGGGTTGAAAGGCTGCAAACCCTCATGGCATGGCAAAAAAGGTAAATATGACTTGAGAAGCTTGTGACAGAATGAAAAAACCATTTAGAAACGGAGGAGTGTGAATGATGAGCAGGAGAGGCCCAGTACCAACACAGATAAGGGCTTTGTTCTAGTCTCATTTCTACTGCTGTGATAAAATACTCCAATTGCAAATCAGGGAAGAAAGGGTTTATTATTGGGGAGGGTCCATTATAGGGAAGATAGAAAGGGAGGAACTTGGAGCCTTGTAGTCATAAGCAAAATGCATGCATCTTTGCATGCTTGTGCTCAGCTGACTTCCTTTATTGGGCACTGAGTAGGGAATGGTGCCACCCACAATGGCATGGGTCCTCCCACATCAACTAATAATCAAGAAAGTCCCCACAGAGATGCCTACAGGCCAACCTGATCTACTCCTCAGTAAGACTCTCTTCCCAGAGGATTTTAGGTTGTGTCAAGTTGAGAGTTAAAAGTCAGCAGTGCAGGCTTCTTACATGAAGAGTATCTGTGTCATAAAATGCTTCTTGAGCCATTGAATGTGTGGATGAAATAAAAATGGTCGAAGAAGGAGGCATGAGGCAAATGCATGAATATCAGGATGAGGAATCCTGCCTAAGGTCATAATCACACTGGCCCTGTGGAAAGGTACACAACCCTAAGGTAGAGGTGTGAGCAGAGATTGGGAGTGGGGGTTGGGAAGCTGCATGAAGCCCTGGTGGAGCAGCTTGCACCTAACATAGGTAATGTAAAAGGAATGTTTATTTGCTTATTTCAGTTTTCTCAGAGGATTGCTGCCTCCTTCTGCTATCCTAGACCCGGAATCTTCTAGCCTCCGTACAACCTACCCTAGGCCTAGAATGTTTTCAGCCTCTGAGACTTACTGTTTAGTAAGTTCACCCTTCCTTGTTCTTTCCATGCTCTGGATTGGCTGGTTCAACTCAGCTGTTCTGGCTCAAACTCCTCTCCCAGCTTACTTACTCAATCAGACTTCTCTCTTGGCCCCTGAATTGCTCTGCTTGGCCTTAAAGTAACTCAAGCAATCTGCTCTAATCTTCTCATTGCCTGGCTTGTTTTGCCTTCACCTGAGTTCTCTAGCTGCCACCTGTCTATTTTTGTCCTGGTAAAACTGCCTCCTCTCTCTCTGTATTGCCCCTTAAGTAGCTTTCTTTTTCTCATGAGAGTTGGGAATATCCTAGCATATCAAATTTTTCTCTGATTCATCACTTTTCTGCCACTCAATTAAATATCACTTTCAAACATGGGTGCTTCCTTCTACAAACTAATTTTACCTTTACTATTTGGGATTAAAGTCATGTACCACAATGCCTGGACCTAAGCTTTTTCTTTATGCAAAGATTGCTCTATACCAGGATGGCCTTGAATTCAGATCTGCTTGCCCCTGTCTCCTGGATTAAAGGCATATCCTCTACAAGGTAAGGTTGAAACAGATTAATTTTTTTCCCAACAAATAATATACACTTTCCCAGGACCAGGCACTTACCTGTGCATTGGGATAGAAGTGACTTAGCCTATCAGTGAGTGGGAAGGGAGAGTGTAGGACCTGCTGTACAGCTCATGTCTGGATAGCCTCTGAGCTTGGTATAGGACAGTGAGCCCCTTTCTCAGCAGGGTTCCCTCTCAGCCCGAGCTGGAGAACCCCAGATCTTCTAAGGAGCCCTCACACAGCCCTCAGGGAGAATACAAGCCCAACCCTTTCTTGATAAGAAATCCCTTCAGCAAGCACCAAAAATGTCACCCCATGCTATGAGATGCCTTGATGTAGTGGCTTTCAACCTTTGACCTGCACCTGGAGTTCTCCCCCCCCCCCACACCTATAGGATAATTACTGTGTTCCCCCTCTTATGATAGGGCTGTGTTACTGTACGTAAATGAAGTTTCCCTGGCGCCCCCTTAGCCCCATAAATTCAAACATATTCACCCTCAGAACCCCTCCCACTGCCTGAGGTTTCTAAGTCCCTTGTTTCACAGGAAATAAAGAGGCCCACATCATCTATTTCACCACTATTGGCTGAGACTCCTCATTTATTCTGGGGAAGGACAGGCTCCCTTTCTCCGCGAAGAATTCACTGCTGGACCCCCCGAGGTTTGGCTGCTGGTCAGCCAGCGGACCGCTGCAGCGCAAGCATGGCAGCACAGATTGCTGCCGCCCTTTTCGCTCCACCCACCGCGGTGCCTGAAGACATTTTGTCTGCCTATCTTCATTTTGGAGCTCTGAGAGAGCCTCTGTCACCATCTGCTCACAAAGTCAGGCTGGGCCCTTGTTGCTGCCTGGTTTGCGTTTCAGAATCCTGGGCTTCCTGACCCTGGGTGTCACCCGTTTCCACCTAGAGCCCGCACTTCCGGTTTTGTACTCAATGGTGCTGAGCTTCCTGGGAAAGTACCTGACAAAGCCGCAGCTCCAGCCCAAGGCCGAACAAGAGAGTGTTCTAGGATTCTTACCTGAACTGCAGGCTGAGGGGCCATGAGGAATATTTCTGAAAGAGAAGGTCTAGTTCTCCCTGTGGACTACAGATATAAAGGAGAAAGAAAGAGGGCCTTGAAGGTGGCTCACTAGTGAAGAGTCCGTCCGCTGTGTGAGTCTGAGGACCCAAGTCTGAATTCAGAATCCATGTTAGGAAAACAATGCCTGGCTTGGTGCAGGCATGTACAGTCCCAGTGCTAGGAAGGAGAGCAGAAGCTCCCAGGAGCTTTCTGGAAATACCATCTAGTTGAATCATCAAGATCAAAGTCAGTGAGAGACCCTGTCTCAAAAAAAAAAAAAAAAAAGCTAAATAGAACCAAGAAATAATAGCTGCGGCTGTCCTCTGACCTCTACATGCACATATACGTCTGGGCACACACGGATAAGCACACAAATGTACACACAAGAGAGAGAGAATGAGAACTAAGAGAGTTACCCCCAAAATGTGAATTGGGAAGTCTTAAGAGTGACTGGAGTGACTGATGCATTTCTGAACACTCCCTTCTCTTTATCCTGAACTGAAAAGCAATGAAAATGTCTCACTGAAATATGTGGCAGGCACCTCACAGATTTCTGCCAGAGCCCTGTGCTACATCACATGATGAAGACAAGGGGCTGTGGAGAACGTGAAACTTGCCCAGTAACAGAAAAGTCACATCATTTGTCAGCTCAGACTTGGAACTCCCTTCTCTATTTACTGCTCCCCAATTCTACTTCAACATACCAGCCAACACTTGGGAGCCAAGGAACTGATCCTAGACATGGACTGGACTAGAGAGCTGAAGGATGGAAGATGGAGGAGGTCTGAGGGAAGCAGAAGGCACAGGACAGAAACAACGGAGAGACACTTCATCCAGGCTGTTGCAGGAGGTCTCTGTCCATCTCATCTGGGGACTGTGCCTAATGCAGGCTTCTCAGTGGAACATAGAGAGCTTTCCCTGGCTCCTTTCTGTGAGCAGACAAGAAAGCTGGCAGGGCAGGTGGTGACCACCACTCCCTTCTTTCTGGGGGTCCATCTCAGAGGTCCCAGGTCCTGCTCTGACTGGGGTTCCTATCAGGCACCATGGAGGAGACAGGCACTATATAAATGCTAAATAGACGAGGTCGTGCCTGTCTCCAGGATAGACTGCCAGTCCCTGCTGTCAGTGTTGCGCCTTTATGAACACAGATGTGTCTCCCACCAAGACACTGATCCTGTCTGTCTCCAGTCTTTTTGCAATTTCTCTCATCTCGATAACAAAATGTTGGGCTGCTTTTATTTTAATTTCTTTTTGGTAGTATTGATTTCTTTTTCTAGAAGGGCTTTATGGTTTGCTATTTTAGTTTCCTGAATTCATATTCAAAAAACAGGATGCTGGGATATCTTCTGGTTACCCTTCCAAAACTGAGAATAGTAATAACCATCCTTTCCTCTCACTCTTGCCTGAATCATCTCATAAAGCTCTGTCAGCACTGGATGCCAGTGGACAGGATTCCTGTCTATTCCACCACCCACTCTGTGTAACCTTTGGTTTATGACTTGGCCTCTCTGAGTCCTGGCTGCTTCATCTGTCTAGCTGTCATCTTGGCAGATCTGTTCTTCCTACTAAGGAGAGTAGGGTAATTTATTTGGAAACTTTAGGGACCAATTGATTTTCAGATGAGCAATCTGCCACTGGAGTAGGGAGCCACTTGGTTCCTTGTACTATAAGTTATCAACAGCAGAGGGTCTGTATAAACAAGACTCCTGACAGCGGCGTTCTGTCTCCACACAGCTCTGAATGATGTCGAGATGTGGCCAGGGCAGGTGGGTGTGGAGAGGATGTCCATACAGGTCACAGCTAAGAACCTCTCTGTGTAAATTCATCTGGTCCTTCCTTGGTAACTCCCAAGCCCACCATTGTTGCCTCACCTCCATAGACATTGCTTCTCAGTGGTGATCTGCAGGGATGCATCCTCCCTGCCGTCCTGTCATGCTCAGGCCCCACCTGGCCTAGGTTCATGAAGGCTGGAAGGGAAATTTTCCTTAGACAGCTTCAGGATTGGTGCAACACAGTTGGTTTCTAGGAGACTTTCAAGGAAGAAAGGGGCAGAGGTGGAGACCAGCAGACTTTCCTCCGGAAGCCATTCCCTTTATGGTGTCTTCCGGCACCTGAATCTCTAGAGGGACAGCATCAGACTCTGTTGGAGGCCGTGTTATAGCACTGAGCACAAGGCTCCCTCCTTCCAGAGATCCCCATGTGTTGGGAAGAGAACTTAACATTTTAAACACATCTTCAGGTGATGTGATCTTACATCCCAGAAGAACATTGTTGGGAATCAGGAGCCTACAATATAAGAAAGATACACCATAGGGTGTCTGTGTCCCTGGCTCTCCTGTTCCAAACTCACTTGCACCAAATAAGAGAAACACTTAGAGGTCTACTCTGGGGTCCTCTGTAGACATGTGTAGTGGCCAGGAGCATGCTCACGGGGCTATCAGTTCATGATGCATTTATGGGCTGAGGACTGTGGCTGTTTGTTGAGTAAATAAACAGACACAGACCTAAGGATGGCCCCCAGCCCTCCAGGCAGACTTTCTCACTTCTGTTGTTTGTTCTGCTGCCTTCTCATCGCCTTGTACTGACAATAGTCGTAAATAACCACAGTGCTGTAGAGAAATCATTTTAACAGCAGAGAGTCAAATAAATACATTAGACCTGACAGCTTAACTATGCACAGTCCATTTGGATGTGGTGGCCAGCTGCTCCCAAGGACTGCACTTTGGGGAACAGGCGCAAGAGGGCGCACAGAGCTCACCAGCTGGGCTTCAAACTGCTCAGTGTGGACCAAGCAGAACCCAGCCAAAGCTGTGTGCTGTTCCTAACTTGGCTAGGGATGGAGGTGGCAGACTGTGTGTGTGTGTGTGTGTGTGTGTGTGTGTGTGTGCATGCTGAGATTTGTGTCTCCTGGACCTGCATGGGTCACCTCAAGGGTGGTGTAGTCACAGTCCCAACGTGCTACCCTTGTGCCTCTTACAGACATTCAGGACCTTCTCTTTCTACCTGGGTCTTCAGCACTTGTGGCTGACACCACTGTTTGACCTGTCATTGCAAGTTCAAGGCCTGCTGTCTAATTCCTGGGCCTGTTTTCCTTTTCTGTATTTAGTACTCCTGGTGTTCTGGTGGATGGATGTTGTCTACCCTTTCTGGAGGGGAGTGTGCAGGGGTACAGGTTTCCTCAGGGCTAAGCGAAGCCCTAGATTCCATTCATGACACTCAGTGATCTCTAGGGTCCCATTTCCAGGAGCTGTAGTTCTGGAACCAGTGCGGATTAGATGCTAATTCACCAACCAATACAAAGTAACTGGGTGGGAGGAGCAGGGTTCTATAATGCGGCCATTCTCTTGCAGCCTCACACAGACCGGCAATTCCCACAAGACCCTAAATGGAAGACAGGCAGGGCCATGGGTAGCTGTTCTACTATGGATTCTATTTGCAGCCTAGAGAAAGAAGAGCATTTGGAGCAGGCATGGTATAGCTGAAAGGAAGGGCCTAGCAGCCCAGCCCAAGCCCTCTGTCTAGCTCAGTGGGACTGGGACAGGAAGGGATATTCTGCTGCTGTCCCCAGGGCTAAGAGTTCAGAAACAGTCAGCTCAATGTCCCTGAGCTCTGATGCCGGTGCAAGGTTGCTTTCTCTTTGCTCATTTTCCTAGATTCAAGGTATCAAACTCCTGTTTATGTAAACTTACTTTTAGTCACAGGAGTAGCTGCTACATAGCTGTCTTTTCTTCAGAGCTTGATTAAAGAGGACACATTTTGGGAACAGTTAGTAGCTGTCTTTGGATCCACGGTCATGAGAATATTTCATGTTCTCCAAAGGGAGTTTAGGCTTCAGCAGGTCAGACACCAGAAAATAGTTTCTGGCTCTGAAGCTGCTATGATGAATTCCATGAAGACTCTTGCCTTTCTCTTGGGACCACATGGCATCACACCATGTCCTTGCCTCCACAGAGCTGAAAATATCTCTCTGCCTCCATGAATGGAGCCCAGGGTGGAGGGACTGCCTATGGGACTGCCTGTTCTCTACCATCTGGTGCCTGATGGGTGTTTATGTGCAGGCTATAGGAAAGTAGCCATATTAAAAACACTACTCTCCCCATTGTACAAGCTGACAAATCTGATCTAAGCTGACTCCAATACTGTACAGTCCCATGGCCACAGAAGAATATTCCAGAGTGGACAGTGCATAGAATGTTCATCCAAAAATTTCCACCAGGCATTTTGTCACTGAAATTGAGTTCCTGGAGAGTCAGATTGCTTTTGGTAACCACGTTTCTCAGATTATAGATGAGAAAAGCAGAGGAGAAAATCCTTAAAAAATACATACATACCAGGATGGGATGGGGAAAAGGAAGAGGGGAAGGGGGAGGAATCAAGGGAGGGAAGGAGGAAGGGAAGGAGGGAGGGAGAGAAGAAGAGAAAGAGGGAAAGAAAGAAGGAGGGAGGAAGGGAGAGAGGGAGGGAAGGAGGAAGATGCATCCAGAGCAGAAGTCAGGGCTGTGGCCCCTGAGCTGCACACACTGGGCAAGTCCCAGCTTCTGGTTATTCTAATTCTTCTTTTAATTCTGACCTTGACTTCCCAGGAGCCTTTCTGCTTCTTTAATAAGTGTCCTTGAACCCTTCCCCTTCAACCTAAGGTCCAGCAGGTTATGATGACAGGAGATCAAGAGGCAAGGCTAATCAAGACAAAGAGCAATGACAGCAAGTCACCCCTGCCCAGCTCTTAGAGCACCTCCCCCCAGCGCTGGTCAGCACCTCGGGCAGCTTTGCCTCTTGCCTCTGTGTATGCTCTCGGCTCTGGATTCCCAAGGCTGCCTTACCTCCTTCAGCCTCTTGTGAGACATCCTGGTCTGTGAAGCTGTCCTTCACGTCAGGGCAGATGCATTTGTTCCCATAACCTGTGCTCACTCCTTTTAGAATGTACACCACTCATCCTGTCCTTGACTTCGGGCACACTTCAAGGACAGAACTGAGATCTGTGCAAAAAATGGGGGCTTTCAGCCCTACCCAGAGCAGGGAAGTAGATCCTGAAAGAGTCCTTGTGGTCATAGGCTCCCAAAGGACAGGTTAGTGACAAGGTGATAGACAAAAGAATGTGTCAACCACAGGTTAAATACAACTTGGAGTGTGTCTTTCCCCCTCTATTTCTTATTCCTTTTAACCTTTGCCCTTTCTAGTGTGTGCACCCCCACCGCAGCCCCTACTCTCCCTCTTTACCATTCTCCTGTAGCCGATGCCCTTTACAGTCTTTGGCACTGGTTCCTACCTCAGCATCTCATGAACTATTGCATTCAGAGCCCCCTCCCAGTGCTTATGGCCAGAAAGAATCTTTAACTCTGAGGCAAAACTGATAGGAGAAAAAGAATTAGAGGGAGAGGACAGAAAGAAGTGTGAGAAAAGCAATATCCAGTTTCAGCATTTTGTTCCTGTCCACTGCTACGATTTGTGTGTTTTGTACCATGTCTGCTTCCTTGTGGGAGTTTCATAAATTGATGATGATAACAGCATCTTTCTCTTAAGTCCTTAGACATTCAGTCTTTATTGCTTTCTAAAGTCTGCTTGGGGCACAGATGAAATGAGGCTGCTGAGATTTTGCTCTGTTTGTTCTGTGAGCTTCCTTGCAGAATTCGCACCCACTATGTAGCTTGTGTTCTAAGGTAGTAGGTCATGATGCCAGAAGTGCCTGAGGCTTGGCACTGCAAGGTCTAAGACAGATAGTGCCAGGGAGACAGAACAGGCTTACCTTGGTAGCTGGACAGAGATGAGGGTCCTGATTAAAAATCATTTGAGGAAAGCATTCATAGCTTTAGAAAATCTCTACCTGAACGTAGAAGTACCTTTAAAAAGTATGCAAAATTAATATTCTTCCCAGCCCTACAGTTAGGTGTAAGTAACACAAAAAGCAGGGTTTTGAATGGAAGAGTCATAACTGTCACCTGATCTGTTTAGTTACTGGAACACAATGGGCTTGCTCCCAAAGCTGAAGAGCAACAGTAGTGCTCTGATGGACACTTACTCTCTGAGCCAATACACTTTTGGCTTTAATGTTGATTTCATGAAATACAAATGTGTGTATTTTGGAGTTCTCATCAGAAAACAATGAATTCTGCAGTATGTCATTACCTGCCTACGAGAGGCAGGTGCTGAACTCCATCCATGCTGGATAAAAAGTCTTTGCTCTTAAAGGGAACCAGTTCTTTCCAGACTGAGTTCTAACACCAGGAGGAAAATGAAAATAATCTGAGGCAAGTGGGTTTTCAGCTCATTTCACCAGCTTCAGCCCACCCCGTTACCACCCTAGTCCTCTCTCAGGCCCTCACTCACCCCTTCTCTTTCTGGGGAGTGACTTGCAGCATTCTGGTTGTGCACAAATTCCAGATAGTCTAGTTCTTTTTAGCAGGAGCATTCGAGACTTTCACAGGATGTATGTGCCAATCACAGCAAAGCTGTGCCTACAACGCAAGCCCCATAGCCCTGGCCTTTCAGCTGCAACAGCGTCAAGGAGCCTGCGCTGGGAGCATGCTTGTTGAGTACCTTAAAATACTGCCCTGCCTCAGAGGCTCATGTGCGCTGCTTTTATTTACAGTGGATGCAAAGGGGCCGTTAGGACAAGACTGCGCTAGGAAAGTGCAAGTCAGATCATGCATGCAAGGAAGTCTGCTTCCTAACTTGCAGACTACACCATGCTTGCACAATCAACAAAACCATTATGAATTCCCCGAAGGGCAGACATTTCAACGGGCACACCCGTGTGCCCGCAAACGCACAAGCTGGGCTTGAAGTCAGGAATAAGCTGGAGATTTACTGATTTTGTTATCGGAAGGAATGCTCAGAGACAGAGGGGATTGTTTACTACTACTCTTAGTATCTCATTTTGAAATCGCAGTCGCACTGCGCGCCATCTAGTGGCAGGAGAGTGAAGGTGTAAGTCCCTTAAGTCTCAGCAAGTGGAGATAGAGATGGCTGTCCTTGAGTCCCAGGAAAAGTGGGCAGGAATTGGTTGATGCTTCCTTGCCAGCCCATGACCCTCATCTCAATCCCTGCCTCAGCCTGAACTGGCATTGCTCCCGTGCAAATCCTGGGCTCACTGGGCCACACTGACTAAGAATAAGAGACTACCTGGGTGGTGATTTGCCAGTTGTGATCAGAATGCTAGATTGTTCCTCCTATGTCCTCTGTTTGGCTCTGATTAGTAAACACCAGAGGGTGGAGGAGAGATGAGGACACCTGGGTTACAAATATCCCCTTTGCTTCCTCTGCCTTCCCAGACTGCGCTTGGAGAGGACACTCCAGTGGTTTCTCCCAGGAGTGGGCGAGCTTGGCTTCAGGCTAGCCTGGACGGGGCTCTCTGGACAGGGCCATCCTACTGGCCTCTCAGGCCCAAGCCCACATAGACTTAGCTGAGGCTACCCTGTGCTGCCTGCTGCCAGGCTCTTCCTTTCTTCTCTGCCTGATAACCAATGTTAGCTTCTGAAAAAATCTCTAAATGATTACTTGTGACCTAGGAAGAAGTATTTGGTCCTTGCGCCTGGTCCTGTCATAAAGGAGCCTTCTAAAAACTTGTAAAAAGTTTTTACAGGGGTAAAAGGTGGCATGAGTTCCTTTCCAGGCTTTGGTACTGAGGGCTACCTGCACAGCTTACGATGGCAGGGACGAAATCTTCAGCCTCACCCTCCCATGATTTAATGGGCTGTGCTTACCTAACCACGTCTCCATGGAAACCTCAGACATAGGTCGGCATGTCCAGGCTGCTGATAGGTGAGTGGCACAGCTGGGCTCTCTGGTGCAGGAGCTCCTGGCTTGTCTGGAATTCACTGTAGGTAATTCCATCCTTTGTGCTGCCTTATATGATAGAGTTCACTCTGACTACAAACTTTATTGAGTTCAGTGAGCACTCTACCAAACTGGTGGAACTGCAGAATGATTGTTGGCACCTTCTTCTTCATATCTGACTAGTGAGAAGGACAAGGCACCCACAGAACTGCTTCTGGCATCTCAAGTGGGAGGGATACAAAATCAGGGCATATCTTAAGTGGGGCATGGTCCCTAACCATCAGTATTTACACTAACTGTTGGGAATTGTCTGCTAGGCTGCAATGGGTTGGATGTCTCCTCACCAGTGTCCAGGGGCTTAAAGAACCAACTGGCTTGAGAAAAGGGTCCTGCTGGGTTATATGAAATGTGCTCTCATCACTGAGGCAGCCAGCAGTGGAGGGAGCTGAGGCAGCCTATCTGGACTGGTCTGTGCCACTTCAGAGAGCCTTGATCTGTCACAGCAGCCCACTGCCTCAGCAGAGAGAACCTGGCAGTGGTAGATCAAAGCGGCAGAGCCTTGGCCCAAGCTTTGGGAGATGCCCCAGGCTGCTGTCTACCCCCAAGCCGTAGTGGCCTGCCCCAAGCCAGGACAAGCATCCAAGTAGTCTCAATGCCCCAAAGCCTTGGTGACCTGCTGCTACCCTCCCCCTTCACTGCAGCAGTGAATCCAAGTTGCCCACTACCTCCCCACTAGCTGTGCAGACACACCCCCCTCCACAAAAGCTGTTTCTAGCTCTTGGGGAGCAGGTCACTAAACTTAAAGTGGCAGGCTGCTAGGCTCTCCTTCCCACCTCATGGACAGCCAATCCCTCCTTCCCACCCTGAGGCTGTGGAGATGGAAGACAAAATGGTAGCCCCTGTCAGCGCCTCAGCGGGAGCTGTCCATGGTGACTATTACTGTCTCAGCCTACTGCTATGGGAACAGATACTTTTCCAGCCTCAGAATCCCTCCTCTCTTGGATTTGTCCCTACAATAACTCTCTTTTGAGAGATTTACTGCCTGCTGTGACTCTCTCATGAGAAGAAGCAATGAAGAAGAGGAGAAAAAATAAAGAAACAAAAAAGAAGAGAAGCACAGACTACCAAGCTCCTCAGATCATCAGGGGTTGGGTAAGCCTTCCCCGGGAGCTTCATTGGCTGGAGAAGGAGCAGAGCTCAGGCTCCCAAGCTCCTCAGCTCCTCAGAGATTGGGTAGCCTTGCCCTTGGAGCTGCAACATTTCTGTTGAGGATACCTCCTGTCAGAGCGTGTGGTTCCTGGGCTCCTGTGCCTCAGGACAACCTCGGTACACTGTCCTGCTCCAGAGCTAGGATATCTTCCCAGGCCTTTGAGCTGTGAATATCCTGAAACTTTCCCACTTGGTCAGAAAGGCAGGCCAGCAGCAGCAGAAGCAACAGTAAGCATGTTGTGAGTAAAAGGAACTCACCATTGGAAGAAGAAAGCAAGCAAAACAACCTAATACAGATATGGATTTGTTTAAATATTTAAAATCCCTTTAAGCTGTTACTCCAAAGGGAGTAAGAGAGAGTTTATTATGAACCGACCACATTGACTGTGGCCATGGCCCAGGAACACGAATTTTTGATTTCTGAATGGCTTGCTTCATGGGGGAAAAGTTTTCATGAATGTTTTAGTCACAGAACCAGAAGAAGCCAGAAGTCAGTATATTTACCAGCTCTGGTGAAGGCAGGCTGATGACAGCAGAGCAGTGCCTTCTCTCCGCTCCTTGGTGGAAGCTGGAGGCTCGCTAAGTTATACATTCAAGTGTTATATCCAATCATCACAAAGATGGCCAGATACAGAGGCTGATAAGGAGACCAAGGACAGCCTAAGATAACTCCATCTCTCCAGTGTCACAGCTTTGACATATCCTCAAATGGAGCTTTGAGGAACTTTAGCTCACAAACTCAGAATTCCAGCCATGCATTAGCAAATCCTAAGTCCTGGTAGGAACTTGCATTACTACCTCCAGGCAGAGCTCAAAGGTCTCATGTGACCCTGTAGGTCACAATGATTATTGTAACCAGGTTCCCTTTGAGGAAACTGAGGATCTAGGAGGCAGGGCTGAGGTGATAGCGATAGAAACAAAATAGAACCCACTATGTTCTCCCGTCTACCTGCCCCTCTACACACCCTCTCCCCTCTTCTGTCCTCCCCTTCTCTTCTCCCCCTCTATTTCTTCTTTGTATTACCCATGTGTTCTCCTGCTCGTTCCTCCCCATTTGTCCTCTCCCCTCTGTCCTTCCTGGCCCAGGATCTTTCTCTCTGTGCTCCCAGCCATCTCACCTCACTTTGTACTCATGGACTTTGTCTCTCGACAATCACTGACGATCAATACTTTAGTATAGAGAACTTTAAAACCACTGCACTCAATTGCTCAGTTGTAAGAGAGAAGGCTTTCCTGGTTTCCTTTCATTGGTTGCCTTAAAACCATTAAAAGGAAAAACACAACCAAATCAAAATGGAAACTAAGTAAGTCACACACACACACAGTATAGAACACTCTGCTTCTGCTTCTTAGTATAAGGTCCAGGTTTATATTGAAAAGCTTTCTCTGAGTCACAGGCCAGGCTGTCCATGCTTCTTAGCATCTCAGTGGTACCCAGGAGAAGGGATGGGTGATCAAGGACATGGGACCTTGGCTGGCATTGCCTGGAGGGAGGCCTGGAGGAGGAAGGAACATGAGCACAGGGCTATGCTCCAGAGTGGTGTTCACAAATGATCAGTCTGTCTTCTGAGGGAATAGAGAACACAGGCAAATGTGTTTTGAAGAACATCAATCCAAGATGATCCCGGGCAGGCATTGCTTCTGCCTTGCATGTGGCCTAAGAAAACTAGCTTGCTTGTTGGGCCAGAGCTCAGCAAATCCCAGCGACCCTAAGCTCCATTTTTAATTGATAATGGGCAAGATGAGAATGGGGAAGCCTGTGGCCATAGATGGCTGTGGAATATAGCCCTTGCCAACCTCACAGGCCTGTGGCCTGCAGCTGCTTCTGGAAACACTGGTAGCTGTGGGAATGTTCCAGTGTAAGCATCTTTCTCAGGATGGCCGAAAGGCACATATTTGTTCTCTCCAGAATTCACTAGAAGGGATGGGGGCCTCAGAGCTGAGGCCATACACCCACAAAGCAAGATCCTAGCACACCTCCCTGTGGCTGGAAGCAACACTGCCTCTCTGCTGGGTCTCTGCCCTTCAGGAGGTGAACCTGTGAAGCCCGCAGACTAGGAGCCTGTGGGTGGCTTGCATCTTTGCTTCCCATTAAAGTGGAAACATTTATCTTGCCAAATGAAGCCACTCTATACTATTCAAAAAGCAAATGTCCTTTAGCTATTCCTGTCTGATGTTTGTCTTCCTGTGTATTCTCTCTTATCTGGGGACTTTGTGGATTTTCCAAAAAATCAATATAAGAGGCTAAAAGGAAGTTAGCAAGAGTTATCTATAAAAGCTACATTGAAAAGGGAGAGAGAGGGAGAGGGAAAGGAGAAGCCATCCATTAGTTAGTGAATATCAGTGGGCCTAGCCACATGTCAGTGTTACAGCAACACCGAAAAACAGCAGCCACCCAGCTCGCATGTGCCTTGCAAGTGTTTCAGTATGGAAGATAGCAAAGAGGCAGAAAGTTTGGATAGTAGTCACAGGGATGGGATGTCAGTTCTGCCCCGCCCCCATGATTAAAGGGACTTCTACATTCTCGGCCCCAGCTTTTATTTTTGAGAGCTGAAATAAGAATGCATTTTTTTTCTTCAGGAAAGTGAGGTGAAGTTGCAGGACCTCTCTAGAATAGCCGCTATGACAAGCCCAAAGCAGCTAAATGGTTATGTGTGTGGATGCTTCAGGGAAATGAACACAGTCCATAAACTAAGAAGAGATGCCATGTTCCCCACATGGCTACAGAATTCCTACCATTTACTAATGGAGTCATAATTTATCTAAGTAGCTCAACTCCATAAAACTGTGCTGCGGGTGAATATGGAATTCACATACAGAAGAGAGAAATGCAAATGTCTCCCTTGCACATAGGAAAAGACACCCAACAACAAGATAAACCCAAGTTAACACTAAAATGGCTACTGTTTCAAATATCATTTGGGGGTCTGCTGGCCTGGTAGGATGTTAGGGGCATTTTACCATGTTGCTAAGCAATTTGGCAGGATAGAAAAGTCACAAATGTAGGTGGTAGATCCCAACTCTGCCATTATAAAGACTTGTCTACAGTTGTAGTCACACCAAAGGTGGTTTTAAGCTGCAGCACTATCACAGGAGACTGGGAATCTTCTGGGTTCTCTTGAGTAGAATGTTAAGTAACAGAGTAGGTTTGCAAATATGCTTACAGGTGTATATGAAGTGTGTACCTGTATATAGTACACACAGTTGGCCCTCAGTTCCCACAGGTTTCACATCTGCCATTCAACTAACCATGGATTGAAAATATTCAGATAAAAATTCTACAAAGTTTCAAAAACACAAACTTGGCCAAGTTTATGCAGCATCAGTACTCTGCACTGTCTTGCGAATCTTTTGCATTCCTCTGACTGAGAACTCATGCTTGGTACTAGTTTTTCTGTTAGATAGTCTTTGAATCTTGAGGGAAACATTATCACACCAAGTAGCGTATCTTCATTTAAAGTATATACACATGTATGCACATATATATGTATATATATATAATGAATTATATGTAATTTTAGGTCAACAAAATAATATGATTTACTATGTTTTTTAAAATCATCTTCTTTATTATTTATTCCTCCTCCTCTTGTCCCAGTAACCCCCCACCTCATTCTTCCCATTTCTCCATTGCTGACACCTTTGTCCTGTTAGTCTCTTCTCTGGGGATCCCAGGCCCATGAATTCACCACATACTGAACACAATTCGGAAATCATGTGAAACAAGTGGATGAAGTGAGATAACCCTGCTACAGTGCCCAGGAGATCAGGGTTGCTTCCATCCCTCATCATGGGGGTGCTGTTGGCCCCACCTCTCACTTGCATACTGTATAGTAAGTTTCCTGCTTCTCTATTGCCAGAAACTGGTAATGTTTGTTGTCTCCAAGGAGACACGTGGGTTAGCAGACAAGGTTGGGGAGATCTACCTTTGTTGTGATGTATGGGAAGACAAAATGGTCTTTGAGAATGAAGGAGACTTTCCCTGTGAGCCAAAGGCTCAGAAACTCAGTGACCACTAAAGCTGTTCTGAACCAGGGTCTGATGACAGAGGGTTAATCTGAATATAAGAAAGAAGTTTATTGTAGATTATAGGTGGAAGCTCAGCAGGGAGAGAGGGAGGGAAGAAATGAGAGAGAGAGAGAGAGAGAGAGAGAGAGAGAGAGAGAGAGAGAAAGAAAGAGAGAGAGAGAGAGAGAGAACTATACATCACGGAACATATTTCTAGGAAACGGGATACTACTCAGAACTTTTTACAGGACTTGTGGTAGAGCCTGGCATGAGGGGTGAGGGGCGTGAAGAGGGATGTGCTTGTCTGTTCATTTAGCCAGGTGTCCAGGTGCCCCTCTCAGTCACATGCTCATGTACCTTCAGTCAAGGTAACAAAGAAAAAAGAACCAGGGCTCTCTTCTGCCTCCAGCAAATACTTTCTCAGAAGGGCTACACTCTGTGGTCCTGCCCTCGCTGGCCAGTTGCTGTCACCTGTTCTCATCAGCTTATATACACTTTTTTTGAACTTTGTAAGTCAAGGTTTCTGAAGCCAGATGACTCACTTTCAAACACTGTTCTTTCTTCTTGGAAGGACTTCCCTGTACTCTGTAGTAGGTGCTTATTACCCCTGAGAGGGGATGATGAAATGCTGCCCCTTCTGGATGCCCAGCTAGTGCTGGGTGACAGGCAAGTGCCTGATTTGTCTGTAGCACCTCCATTGCTGACTCTATTCAAAGTGATGTGCTTGCAAGATTTTTAAACTTTGTGGCAACCCTCAAAACGTGGATGGTTATTATCATCCACACCAAACAGATCAGAAAATGGTGCCTCCAAAGTGGCTGACCTGGCCTGTGAGTCAGGTGCTGCCTCTGGTGTGTGTGCTCCTGGTACCAGGGCACCAGGGCAAGTCACATAGTCTGTGTGGCTCAGTGACGAGGTCTCCAGTCTCTTGTTTAAAAATTACTAACAATGTCAGCATCAAAGCAGAGCATTAGGCCAAGTGTGGGGCCCTTCTGAGCATGGGGCCCTAGGTGACTTTATGAGCCACCCCAGCTTATGCTCTAGTCTTTGCCTAGAACAGGTTTGCCTCCTTTGCTCCCCTTAAATGGAGTTCTGGAGGTATCTGGAGTTCTGGCTTCTGATGCATGATGGATCACCAGTTTGGTAAATTTAATGGTACAGAGACACTATTACAGTGTGCAACGACAGTGGTCATTGCTGCCAGACATGTTAGTCCTAGCCAGGATTGGGCATGAGGTTTCTTTCCTGTATGGGTGGCTGCTTGATGCAGAAATATGGCTCTGCAGTTTACCAGCCTTTAGTCACCATGAAGTTTGCCTCCTTATTCCCGTTCCCTGAGAACTAAAGCTCCGTGGGGACAGAGAAATTCCCGTTCTTATGTGTAAGGGTTCGCCAAGGCTGATTAGCTAGGTAGAACTACATGATTGCAGATTGCTGGGAGGCAGCAGATCTTGAGCTAGTTTTACTTCTCATTAGCCATCCATTTCCACCTCTCCGTATGACCTAACGTCCTTGCAGTTGTCAGGTAAAGCCTTTGAAATGTGCTAACTTAAAGAACACTTTCTTCTGCCATTGCAGATGCTAGGGATGTCATAGGATAGAATCTCACAATATTGTAACCTGACTACCTGATATTCCTACCCGTAAATGCTTTCCTTGACTTATGGCTTTCTTTTGTTCTGTGACTATGAAAAGTTCATGTAACCTTTTATACAATAAAACATGTCATTTGGGCAGGAAAACCCAAATCCATATTCTCAGATTGGGATCAGTTATATTTATGTTAGAATAAACTATCTTTTATTCCCATGGAGACAAGAGGCACGTTTGGTGTTGATGCCGTTTCTAGCCTACCTCATACCTGTGAGTGCTGTTCTCGAGGGTCTCACTGCCTCATCTCCAACAATAGTAAACAAGTCCTGGTTCTCATGGAGTTGATTCTGAGCTAGAGAAGGTGGTAGATATCATGTAAATTAATAGGATGGCAATGTGTTACAGGTAGAAAATATCAGTGTGGCCTAACAGGGGCCAGAATGTGTTTAATCTCAGGTTTCCTAAGCTATTTGACTGTGGAATTTTTAAACTTAATTCAACATTTCTTTTGCCATCCTGCAGGCTAAAGCCTGACACAGTTACTGTAGGAACTGAACTGGATGAATTTCTTACATGAACAGAGTTTTAAGGGCAAAAGTGTGGGCTCTGGAAGCCCTAACAAGTTTGGTTCTGCCACTGGTCCCAATTACTAATTAAAGAGATGAGAGATCACATTTATATGGCACCTTGGGAATAAGAACAGATAGGGGAGGGGTTTGTCCTTGAAACCTGACATGAGGCTTAAACAGAGGAAGAAAAGGATAAGGACAAGAGGTCTATATAATTAAGCAGTTATATGGTCTGGCCCATCAATTCTCAGAGTCTTACAGGACGCTTCTAAGAAGCCCTTACTGCTTGAGGAAACAAGGTAGCGCTCGAGAGATGATTCCTTCTATTCTAGGGTATAGCCTCTGCCTGGGGATAACTTTCCCTTTCTGAAATGGTCATGTCTCGTGACATTCTGCTGCTGCAGGAATCCAAGATGATTTGAGAGTGAAAATTAAGATGTGGCTTCAGGGTAGGGGCATGATAGCAGGAGGGCAGCTGGTCACATTACATAGGCAGTCAGAAATCAGAGAAGGAACAGTTAAGTAGGACTTGGGTATAACACCTCAAGGCCTGGGGTTGGAGAGATGGCTCAGCGGAACTAGCACTGATTGCCCTTCCAGAAGACCTGGGTTCCATTTTTAACACCCATGTGGCAGCTCACAACTCTGTTACTTCAAGATCTGGCACCCTTGCATAGACATACATGCAGGCAAAATACCAAATGCACATAAATTAAAAATAATACATTATTAAAAGAACCCTTAAAGTCTAACCCTAATGTTTGTTCTATTTCCTTCTGCAAGGCTCAACCTTCTAAAGGTTCTATAACATTCCAAAACTAGCAGGCTAACTGGAGACCAAGTACCAAATGCACGAGCCTGTAGGCACCTTTCACATCCAAACTACAATATCTAGTAAGAAACTGCTTTGAAAACCTTTCCTCCTAGCTGTTTTGTGTAGTTTATTCTTGTGTTTTTTATTCTAGTTACACATGTCTTTTGAATGTGGGTCAGTGTTCCACTTGATGCTTTCTGAAAAAACAGAAGGATTTGCTTCCAAAATAGGAGGTTCCTTTAACCAAGGAAGGAGGCCAATTTCTGCATTGGAAACAACCAGCCTTGTTCTGTTGATGTCTTGGGGTAGAGAGCAGAAGATCTAGTGAGCAACGCCAGAATGCTCAGTTCATTCACTGTTAGGACACATGGAAATTGTGCCATAGGCTCTTTAGATTGTTAAGGCAGCGACACTTTCAAAACATTAAGTTTATCTTAGATAGAAGCCTTCAGCCCAAACTCTACATACCCCTTTGCCCCTGGCTGTAGAGGTGAGCTTCAGGCTCTTATTTCATGGGGTCAGTGTTTGGACTGAAGCAGTGTTTCTGTTCACTTTGTTGGTGGCTATCTCTGTTTTCATTGACCAGATCACCCTGCTGTTTTAGATTCACTGTACTTGGTTCCAAAGCGCTGATGCAGCTAAAGAATTGTAGAAATTAATTTTTTAAGTGGTAGCGAAAAGGATAAGACCCTAATCCTGAATCCGTGCTTGGTAGGCTTAAATCTGATCAATTTCCCAGGCCCTAATTAAAACAAGCCACCAAACACAACAGCAGCAGAAAATCCAGGGCCATTCCTAGTGATGAATGCAACCAACCTGCAAATTTCTCCTTGCTGGGGAACAGAGATTTCCTGTGCAAGAGCAGTTAAACACAAAGCTTCCTGGCAATTTATATTTGGTAATATGCACCCACCATTGCCCAGGTCCTTTCCTCCCCACACAGTGGCCCCCACTGAACTCAAGCAGGAAATCCAGGGAAGGAACTTCCATCTGCACCTGTGTCTTTGAACACAGTCATTGCTGGCTATTGAAGGGGTAAACAAATGTGGTAGGCTATTGACTCCTGCATCATCTGAGTTGTGAAAATCTGCAGTGAGCCATCTGCTTTTAAATTTCATCCTGGCCTTCTGTCAATTAACACTATAATTTCAGATGCAGTGTAGGTTAACTTCTGATTGATCTTCAATTACCACTGGTTCTTATCCATTTGTGTTATTTTTAATTTGTTTTCTCTCCCACATACACAGGGAAGTTGTAGAATGACCTTTCTATGTTTGAAATACTGATTGCTCTTGAGCATGAAAGACTCTGCGTTCTTTCCCAAGCCCTTCATTCATCCTTGACTTTCTCAGAACCCAGGCACTACACAGTTGGTAGAACAATATTTGCCAAAAGTACATAAGGAAAGTGGCATAGACTTATCAAATATGAATATAATCCTTTTCCCCTTTCCATCCTTAGGTAAAATTTAGAATTGGGAATTTTCAGCAAATTCATGAAATTACTCCAAATACCCTACAAATGATTCTGGCAAGATTTTAAGGAATTTGGAGAGTATGAGAAATCACAGCTCCTTAGGACACCAGATCTTAGGTCTCAAAAATCCTCTACCCATGCTTTCCTGGGAGATGAGCCACCAAAGCCTCCTACTCAGAGACCACTAGATCTTCCTCAACCATCAGGCAAAATGGAATTCTCTCCCTGACCTGAAGATGGACTCCCTGTGATGTTCTGACAGCTGACTCGTGTTTGCTGGCTGACATAGTTCAGTCAGTTCCCAAGTAATCTGGAATGAGGTTGTGACTGATGATGTCTCTATGACTTATGGCAGTCCAGCATTGTGAGAAGGTATTCACCTTTGCTTGATAAGTTTGATTCATGGGCTGAGGATGTGGGTCCTCTGGAAGAGTTCTTGCCTATACTACAAGAAGCCCTAGGTTTCATCACCAGCACTGCAAGAACCAGAGTGGCACACATCTGTAATCCTAGCACCTCAGAGGTAGAAACAGAAAAGATCAGACGTTTAAGCTCAGGGCTCTTTAACTCATATGAGTTCAAGAGGAGCTTGAGACATGTGAGGCCTTGTCAAAACAAATGAATAAATAATAAAGGTGACTTACAAAGGTGTATTATGCTCTTGTTTCATTCATGGAGCTGTGGTAAAACAACTCGACCAATAAACAACTTATAAGAGAAAGGGCTTACTTTGGCTTACAGTTTTAGGTCATAGTCCACCACTGAGGGGAATTCTGGGTAGGGGATCAGACAACTGGTCTCAGCACATCCACTGCTAAGGGCAGAGACAACTTACTGCACCCTTGCTGCCTGCTTGTTCTCAGTGTTCTCCTGTCTTAGAGTTCAGGACCCCATGCCTAGGGAGTGGTGCTGCCCACAATAGACTACGTCTTCATAAATCGCTTTAGAGTCAAGATTGTGTCCCACGGACAGGGCACCGTCATCTAGTCAACTCCTCTAGGCTGTGTCAAGTCAAAACATGAAACTAGTTTTACGATGGCTATCGTTATAGAAATTGGATTGGCTTTAAAATCATTGCTTGTATGATTGGCTTACTGGAAGCTCCTGTATCATTAAGTAAGGGATAGATTTTATGTATAAAGTGATGATACTTTCTTCTTATTTTCTTGTTTTGTCATATGCATCACTGGCTCTTTTATTTATATGCTGTGTTGAAATCACAACAAAGGTCATTGTACTAGCAAGGGTGAGTAATAAATGAATCCACAGTTGCAGGACCTTAATACAATAAAATCTGGTTTCTTACTTGTGCCATGGTCCAATGAACACATTTTCCTATATCATAGTTCCATAGCCCTTGAAGTTTCCATTCAATAAGCATTGGGAACAAACCAAAACCAAAAGCAAAAAGAAATGTAGATGAGGTGAGGGAATCCTGTGGGCCTGAAAGACAATACTCAGGGCCCCTTCATCCATCAGCATGTCAGAACCCAGTTACAGCTCATGCCAAACTAATGGCATACTATTGGAAAGCACAGGATTCCATTAGTTCAGGAAGAAGAGAATGGTCTTGAGCCCCAAGCAGTTCCTGGTACAGGGTTGTTGGTGACTCTTTTGCCTCTGTAACAGGAGCAGGGACATGAGTTGGTTTCTGCAATTTCTATTCAATGTGTGCTTTGCTGGATAATAAATAAGAGATATTACTCTCTTGTTAAGAGTCCAGGACCTCGGGGTATAAACATTGATGTACAGAGGTACAAAGGACTCTACTCTGTGATAGACTCATGTCTCTATCAAGATGACAATTCAGGAAATCATGTTGAGTGCTAGGCCTGTTTCCTCTACCTTTCAGAAGTATACCAGGCCTCATTCTCACTAGAGCACACAACTGGCACTGTTTAGGGATTCAGAGCCTTTGTATGCCAGTGGCAGAATAGGGGTGCCAAAGACACTGTAAAGATCCCATGGAACTTACTGTTCCTGAAATTGGTCTTTGTGAATGATCAATGGCATCAAAAAATAAATATTATTTTATATATAAAACAATATTATTTTAAATATAGTAGCAATAAAACAAAGCCTCAAAAATCTGTCACAGGCCAGGAGTTCCATTCAACCTCAAGCTTGTGTTACAGTGAGGAGTTGTCATTAGTCAAGATGGCTGACATTTCACAGTCTGTTTTTATCTGCTCGAAGACCTTGATAAACCGTGGAGACAGCTTCATTCCTGGCTATTACCATTTCATTCTCAACACATGTAAAGATCTGCATGCAGCCTGGATGGCAGTTTACAGTCCTTGGAAGCCAGTTGTGGTGGCTCACACCTGTAATACCAACATGAATGAGGCTGAGGCAGTAGATTGCCATGAGTTCCAGAAGAGCTTGTGAGACTGTGGGCATTCCTGGCAAAGAGCCATTAGGGCTCACAGCCTGCAGCAGCTTCTGAGGACTTGACTAAGGAAGCAGTCTGAAGGAAAGTATATGACCTGACTTTGGAGAGTCTGCCTAGAGATGAACATCCATTGGCCAGCTCAGAGATGGTGTAGAGGAACCTGATTGGTTGCCCAAAGCTGCATAAGCTGCTGTCTCTTCCACAATAAATGAGTCTGCAGCCGCTTGCCCTGGGTTTGCTCTCGCCAGACTCCTGGTGTCCATGTGGTGACTCTGTGCTTTTGACCCCCTCAGCCTGAACCCCCATGGGCTGGACCCTCGGGAGGAGGAGCAACATGAAACTCTGAGAGAAAGCATGGGGGGGGGGTAGAATATGAATGAGTCTGACAGGACTCAGGACAGTTTCCTTCTTTCCAACTCACATTATTTGTAGATGTGATTTTCTGGTGTCTTATCTCCCCAGCTGGAGATGGTAAACATGGAACAGTCCCAGCACTGTGCACACTGGTGGGCACAGCTAACTGTCACTCAGTATGGTGGAGGCGTGACTGCTCTGGCCAGATGTGTCCGACATTGGGGTTCCTAAAATGTGGGGCTCACCACAGTGGGGAAGGCATAGCTGTAAGATCATGAGCTTGGTGGTCCTAGTCACATTGGATCTGCAGTCAGGAAACAGCTGACAGGAAGTGAGGTGCTCAGGCTATAGGACCTCAAGCCCTGCCCCCAGGTACCTCTTTCCACCAGCTAAGCTCTACTTCCTAAATGTTTCACACTTTTCTGAAACAGCACCATCAGCCGGGAATCACGTATTCAAACACATGAGTCTAGTGGGTACATACCATGCTGAAAACATAACAGATTCCCACCACTTGGGCATCAAGCCATCGCTGAAGGCCACACTCACCTCCAGGCAGCCAGGGCTCTCTGGCGCTTCCCAGCATCCCTGCCCAGGAGGTGGTCCCCAGAGCTGATGGCTTTTCCTGACAAACAGAGGCACAGTGCCCAGGTGCTGGTGGGGCACCATCCCTGATTGAGTCCCAGCATGGTTCCCCAGGTTTAGGCCAGTAGGTGTGCAAACAGAGAGAAAGGTAAGGACAATGGGGGTGGGCAGGAATGTTCTTTCATTGAAGACGCTAAGGTGCTGGGGTTGGAGCTGGGTGCGTCCTGATTGCTGAGGAGGTGAAACAGCCACAGTTAGATGAGAGAGGACGGTGACCTACATGTCTGTAAAGGCCTTTGCTAGGAGACAGGAGGGTGGGAGGCACTGATGGTTGGCTCCCTCTAATCCCATTAGTGAAGAATGAGGGCATTTTCACAGCCACGGGTTTTCAAAAGCAGCCGGCAAGCCTGGATTGTTCTTTTTCCAACTTGGCTCTTCCATGGGGCTGAGTGCGTTTGAGCTCTAATGAGACTTCTCTACGCACTGATTCGCCCACAGATCGCAGAAGTCGTCAGGCATCCATTGTGCACATGAAGACTCCTCTTCTTTCAACAATGGCTCTGATGAAGCCGCTGGAAAGTTCTTATGAGCAAGAAAAGACTCCCAGCCCTGGCAGACGAAGGGGGAGTAAAGACATAAAGGGCTGCACACCTCCAAATCACCCTTCAGGCTCCGCAAAGTGGAGGCAGAGTGGGGGAGCACGCTGCCTGAATGCCAAGTACACGGCTGGTCAGCCCAAATGAGCCTCTGGAGAGAGAGATTAAGGGAGGAGAGGTGGGGGCAGCTCTGCCAGGCAGCCTCTGGTATGCAGGGCCAGGCCAGCTGGGATTAAGCTGTGGAGCTGTGAGTTTCTCACGCTCAGATAAATAGGCAGTGGTGCAGAGCCTCTGGCCTCTGGCTGGGCCAGTTTCTAGACCCGGCTCACGGCTCACGGTGCCTTTTTCGCTGGATCCTGGGGAGGACAAAGAGACTCCCAGATCCACTACCAACAAAGTCTTGCCAGGACTCCAAGTGGTTCCGCAGGTAACTGACCCTCAGATTCAGAACAATACAATTTGTGGGTGGGATAAAGAGAAGAGATAATTAATTTTGCATCCACTCAGTTCAGCTCAGTGCTGTACTGATTCAGATTTGTCACCTCCCAGGGCATGCTGTTATTTCCCACTTGGATGCTGGAATATGATCAAGACTATAATGACATTGCCACTATCAAAATGCTTCCTTGACAGTTCTTACTTAGAGAAGTTAGCCTCTGCCTTCGCTCAGGTCCACCTGAGGTTTCCCACACTCACCTCTCCCAAGTTAGCCCTGGTAGCTCCAGTCTATCAACATCTTTCTTTTCCTCCTGCCTGGCTGATGATACTTCATTCACCTGGAACAGTCTTTTAACACCCCTCCCTTGCTCCACTTCTCTTACTTGTTGAGGTCCTGTCCATTTGAGGTCCCATGAGCTCTTTCTTCACCACATCACAGTCATCTTTTCTCTCCCTGCAATGCTCATAAGACCTTTCCTGTCTTCTGCAGTCCTTCCTACTGTGCCTTTTATTATGACCCTTTGGGGTTTTATTGAGTCCTCTGGAGTAGTGGAATGACAGACATGCGTCACTACTCTGGGTCACTTGTGCTCCCTGGAGCTATTTCACTGACTCTCATGAGCTTTCCTCAGAACTCTGATATTACCCAGCAACAGGAAATCTTATTTTAATCCACCTCTGCCTAAGTGCAGAGCAACTTTCTGACCTAATCCTAAACTGAATGACTGCCTTGGCAGGTGTGCCTCTACACCCTCTGCTGAGGTATGGCCTTACCCTGCCTAACTCTACAGTAGTTATCCACAGGTGAGTCTTGCCAAGATGCTCCATGGCAGAGCTGGGCGGTGATGGCATTACCATTTGTGAAAATGTGAAAATGCTTAGTAACTCAGGAGACCATGTGATTTGTTTGTGGCAGAACAAGAGCAGATCTCAGAATCTGGGCTGGAATATGATAGCCCATGGAACAGATGGCCATCCAGAGGTGGCTGAGATGGAGTCCCTCCTTTTTCTTGGACTTGTGTTCTTAGTGCCATGTTAATGGCTGAGCAGAAACTCCAAGATAAACCTACACCAGCACCACTCATCATTTCCCCAGCAATTACAGCAGCTGTCAGAGGTTTCAGAGCTAACATCTGACCTGACCCTTTCTAAATGACTCAGAGGTGGCATTTTAATGAGAAGCAGTCAGAAGTGTGTGTGTGTGTGTTCAGATATTTTATGGAGAAACTAACAGTTCCCTATGTAGGTGAGAGGGGTCAGAGCCCAAGGCTGCAGGCTTCTTCTTGTGACTGCTGGTCTCTGCCTCCACCTGCTACGGCATCTCACACACAGCCGGGATGGGCATGTCACCCTGACTGGGTATAATGATCTAGAATGTTTTGGGGGTAACGCATTTACCAGTTCCAGTAAGTACCTTCTTTCTTCATCTCAGCCTGGTCAGGAGGAACCTTTTGAGTGCCAGAGTGGCCTTTAGGGTATTAATAAAGTTGTGTCTCTTTCATCCCCAGATCTACAATGTGTTCAGCAATTGAAAGGAAAGCCCTAGCTATTGGCAGCTATTTTCTGTTCCCTCTCTTCTCAGGCGCTGGCAGTAACTAGTACCTTCCTGAGTCTATTTGCCTAGTCTCTATAGTTCACATAAATTGAATGTTGTGTGTAATGGGCCTCCTCTAGTGAGGCTATCTCCAAGCTGAGACATTGGAGAGGACAGTCTGGGAGACAGACTTTGCTTCTAAGTTCAGGGTCACTAAGATGATCAAATCTGAGAATGCATTAGAAGTATTCATAAAACTCACTGAGATACACTATGCTCATGGATATAACTTGTTATTATTATCATATCATAACTATGTGTGGTACCCACAAGGCACAGCTAACCAGGAAATGTGCCAAGAGCTGTGATGTTTATGCTGTCATGGGAATTTGATTGTATTAGCCTGGTCAGTTTCACTTCTTTGGCCATCAATGATAGTCCTATACCCCAAAGTCTCCACCTTAAATTTTGTTAGAATCTAACTGACCAAAGCGCCATCATTAGGATATAGAGATATAAATGTCTACCAGGATCCAACAGCGAAACTTTTCTTAGGTGAAGATAAATTCTTTGCCACATAACATTTATCCATGATATGACAGAATCACTATTCATTTCCTTGTCGGAGTGAATCGAGATTCATTGTAGTGATTTACCATGTTTTGTTCATCCATTGATAGACCTTGGATTGTCTCTACTCTTCAGATGTTGTAACTACAGTCATCCCTCCTGAGCCAAAGGGGATGGTTCCCTACCCACAAGTCCTAACCACACAAGATGCTCAAGTCCCTTAAATAAAATGTCAGCATATAAGCACACATATCTTTCCATGCCTATATTACATTCATTAAATATATATTAAATCATCCCTATACTATATCATTGTCCAGTATAACGTTAAATGCCCTGTCAATAAATGGCAGTGTTTATAGAAGAAGGATGTCTGTACATATTTAATGCACATGTAACTTTTGTCAGCAGTCTAGCCAGTCCCAACCAGAGTCTCAGAGTCACCGTGGACACCAGCTGGTCCCAATCATACTATAGCTACAGCAGAAATTCCCCTTTCTGGTTTTAAAGGGGCCTTCAAGCTCCCCACCACCCAGGGTCACTGCCATTTTGTGAAGGTGGTGAACCCAGCATGGTGGACTTCTCTGCAGAGTAAATGTTCTTGGTTTTTGCATACCATCTGACTTTAGGGTCTTTCTTCGATGACTCATGGACCCTAATGATGTCATACTCTTTTTGTTTTGTTTATTTGTTTTGTTTTTTTTAGATTTTATTTATTTATTTTTTGAATTTATTTATTTTTATCTCAATCACAGGTTAGGTATTTTGAATCCCAGGCGTAGCCCCCTCCCTCAGTCCCTC